>CM038047.1:163566025-163923525 GCA_021397845.1 Areca catechu
ACAGAAAAGACAAAAGACATTGCAAAACAAAATTGCAAATTTGCAGTAATACTAAAATTGTGAGAAAAAAGTGGAATCGTCGCTTACAATTTGGGATCCCTTGAGCCATATATATGGAAACCCAAAATGTGGTATAAGTGCATGCATTAAATAAAGACAAACACCATAGTCTTCTTTACTATTATATAATTCTTTGAAAATTCTTGAGCCATGAGAGCGAGACTGAAAGGGGGGCCCGAGATGCTAAGATGTGCAAGAAAGAGTTGGTTGCATCAGAAACTAGAAGGGGAGTGCAGGCACTTGGAGTTGGGGGAGGGGTGGGGAGAGGGGGTGTGGGGTAACTCTCTTCCTTGTTCACATGTAAAAAGGATTTCATGATTTTAGGTGGAAGTTTATGCCTCTCCTCCTCTCTCACATGGCTTTAGCTCTACCCTTTGTTTTGACTTCACTAACTCATAAGGTGTATTACTAGTTCCACTGTATGATTGTGTTCATCTTGGCCCATTGATGCTTCAATTTACTCGTGCTTAAAAATCCTTTCTTTTCTTTCTGTTTTACCTTATCTATTTTTGTCAAGTGTTTTGAATAAAGTTTGCTGTCTCGGTACTGGTTTACAGTATTAGTATGTCCAGTACAGTACCCGGTTTGGTGTATCAAGTGTTGATATGATCCATGTACTGTGTACCAGTTTGATACCAGTACAGTCAGTATACACTAGTACAGACCAGTATGGCAAACTTTAGTTTGCATAATTGTTATAGAAGTCCAACATACGGTGTTACCTAGTCACTTCGGCCTTTGGATTTTCAATGTGTTTGGACTCTTGGGCACCTAACCACTTCATCACATTCTCTGACACTTCATATTAACAAATCATGATATCATCATGATTATGTATTGTTTGGCATTTATACCTAAAAGCTTTTGAGTCTAGCATAATATTTAGCACAGATTTAGCAAGTTTCATCAAATCATTGTTGGTTGCAGATTAGTTATGGACTTATAGTGTGTGTTGGTATGCCTCAGTGTCTGTAAACGGTTTATAACACTTGTTTTTGCTAAAAAGACTGATATGTATGTGGTAGTTTTAAATTTGTTGAAATGCATTCTAGATTACATGTCAAAAAATATTTTTAAGGAAATAATGGTTCAGAATAAATAGTGGGACTGAGATTCCTGTGTTTGCGAAGTTAGCTTTCAACTAATATTGTAAACTGATTTCCCATTAAGCAACAAGATAACATGAAATGAAAGTAAAAGGAGATTTTATGCTTCTAATCTATGCTATTGCAGATTTTTATATGTCTCATTCTCAAAGAGAACATATAGCAACTGTTGAACGCTTGGTTCCAAGTTTAACAGTTCTTAGGATCAGCCTTTGTCCGACTCATATGAGCGAGGAATGCTTTTGGAAGATATACTTTGCACTATTGCATCCAAGGCTGAATGAGTATGACATGGAGCACTTATTGACCCAGCAGGTAAAAGTTTAAATTGTTCGATATATATACTATGTAGTTTTGTACTGTTCTTCTGTCCACATTAGTTAGCTCTGAGCAATCTTACTTCTTCCTTCTTGAGTCTGTAATCAAAGAGTTCTCATATGATTCATGCTGTATTGTAGTGGTAATATGTTTATCTGTAGATTGTTTGATCTAACTGGCATATAAGTGAATCTTTGACTTACTTTTGGGCTGCAATTTTGTCCCCTTGTTAACTCCTTTCAATAAACAACAGAAAATCTGCAGCTGTCAATGTTGACAACCTTGTCAGTTTTCTTTCATGAAGATATGCTAGAGTTGACATCATGCTCTACAACTGTTCCCATTTTGCAACACATTGTTGTCTAATTTGCTGATTGGATGTTTTGCAATAAAACTATGTTCCATGAATAAGAACTAGTTTTTCATTTTTTTGTTTTCTAATGCATCATCTTTTTGTGATTGTCTAAGTCTTCTTTCTTTTCATTTTTATTTAAAGTTTCTTTTTCCCTTCATTCTTTCACATTTATATTTAGCATATTGTTAGTTTATTATAACTTATCATGAATAAGAGTATAAGGCCTTTATTTCTGGTACCGAGATGCATTAGATACACCTCAAATTTTCTTAGCTTACATCAGTTGAGCCCGAGTCTTCAACAAACTAATTATGAACCTTCAGTTGAATATATCTAACCAAATACAAAATGACAATGGCACGGGAATGGTAAATATTTTTTTTTTTTAAAAAAGGTTTAGTTTAGATTTTGCTGTATTTTGGGAACTTTTATTTAGGTAAAAATGAAGTATGTTGTAAAGTCTTGTTATAAGTAGGATTGGTGTGCAAGAGTCATACTTTATGTTAAGTTGGGTTGGATAAGTTATAAAGTTGTTAAGATTTTGATATTTTGTTGTTTTAGTTGTCTTTCTGTAAACAGTTTGTGAGATCCTGAATTTAGGAAAGATTTTGAGCGTCTATATAGAGATTGATCACTTGGTTTCAAAGAGTTCTAGGTTGCATAAGTCATGAACAGCAGGACTGGATCAAAATGTGTTATACATGAATAATTTTAAAGAGATTTTTATGTTGGCTGTGTTTGGCCCTTCTCTATCCCTCTCTAGCATATGCCACTTCCCCCTCTCTTCTTGTTCTGCATTGTATTATCTTGATCTCTTCAATACCATCATTATTCCACTTTTCTAAACCTCATTTTCTTTGAGTTTTTCATAGAAATACAAGATGCATAACCTGAGTTTTTGTTGTAGGACAGCTATGAACCATCACAAAGACTTCTTCTCCGGATGCATATTTCATCATTTTTTGGCCATCTTAGGAGGATCGCAAAGCAAATTTTTGATCCACCCCTAGTTTTTCAAACTGTCCATGTCTTTCCATGCATTGTAGGCCATTCTCAATCAGTCCTACATCATAATATGAGATAAAACCATTATTCTAACTTTAAAAAGTAGTCTATGCAGCTGCAAATGTGTATGCAGCCTCCTGATCACTCCTCGTAGGGTCTAACAAGCTGCCTTCATATGCAGACAAGTTGCATAGTGGGTGTGCAAATGGCCTGCATAAACCCAAGTCCTAGATATGTGCTCTCCAACTCTATTTTTTTGTTGAGTTTTTATTGAGCTATTTCCAGATTTTCTATTCTTTTATCATTTATGAAATTATTTTTTTTTTCCTTAAATATGAACTGCATAGGTTCCTGCCTGAGTGCCTGTATTCACTCTTAGGCATTATGCAGTATTTTGATTGCCTGCATACCGCGGCCACTTTTTTAAACCTCTGGATAAAACTTCAATGAAGGATAAGAGATGTGAAAGAATAAGAAAAAGGAGAAAGCACAAGTTGAAAATATAAATATGTTTACAGCAGTCATGATTATCAAATGACCTTTTCTGGCATTGGATTTGCTGGTGCAGAGAAACAGGTTCAAATATTGTATCCATTCATTCACCTGTCTGATAAATGAGCTTTCCATGCAAACCTATTGCATCTCACGCACATTCTCAATTCATTTCACACATTTGATTTCTAAGTTTTTTCTTCTTTGCAGCCCTGCTGAGCAATTCATTTAATGCTATTATCTAGTCACCGGCATTAAACTTTTTTCTCAGATTAGCATATAGCCTTGTGTTCTTTTATATGTAGAATGATTAATTATTTTACTAAAAAATTGACTATGCTTCTACCAACTTGAGGACAATATGAAAAAATTGATTAGCATATAGCCTTGTAAACTTTTGAGTTTTGACACCACGTTTTAAGCATGCCAACATATGAGCTGATAACTTCAATGCATCGACCTCTGACCAGGATATTCCAATTCCAAAGAAATTCTAGATAAATTTGAGCCATAATTCTTTTAAATGATGCATAATACCATCAGAGATTCTTTCTATTCTTTTTACAGAGTATTAACATAACTAAAGGACAATCCTTTTACATTTCTTAGTGATGAAATGATGCATAGACTAGCACAAAAAGAACTTTAAAAACTAGCTCATGGAAAGGTAACAGATTCTTTAAAGGCTTCTGGAGGAAATGTGCTTTGGACATAATTACTATGAACCATGGCCCATGAAGTTTCACTCCATTAACTAGAACTGATGAGCAGCCATGAGTTGTAAAGGACAATCCTTTTACATTTCTTAGTGATGAAATGATGCATAGACTAGCACAAAAAGAACTTTAAAAACTAGCTCATGGAAGGTAACAGATTCTTTAAAGGCTTCTGGAGGAAATGTGCTTTGGACATAATTACTATGAACCATGGCCCATGAAGTTTCACTCCATTAACTAGAACTGATGAGCAGCCATGAGTTGTGGTAGTTGGCATGCTTCATGTCTAGTTAACAAATAGTGGGTTAATGCAGTTTGTGGTCTAATAGATGCTATTACCAGTAGGGATGGCAACAAAATCCAAATCCATGGGTACCCGACCCGATTGGGCCGGATGGTTAACTCTTTGACTAAGTTTGGGCCGGTTCGGGCAAAACCCGAATGCTTAACTTTGGATTTGGGCCAGGACTGGGTAGATATGCACCCGACCTGAACCCAGCCCAATTATTTTAATATATAAATATATATAATTAATATATAGTATATTAAATATATTTTATTAATTATTAATTATTAATTATTAGTTATTAAATTTTAAAATACTTAAATTCTTTATTCTAACCATTATTTTTCATAAATAAGGAAATTATAAATTATAATTTGTAATCAGTAAACCTCGATTAATCTCCAACTCCCCTCTTCCTCTTCCTCTTCCTCTTCGGCGACCTTCCTTTTCTCGGATTAGTGTTGAACTAAAATATAGTTAAATTTTATTTATTTAATATATGTATGATTTATAAAATGGTAGATGATTTTAAAGTTGATAAAAAAAAAAATAAAGATATTTAATATGACTAAATTGGATTTGGGCTGGGTAAACCCGAATTACCTGATACCCAATTGAGATGGATTTGGATAAAAAAAACTTAGTCCCAATAGTGTTTGGGCCGGGTTTGGGTAATTTATTGAGTATTCGGGTTTAGGTTTGGATGGTTATGTACCTGGCCCGAACTTGGCCCATTGCCATCCCTAATTACCAGTAAGAAATCCATGTATGATGCATGATAAAGCATGTGAGCATGCTTTGCTTAAAGTTTTTTGCTTCATCTTAAAAACATTATTTTTCTTCATTCCTTGCACATTATACATCAACCACGCATTATGTTGGACCGATTTTAGGTGCATTTTGATCCTCTTCAACTCATGCAAGTGGACTTAACCCTGAATTCTAAATGGTTAAAAAGACATACATGTGCAACAAGTAGAGTGTCAAACATATTCTCAACAATGTTTTAGGCCAAGGAAGATCAGCTCGCCTGGGCAACTGGGTTGATGACTTTCCCTGAGCTTGAGTTGAAAAACTGGTGAAGAAATATCATGCAGCATGTGTGGTGCACATGACAATTTTGATATGCAATATTTGATGGGCGGCTGTGGTCATATCAACTGACTCACTTTTTATGTAGCACGGCCAATCAATATTGCTAATTTAAGAGGAAGGAGTATATCATGGCCTTTTGTGAATCTTGTGATCCCATGTGCCTATTATGAAGTGTTATATGAAAATGTAAGGAATTTGAGAGGAAAGAATATATTGTGGATGATTATATTCTAATAAACCACTAAAACCACTAAAATTTTCTTCGGTGTCCAGGATTTCGTTATTATTAAGAAAAAAATGATTTCTTTTCTATTTTTTCATCCCATCAATCATTAAGGGTGGTAATGGGTGCTCTTTTGAGTTCTAACCTTTTAACCCCTCCCCACCCAACACCCCAAAAAAGATCTAGCTTTCTAAATTTTCCCCTTTGAGTAGAATTAAGATTTTGTCCAACCTTCCCAGATGCTATGTGAAATAGATTTTGTTCCCACCTGCATACTTCACTTATTTAGTCTGGCCCTTTTTCTTTTACAGTAGCTATGAAGGTAATACATTGATTTTACCTGCTAGCCATAAATCTGGTTGCTGTGCTGTATCTTGTATCTAGAGGATGCACAGGCCTAGTGCTCCTCAGGCATTTGTCCCCGGGGCTGAGACCCACTGCAGGTTTTGGTGGTGGTGTCTGTACATCTATATTTTCACCCATTCTGGGGTTTTTGGGATCATCTCTTTATTCGGGGTTTTGAGAAGCTGTGAAACTGAGAGATTTGTATTAGGGTTTCTCCTTATCTCTGTACTGCCGTGATGAAGCTCACTGTGATCATCTCTACCTGGATCATGGATATGCAAATAAATTTTCTTCATGCATGCTTTCTGTTATCACCTATTTTAGTTTTTGTATACAAACATTCTGTATTATGTTTGTTTTTGTTTTCATTCAACTGGTAGAGATTTTTCATGTCTTGCTAAATATGGATAGAATAATGACATTTAATAGCTGCTCATATATTGTACTCTTAGAAATCTTTCTAGAGAGTGGTGGAGTTGGCGCATTGGCAGACTTGGTTACAGGCTTTTCAAATGGTCATATATGTTTTTCATCCAAAAACTTTTCATAAAATATTTAGCTATTTTTGATATGGCCACCACTATTTTATTTTGGAGTCCATGTTTACATGTACTAATGCTTTTTTCATGCAACATTTGTGAGAATATATCCATATTTACTTGAAGCTTTCAAGATTTGCTTCATAAGGTATTTTTTTTGGGTACAACACTTCATAAGGTGTTTAATATACTCGATTTTTTACCCTAGTGAATGCTATAAATTTATAACACCCCAAACTTCTGAAAGATACCTTTATAGGTGCTATAATATTCTGAGCAAATGAACTTGTCCTTTTTATTCCAGTTGAGACATGAAATTGGATTGTCTATTGGTAACAAGTCTCTCTGCAGATTGTGGACTCCATGCGTATAAAGTTGAAGGAGATGCAGCATAGGGTGGATACTCAGTCCCCGAGCTTTGGAACACACAGCTTTCCTTTGATGATGAGTGGAGCTAACATTCAACTAGAGGATGATCAAGCTCAAAGGGCCTCAGCAATCACCAAGACAACATCTCAGCAAAGCATTTGTCAGTGGTTTGAGGTACCTGGTGATGTTGGCAATACCACTTATGGTGAAGAACAGTCCAGAATGGAAGATTTTTCATTTAGGGAGACAGGTGATGGTAATATTGTTCTGATGGAGAGATACATGGATCAACTTTTAGCTGGAGGCCAAGTCGATTTTCCTTCTTCCTCCTACCATTGGGATCAATTGAGAAAACCCATTCCAGGGGATGATCATGACAAGGCAGTCCATTGCACGCCCCAAATTAAAATACTGTTTGATGAGGTATCAAGTGATGGGCATGCTGTTGACGATTTTGACTTTGAAGTGGTTGGGAGGCCTTCTGTTGGCAAAATCATGTAAAAGTTTTTTTTTTTTTTTTAATTTTTTTAAACTCATCATATGCCTGTCTTTTATGTTTTGCTTAGTCTCCGAATGAAGCGATTTGAACCTTATAAATCGTTCTCACAAGCTCTGACAAGGTCATTGTGTCCTTTTATGTGCTTTTACAATTTAAAATCATAATGTGCTGCAACTTTAATATCACAAGGGTTTACATCCATTTGGCATCAACCATGTTTTTATGGTAATTATTTGTCTATCTGCCATTTCTGGATATGTTATTGGACAATGAACTTGATTTATCATCTGATCCCTGGGTAATCATCAGGCATCGAGTATATAACTCTCCTCTGCTGCTAGTTTAAAATCAGCTGGCACCGAGGTAAGAATGTTGCACTGAACACATTTGCAATAAGATCATTCACATTGAAGATGCTGCCTTACCAAGATGATAAATCTGTTGTATGTGTTAGAAACTTGGATTTAAATTGTGCCTTCCTCTAGATCTGAGATGGGGGATATTGGAGAAAATGCTACCCCATTGTGTAACCCACTGCCTATTAATCTTTTCTTTAGAACTCATATTAATTTTAAAAAAAACTGAAACATTGAACTATTTGTTGGCTTTATGGAACAATCACGAAGAAAAAGAAAACATGAACTATTTATGCATTGGGATCAGATCCGCTCTTATCTCAATCCATCTTTCTATCCCTACACTTCTAACAGGTGGTGAAATTTCAGCCTTTCTTGGTCACAAGCTTGGAATAGAATCAGCACGAAAACAAGCCAAGGGTCATTAAGTTTTTGGTCAATTTAAGAAAACCAAGTTCTAGCTTAATATTCTGAGGAGGACCGCATATCTCATTTAACCACTCCTGCCCACAACATATTGTACCATGTGCTTAGTTTCACATTCGCAAGCATGAATATGGTAAGAACTTTATCAATTGGACCACCCTTGTTCCCCAGTTGGCACTTAGAACTTCACCTTTGGGTTGGGTGCTAATTCCTTTGGGAATCTAATTCTAGTGATAATTAGGGTCTCTTGCCCTTATTTTTCATTCATCAAAAATGGTTGGAAGAGCATCATATCAAGGGGCTGTTCTTTTTTTGGATAAGTATTATAAAAAAGTTGATCAACAGTAGTTCAACTTTTCTGTTGATCAACTTATCCATGTTCTTGCACTTTTCAACATAGGGAAGTTATTTTCTTATAGATAGCATTTATCCATAAAATAAAAAAAAATCTTATCCACCTGAAAGGTGATTAAATTATTTACCCACTAGACAGTGAAGTTAATATTTAATTTTATTTTCGAAATACCCTTTTATGATTTTCAATACCTCGTTCAATGTCTAATAACTCAATTATCTGCTATCTCCAAGAAAGTGATAATGTAAAAGGGTATTATAGAAAATATAGATAAATTTTGTAAGTTATCCATAAAGTAATAATATAAAAGAACATAGGTAACAAATTTCAAAGCTACTTTTTCATATATAAAAGAACATGTATAAATTATTTTCCTATCTAAATATTGCTTCAAAAATATTTTGTCCAAGAAAATATAGATATCCAACTAAATCTTTTATCAGCAAAAGAATAGGTCCGAAATTAATCCGTCTTCAAAGAGAAAAATGGTTCTTGAGGGTTTGTAGTTACTACCTGCTTCCCTATTGGCATAGCCTGGTCTTATCCTTCTTGACCACTCCTTCTTAGATTGGTGGAAGTTGACCGGCCTTATCCATTAACACCCCTTCATAGGAATGGACTACAGGTTGTATCTTGTATCTAAAAGAAGGATTCACCCTCCTTTGCATAAATCCACCATTGGATTACCTACCGCATAGATCTCAAAGCACTTTGAAATAGGTCATTCCTTATGTTCATAGATCTCAAAGCAACCTATAAATGATAGGATGGTAAATTCATGCAAAGAAAGGTGAATCTTTTTCATGTGAAGTAAGATGAATTTTTCATTCATGCAAAACGTACAATCTATTTTCTATAAAAATGCATATTTCAATTTTTTTTGTTTTCGAAATTAAGAGGAGCCAATCCATAACTACGATTCTATACTAGAGTTATTATTTAGGTTAGAGTCTCAGCCTCTTAGTGAACTAAGCTGCTTGTCATGGAAGTAATAATAAAGGTTGAAGCAAGGGCCAATACCTTTGAAAATTAAATCTTCATGTTATGCCCCGGTTCGATGCCCGAGCCAGGCATACGATAGATGGTCGCATCTCCTCAGGCTTCAATCCCAATAGACATGCAAGGTCTATCTTATTAATCAACAACCAGGCAATAGTAGAAAACAAATTCACTAATTATTTATTTATTTATAGAGTTTTTCATCAAAACTTACAAGTAGATAAAATTCAACTAAAAATCTAGGATACATTGTAAGCAAAGTTCAACTAAAATTAAGATAAAACATAAACTAAGGGATTAATACCTAAATCCTAGCTCCTAGCTGATTGGTCCCAAAGCCCAATTAATCTTCCTGATCTATAACAAAAATATAAGAAATAGGAAGTAAGCTTTACAAACTCCCTAGTTATCATCACCTCCAGTATATGCATAAATATGTTAACAACAATTTACAAATATAAACAAATCATATATAATAGAATAAACAACACCATGACAAAATAAACAGCACCATAACAAACTAATATGTATATTCAATTACCAAATAACACAACTATGGATAGCCAACCATTTTTACTTTACCCTCCTAGTTCCTCTGATTATGAACATGATCGGTTCGTGGCTAATTTCAAAAGAGACTAGAACTAGACTACACATACCATCCACCGATTATGTGCTGTGATTATCCTACTGGAGGCCCGGAAGGAGTCTAGCTCTGATATCATATAAGAATTCATGCATCCTCAACATATGCCAGCGATCACTCCGCATGGCTAAAATCAAAAAGAAACTAGCAACTGACTATATATACCGTCCATCGATCATGTACCAGTGATCGTCCCATTAGAGGCCCGAAAGAATACTAGGTTCTCGTGTGATCATAGTCGGACTAGAAAGAGTTAATATCAATACACATAATAATTTATGTAATTCAATATAAATCAAATTACGCTATACATATTTAATATTTCATAATATTCACAACATACCATAGAGCATATTTAACATGTAATACTAGATATCAAGATAACTTACTTGAAAGAACTCTATTAATATATTACATATTCGAATCTCAACTTTGATATTATTATATCGACAAGAAAGATGAAACCCTAGCAAGATTAATTATATAATTAATTTTCTATCTAAAATAAACTAACTTTAAAAAAATGACTCTTAATTCAATCTGAATCTTGACCTAAATCATTAAAAGAGTTGCTTTAAATTTTATTATTATTTTTGATATTTTATTTTTTTCTCTTCTTACTTCTCCTTTTTCTCTCTCCTTCTCTCTCCTTTCTTTCTTTTCTCTTTCCTCTCTCTCCTCTTTCTCTCTTCTCTCTTTTTTTCTTTCATCTCTCTTCTCTTTCTCTCTTCTTCTCTCTCTCTCTCCTCTTTCTTCTCTCTTTTCTCTTTCCTCTCTCTCCTCTTTCTTTCTCTTTTTTTTTTTTCTTTTTTTTTTTTCTTTTTCTTTCTTTTCTTTCTTTTCTTCCCCGACTCCCCTGGTTTGGCCCAAACAAGCCTCCCATGATTCTCGAAAATCATGAGAGGTGGTAGACGGGGGAGGAAGCTCGCCAAACATTGCCAGACGGAGAGTGATTGGGTAGCGATCACTGGTGTTCGTCCGGTCCAAGGAGATCGAGAGAAACCAAAAAAAATTCTTGTTTACCATTTCTTTCAAGAAAATGTATGGAAGGGAGACTTATTGGCTCGAGGGACTCACGACAGCTCACCAAAGAGGAGGAAGTCGATGAAACAGGGGTTGATTATGTGCCCTTAGAGCCAATGGAGGAGGATTTTTAAAGAGAAAATCGATAGGATTTTTCTCACCGTATGAAAAAGAACTACGATCAATTGGAAGCCTGCCTCTTCACGATGCTCCATTGATCGACTCCGACTACCCCACGGCCTCCCTTCCGAGTTCTCTAGAGAGTTCTAAGGTTGGATAAATAGGGCTTCATCCCCTGTTTTTGTTTTTCTATTTTTTGAATTGAAGCTGACAGAGATTGCCGACTTCAGCTTAGGTGGCCCAAAAACAAGTTGGGCTTCACACTTCATCCTCTTATCCAAGTTATAAAAGGTGGTACCATGTAAACTAAAGTGAGGTGAGAGTTTTTAAATAATTTTGGATTATAGAATAGCATAGCCCTCTTCTAATACATCTAAATCTTCATAATCCTAACAATGACAAGTTTTGAACCTATATCTCTGGCAAATCTAATCAAAGATTTTAGTCGTCAGCACTTTCAACATTATCTTCTTAATCTTTCTTTCAGCCTCGCCTATCTTAAATATTTGAGGCATGCTTCTGGGTATGAAAACGGGCCGGTAAACTTTTTTAAATACGAACCACCCTTTTCATTGCCTAGTTGAATGTCTAAACCTAATAATTGGGACCTTAGCCTCTTTCAAAAATGATTTAGTGTAAAATAAATAAAAAAAAACCTTTGCCAAAACTTCTTGAGCTACAAGAATGGCAGATATTATAAGATAATTAGATTAGAATTATCCTTTTTACTTGCAATCTCTTCTTCTCTTTGCAACGAGAGTTTTGATAATCCCTATTTAAAATCATTGTTTATAATCATAATACAAATAGTATTTGTTATTTGTGTGGCCTAGGTATTGATCAGAGTTTTATAGGATAAGATGATGACGATTATACTATTATAATAGGAATTAATGGAAAAGGAGAGACCATCCTTTCAATGTAGAAATGAACATGAGCCCCCCCACCCCCTTTAACATGGACCACCCTTTCTAGTTCCCAGTTTGGTTCTTAGACTTAACCTTTGGGAGAACAAACCCTTGTGGAATCTAATCTGGCATTAGTAAAGGAAGATCTCAAATATAGAAATTATTTTCTTCTAGGTTTTGAGCTTTTTGCTTTGCTTTGTTTTATTTTTGAGGAAAGAGAAGGCTTAGTGTCTTGCCGACCCAATGCTTGAGCCAAGCATAATAGATGGCCGCATATCCTTAGGATTCAACCCCGTCGAATATACAAGGCCTAACTTACTAATCAACAATTAGACAGTAATAGAAAATAAATTTACTAATTATTTATTAAGTTCTAGAGTTTTTTATCAAGGTTAATAGGTAGATAAAATTCAACTAAAATTTAAGATAAAAAATAAACTAAAGGATTAACACCTAAATCCTAGCCATCACTAACCGGTTCCAAAGCCTGATTAATCTTTCAGATCTGTAACAAAAATATAGAAAAACAAGGGATGAGCTATACAGGCTCAGTAAGTTATCATCATCTTTAATATATGTATAAATATGACAACGACAAATTGTAACATATACAAATCATACATCACATAACAACCAGCTCACGATAAAATAAAATGCAACATCATATTATATGCACATTCAATTACAAACGACACGACTATGAATGGCCAAACATTTATTTTATTCTTCCAGTCCCTCTGACTATGATCACGATTGGCTCGTGGCTAGCCTTGAAAGAGACTAGAATCTTGACTACACATATCGAAATCGGTCATGTACCAGTGATCGTCCCACTAGAAATCCGGAATGAAACTAGCTCTGATATTATACGAGAAAACATACATCATCGGCATGTGCCAGTGATCGCAACAAAGAAAAGATAACTAGCTCCTGACTACACATACCGCACATTGGTCATATACCAGTGATCGCCCCACTGGAGGCCTGGAAGGAGACTAGGTCCTCGTGTGATCATAGTCGGACTAGAGAGCGTTAATACTAACACATATAACAATGAATGCAACCCAATGCAGATCAAACTATGCCATACACATTTACATTGCATAACATTCATGACATATTTAGCATGTAATACTAGATGTCAGAATAATTTACATGAAACTGATTCTATCAGAAACACGAGACTCGAACACTAGATCCTCGATACTCCCATATTGATAAAGGTAAGGAGGGCTCTGACAAAATAAGTTAAATAATTAACTCTAAATCCAAGAAAAAAAATATGGTAAAAGATTTTTCGGTTTGGTCTATGACTAGGCTGGATCTAGATATCTATTTAGGTCTGGATGATGAAAATCAGATTAATCAATAAAAATAGTCTAAATACCAAAACTAATTTTACATTATTTATTTATTTATTTTTATTCTTTTTCTTCTCTCTCCTCTCTCTCTCTTCTTTCTCTCCCCTTTCTCTTTCCTCCTCTTTCTCTCTCCTCTCTCCTCTTTCTCTCTCTTCTTTATTTCTCCTCTTTCTCTCTCTCTCTTCTCTTTCTCACTCCTCTCTCTTCTCTTTCTCTCTCCTCTTCATATTTTTTCCTCTTTTCTTTTCCTTCTTTTCCTTTTTTTCTTCCCTTCTTCCTTCTCTCTTTCTTCTTCCCCGACTCCCTTCCTTGGCTCGGTCGAATGGATCTTCAGTATCCCAGGGATGGAGACTGAAGGGGGTGGTGGTTCACTGGAACTTTCCAGACAGAGCAAGGATGGGGTTGGCCGGCGTATGCATGGCCGTTCCGGCCATGGGTAGCAACCGGAAGAGGAACGAGCCAAATCCCTTCCATATCAACTAATTAACCTCAAAACACAAGTCTAGAAAGAGGAGAACTTATCGATGATTGTTCAGGAGCTATCGACCATCAGAGAAGAGGAGAAAATGATGGAAAACTCGATGATAGGGGGGTTTTAAAGATAAAAAATGGAGTTTTTCTCGCCATACTGGGAGAAACCTCGATGGACACCCATCCCTCCATGACACTTCACCGGCCGAGTTCGATTGCCTCACGGCTCTCCCTTCCGACTTCTCGGGTGAGATCATCAATTGGATAAATAGGGGCTCGATCTCCTGTTTTCATTTTTTTTTTTTTGCATTTCGAACTGAAGTCGACAAGAACAGCCGACTTTAGCCCAAAAGGCCAAAAAAATGGGTTTTTACATTCTCCCATCCTACAAAAAAATTTCAGCCTCGAAATTAAAAAAAATCTAAGTCTTCAAAAACTCAAATATGCGTGATCCAAAACTCACATGATTCATATTGGGAAATGTATCCCAAAGCCAATTGTCTACTGTAGACAGTTGTACATTTGATGTAATTGTATATGAATTATATTATTGAATAAAATGTTTATTCTGGCAGTTCATCACTATTTCATCTTTCTGTAATGAGTTCTTGAGTGATGAAGTCCTTAGGTCTATTTGTATGTGATATACAGATGATATATCATATAGTCCTAAAATTGTTCGTAACCAAATGATATGATGCGGAACTAATATGCATGCAATTTTTTTATATGTTTTATATGTGGGGTTGGGTGATTAATTTCCGAATTTTAGATTAAAATAAGTTGTAGGGAATTTTATATGAATTTTAGAAGATCAGCATGCAGATTAGGACCTAGAAAAGTAGAAAAGAAGGATCGCCGGGGCTGAGAAGCCTCGGTTAGGGCAAGTTCTCCTACAATAAAACTACTGGAGGTAGAGGGGTGTACCTGACAACGTCTGTGAAGATCGCAGCAAAAGGGTCTCTCATTCCTCGACGGATGCGGCCTGGAAAATCGAGCCCAGGTGCCAAGCCCAAGCCCCTAAGAAGCAAGATACCAGGGAATATTCCTGCTACCTGGCTACCAGGCCACCCCAGCTTCCAGAGGCCCAAACCCATGCACCCGGGCCCCTTTGGGCCGGCCTTTTGCTGCTCCTAGAAGCCCAACACGCCCCCCTAGGCGTCCTTGGAGTCTTGACCAAGTCAAGAAAATTTTTAGGGATTTTTCTACCTAATATTTCCTTATTTTCTAGCTAGGGTTTGAGAGGGAAAATGATTCTTATGTAAAGACTTATGTACCCTTACTTGGAGCCCAAGGTTAAGGGTCTATTTAAGGGACCCTAGCCTCTTGTATGAGGAGAATTTTTGATGAATGAAAACCTTGAGTTCTTCTATTGAGTTGTGTGATACCCTGCTGTGTGCATAAAGGGGTTTGCGAGAGTTCTTCTTCCCAGTGTTGCAATCATCTTCCTGCTACCAACAAGCATCTCAGATCCCTGGACGCCCACTCCAAAAGAAGCCTTCCCTTGCTGTTTTTCTTTTGTTTTCTTATTCCTTTGTGAGTTTTCTAACCCCTGACAGGTCGTTTGCAGGTCCCCGAGTTCCTACGAATCCAACGACTCCAGCCAAGCCTCAATCGGATCACCGAGCAGAAAGCCGGGTATCCGCGGGTCTTTGGCTCGATTTCCAGGCCGCATCCGTCGAGGAATGAGAGACCCTTTTGCTGCGATCTTCACAGACATTGTCAGGTACACCCCTCTACCTCCAGTAGTTTTATTGTAGGAGAACTTGCCCTAACCGAGGCTTCTCAGCCCCGGCGATCCTTCTTTTCTACTTTTCTAGGTCCTAATCTGCATGCTGATCTTCTAAAATTCATATAAAATTCCCTACAACTTATTTTAATCTAAAATTCGGGAATTAATCACCCAACCCCACATATAAAACATATAAAAAAAATTGCATGCATATTAGTTCCGCATCATTTGGTATCAGAGCTTAGATTAGGCTTGTTTTCTGCAATTTTTCAGTCCGTATATACTCTATCATTTTAATTATTTCTTCCTGTTAAAAACTCCAAAAATTCTGAAATTTATTTTCCTGGATTTATCATAATTCACAGTAATTTTAAAATTTTTTCATATTTTATTATGGCCTGTGAATTTTCTGCGAGCCGAAATAGGGCCTGCAAATTTTCGGCTCTGTTTTTTTTAGCAAGACAAGTTTGGAAGTTTTAGGGTTTTGTTTAGGAGTTTTTGCATATTTCTTAATTTTAGTATATTTCCAGTATATTAGGCCATGATTTGCAAGTTTTCTTCTATTTAAAAAATACCAAAAAAAAAAATATACATATTTTCCAAAAATACCAAAAAAAAATACCTAAACCCTAATTTGCATCCTCATCTGCCTGCCATCATTGCATAATTTACTTTTAAGGGTACTCTTGCTATATCAGATGGGGGGAGGATTTGATCACCTCTCCTTAGCCCAAAACCACATCCCTTGCATTCAGTCCCAAGCCTTAACCTAAAATTAATTAGACTTAATTTGCCCTAGTGGGCTAGGGACACCAACTGGTCGGGTCCGGGCTAGTGTTAGATCACTGTGTCAAGTTAACCTGTGTGTGCCTTGTGCTTAGTGTCTAGAACGGTGGTTTAGGGATTCAATCCCGAAGGACTTGTGTGCTGGTCCGCCTACCTGGCCAATCTCTGATTGGTGTCTAGGATTGGCAATCAGGGACCTAACACTCCCCTTACACCTGCCTGGCTGAGTACAGGGTTACTATAGGCTAGTTTGCCACCCTGATTGAGCATCTAGTTTGGACTTTAGGTCTAGTCAGCTATAGTCGGTCTGATCGAGTCTTGCATGAGCACTAGATCAGGAGTTTCATATCACCCACCTCCTTCATAAATGTCTGAACCCATGAAAAATTTACAAGCCCAAATAAAAGCCCTAGCTGATCAAATTGCCCAGATAACTATCCAGATGACCCAGTTAACTCAGTCTCGTATTCAAACCAATGATAGAATTGACCATCGTGCCAATAGGTTTGATCAGTTAAAAGTCCGGGTAGGGACCCCAAGAAAAACCCATGGGTCACAGTCTGAGCCAGATCCTGACTCCCCTCAACCTAGGAGGACCCCAAACCCTGATCTATACCATGAGGTCGAACCTAGGAGAGCCCCTTATCCTGACCCGTACTACAATCCTCAACCTAGGAGGACCCCAAACCCTGATCCATACCTTGAGGCTGAACCTAGGAGAACCTATCGTCATGACCCAATCCCTAAGGTTAGTCCTAGAAGACTCAATCAGGATTTTATAGACCAGGAAGATAGATCCTATTTACCCTCTCCCTACAAGCCTAGTATACCTACAACCTATAGATCTTATGACTCCAGATCCTATGACTCTAGATCCCATGATCATAGATCCTATGCACCCACACCCTATGAGCCTAGTAGACCCAACACCCAATATTCTGACCCATATAGGGAGTCCAACCCTAGGAGGACCCAATATTCTGACCTATATAGGGAGTCCAACCCTAGGAGAACCCAGTATTCTGACCCATATAGGGAGTCCAATCCTAGGAGGACCCAATATCCTGACCCATATAGAGAGCCCAACCTTAGGAGGACCCCATACCTTGATCCATCCTTAGAACCTGATCATAAAGCTGACCCAAAATTATATGACCCCAGAGCCTATAATCCCATGACCCATAGATCTGCACCCTTGTCCTGTGAGCCTAGAGAACCCATAACCCCTAAGTATCAACCTAGTACTAGTCATGCTTCCCTAGTCAACTTGAACCCCATAGGATTAGTATCCCTAAATATGAACCCAGTAGTGAGCCACTACCCCTTATACAACCTGAACCTACTAGGAGTAGTACCCATAATCAGAGACCAGAACCTAACCAATTTCTTGCTAGCCGACCTTCTCCAACCATTCCTGAGATTCACAAGGCTTACATTAACGCGAAAGTGTATGAAGCTGATGTGAGCCTAGTGGATGAGTATGAGGGAGAAGAGGAGACACCTTTAGTAGACCTAGAATTAGCTGACCCAGTAGATGCCCAGGTAGAAACCAACCCAGAGCTAGTTGACCTTGACCATATCCAACCTAAAGCTATAATGGAAGAACAAATAGAGGAAGAGAACCTAGGTACTGCTACTAGAGCCTTACCTGAGAAAACCATAGAGGAGAGCCAAATTATAGAGTCTAGTCCTAAAATACAAGAACCAGAAGAATTTATTAAGGACCTGATCTCTTTGAATCAATACCTTCAAGATGAGTCCCCTCCTATAGTTCCCATTAAGGACCTCTTCCCCGAAATTAGTGACCCATCCTTCCATTATGCAAATCCTGTAGATATAGCTCAACCTCATAAGGTTAACCTCATTAGTATAGGATTAGTTCCTGACACCCCGTCTTTTATCCTACTTTATCCAACTAACCATGAACCTTTTTCTCTACCTTACCAAACTAATTCTGAACCCACTTCCTATTTTCTGCCCTTTCCTGACACCTCCAGCATTTCTAGGATCATTAGATTGCATTTAGCTGAGATTAGCATACTGCATGCATTCATCACGCATGTTAGGTTTGCATCTTACTTCTGGCATACTCTTTGGAATTTGCTAGGAGTTCACTGTAAATTTTCATGTGCATGTCAAGCTAGGATCAAACCTAGAGAACCTATAATCTATTAGGTTTAGATCCAAAGAGTTCAATAAAATTTCCTTCGATAGGAATGCATAGTCGAGTCTGTTAGGTATCAGTATGAGTCCTTTGCATCATTTGTCTGCATGTGCCTAGCATGTTCACCACCTGCACTAATCTTAAAACAACTGGCTAATTCCCGAAGAAGGGTCAAAGAATTTGATGTAGTGGATTTTATCTTGGTTAGGCTTAGGCCTAAAGAAGCTTCATGCTCGCAGAGCCGGACCTTTTAAAGTGATAGAGAAGGTTGGATCAAATGCCTAGGTGTTAGACTTGCCTTCGGATTTGGGCATTAGTTCTACCTTCAATATTACAGACCTGGTTGAGTATAGGGAACCGACAGCGCTACCTAGTGAGGCCTTTGGACCTATTCCTTTTCATTGTGAGTGACCCTAACCTAGAGTGTCCACAAACAAATTTGGCCTGAGAGAGGAGAACGGATCGAGCGTATCCTGGACAATCAAGCCATCACGACCCAGGGCCATGACTATCAATGCTTCCTGGTCCGATGGCAAGGCTGGCCAGAGTCGGACGATTCGTGGATTTCTCGAGAGGACTTGCAACTCCTCAACCCTGACCTTCTCGAGAGATATGTGAGCCAGTCTAACCTTCACTCGACAGGGTCGAGTTCCTCCCACCCCGGGAGAATTGGTGGGGACACCTGAGGCACCAGAATAAGACAGAGGCTTTTTCAACCCTCTGTAAATTGATCAATAATTTATGAATCTATCTGTAATAAGGGCTTAGATCATCTGAGTCCATTTTAGTTGTTATTTCAGTTCTGTACTAGTCAGCTCATGTTGAGCTAGTTCAGTCCAATGCTAGTTAGCTCATGTTGAGCTAATTTTATTTTTTTTGAGTCCTGTCCAAGCATACTGAAGACTCAAGACTATATTATACAAGTGAAGACCAAGTCCAACCAGATTGAAGACATGGAAGTTTAGCCCAAGTCCAACCCAGCTTGAAGATTTGAAGACCCCAGGAGAAAAATCAGAAACCCTGATTCCTTGCAGATGCCCTCCAGATGCCCAGATTCCCTTCCAGATGCCAAAGTATATTCATAAATAAGGGCATCCATGATTCCAGAGGTCCATCTGCATCCTAGCCCAATGAAATCAAGCCCAGGTGCCAAGCCCAAGCCCCTAAGAAGCAAGATACCAGGGAATATTCCTGCTACCTGGCTACCAGGCCACCCCAGCTTCCAGAGGCCCAAACCCATGCACCCGGGCCCCTTTGGGCCGGCCTTTTGCTGCTCCTAGAAGCCCAACACGCCCCCCTAGGCGTCCTTGGAGTCTTGACCAAGTCAAGAAAATTTTTAGGGATTTTTCTACCTAATATTTCCTTATTTTCTAGCTAGGGTTTGAGAGGGAAAAGGATTCTTATGTAAAGACTTATGTACCCTTACTTGGAGCCCAAGGTTAAGGGTCTATTTAAGGGACCCTAGCCTCTTGTATGAGGAGAATTTTTGATGAATGAAAACCTTGAGTTCTTCTATTGAGTTGTGTGATACCCTGCTGTGTGCATAAAGGGGTTTGCGAGAGTTCTTCTTCCCAGTGTTGCAATCATCTTCCTGCTACCAACAAGCATCTCAGATCCCTGGATGCCCACTCCAAAAGAAGCCTTCCCTTGCTGTTTTTCTTTTGTTTTCTTGTTCCTTTGTGAGTTTTCTAACCCCTGACAGGTCGTTTGCAGGTCCCCGAGTTCCTACGAATCCAACGACTCCAGCCAAGCCTCAATCGGATCACCGAGCAGAAAGCCGGGTATCCGCGGGTCTTTGGCTCGATTTTCCAGGCCGCATCCATCGAGGAATGAGAGACCCTTTTGCTGCGATCTTCACAGACGTTGTCAGGTACACCCCTCTACCTCCAGTAGTTTTATTGTAGGAGAACTTGCCCTAACCGAGGCTTCTCAGCCCCGGCGATCCTTCTTTTCTACTTTTCTAGGTCCTAATCTGCATGCTGATCTTCTAAAATTCATATAAAATTCCCTACAACTTATTTTAATCTAAAATTCGGGAATTAATCACCCACCCCACATATAAAACATAAAAAAAATTGCATGCATATTAGTTCCGCATCATGATTACTTATTTCAGGACGATAGTACATCAAGTATAGGTCATTGTGTGCCATAGTCGTTGGTTGTCCTCTTAACCAAGGAGTGTGGAGACACTGGTATGTCATGCAGATGTTGTGTTTGACATTTCATCGAACGTGACCGGTCTGTACTTTTTCTGTCTAGAGTTTTTGATATGGACGTAGTTATCACTCAGACATGAGATCGTCATGGTAGCTTGCGAGCAACTCACTGTACTTCGGCCGAGGTGGTCCCGTCTCCGGGCGCCACCTGGCGAAGGAGCAAGGGGGCCCGGCTCGACCTCGGCCGAGGTGGAACCGTCTCAGGGCGCCACCTAGCGAGGGAGCAGGGGGGCCACCGGCTTCGGCCGAGGTGGACCCCTCCTGGGTGGACACCTGGCGGAGCGGCAGAGGGGTGCTCGACTTCGGCCGAGTGGTCCCGTCTCCGGGCGCCACCTAGCGAAGGAGCGAGGGGGCCCAGCTCGACCTCGATCGAGGTGGGACCGTCTCAGGGCGCCACCTGGCGAGGGAGCAGGGGGCCGCCGGCTTCGACCGAGGTGGACCCCTCCTAGGTGGATACCTGACGGAGCGGCAGAGGGACGCTCGACTTCGGCCGAGGTGGTCCCGTCTCCGGGCGCCACCTGGTGAAGGAGCGAGGGGGCCCGGCTCGACTTCGACCAAGGTGGGACCGTCTCAGGGCGCCACCTGGCGAGGGAGCAGGGGGCCGCTGGCTTCGGCCGAGGTGGACCCCTCATGGGTGGACACCTGGCGGAGCGGCAGAGGGGCGCTCGACTTCGACCGAGGTGGTCCCGTCTCCGGCGCCACCTGGCGAAGGAGCGAGGGGGCCCGGCTCGACCTCGGTCGAGGTGGGACCGTCTCAGGGCGCCACCTGGCGAAGGAGCAGGGGGCCACCGGCTTCGACCGTGGTGGACCCCTCCTGGGTGGACACCTGGCGGAGTGGCAGAGGGGCGTTCGACTTCGGCCGAGGTGGTCCCGTCTCCGGGCGCCACCTGGCGAAGGAGCGAGGGGGCCTGGCTCGACCTCGGCCGAGGTGGGACCGTCTCAGGGCGCCACCTAGCGAAGGAGCAGGGAGCCGCCGGCTTTGGCCGAGGTGGACCCCTCCTGGGTGGACACCTGGCGAAGCGGTAGAGGGGCGCTCGACTTCGACCGAGGTGGTCCCGTCTCCTAGTGCCACCTGGCGAAGGAGTGAGGGGGCCTGGCTCGACCTCGACCAAGGTGGGACCGTCTCAGGGCGCCACCTGGCGAGGGAGCAGGGGGCCGCCGGCTTCGGCCGAGGTGGACCCCTCCTGGGCAGACACCTGGCGGAGCGGCAGAGGGGCGCTCGACTTCGACCGAGGTGGTCCCGTCTCCGGGCGCCACCTGGCGAAGGAGCGAGGGTGCCCGGCTCGACCTCGACCGAGGTGGGACCGTCTCAGGGCACCACCTGGCGAGGGAGCAGGGGGCCGCCTACTTCGACCGAGGTGGACCCCTCCTAGATGGACACCTGGCGGAGCGGCAGGAAGGCCTGGACCGACCTTGACTTCGACCGAGGCGGAGCCACATCTGACCTTGCCGAAAAAACTCCACGTGGCTCGAATCACGACCAGTGAAATCTGAGATATGCCACATCATCGTAACGGCCGTAACACTAGTGATCAGAAAACGATTGGGAATCGTTCATGGACTCACAAAGGAAAAGTATTTTTCTTTACCATAGTGTCGACACTTGATATTTTGAAAGTGTCGAGACTTGTGTAGGTGTCGACACTTGTTGATTTCTCAAGTATAGACACTTGATGTCACAAAAGTTGTGACATAAAATTTTTCACTAAAAGTTGGTGATGCATGGAGGTGAATTAAGTAATGTGATTACTTGATAGCCCAATTTGATTGAGCTATAAAAATCTGGAAAAATCAAATGGAATTTGGTTCAAAATCGGTTTGGGTCCAATTGGGTTGAACCCAATGTATGCACACTTGACCCAATTGATTTCAGTTATGAACTGAAATTAATTAAGACATTAATCTGAATTTAAATAGGTTTAAATTCAGTTTTGGGGAGTTATATAACCTCCCATGACTATAACTTTCCATAACCACCCATAACCCCTCCATAACCACCCATAACTTTCCACTCTCCCTCTTCCTCTCCACCTATATGATGGGCTGAAATGGGAGGATGAAAAGAACTAATAATTCAGCAAAGAAATACTGAAAAAATCAAAAGGGTGGAAAGGAAAGAAACTAAGAAAGGTTCTAGGTTTTGTATGAGTGTGAGAACTTTGGAAAAGAGTGTGCATGTTTGTACCTAGTGATCTAGGTCTTGGGATTGAGTGTTTGGAAAGGGTTTCAACATCTCATCCTCCACCTCTTGAGTTTCTTCATTCATTCGATGAGTTCGACATCGAAAGAAGAAAAAGGAGTCCCAATCAAATCGTTCCACAACAAGCTAGCACTTGGAGTGGAAGTGGATCTTGAAAGAGTCCCGGTGTGAACCACCTGTAGAGGCCGGACACATGTGCGGCTAAGCAGAGATCTTCTACCTCCTACTGGATCTTCCGCAGCGGAGAGCGTCTCCACTTCATACGAGATATGGTTTTATATATAGAGATATGTTGCTTTGAAAAATGTTCATAGCATGAGTTCATGATTTCATAGTTTATATTACTCATTCATACAAGATTCTTGGGCTAAGTAGCATAGAAAAGTTCTAAAAGCATGCATAGATTAAATGTTAATCTTCTTTATTATGCTTCCGCTGTATATTATTTGAAAAAGTTTTAAAATAGAAAGCATGCTCGCTATAGTTTTCCTTTCAATTGGTATCAGAGCAACAAGGTTGCTTAGCATGAATGTTTAGTATAAATATTATGAAATTCAATTTAATTTCATACGAGTTTAACATAAAATTCAAGTTTAGAAAAGACAAAGTTTGGGTTTCTGCATTTCTGTGCTCGGGTTGGATCAAGTGTCGACACTTGGTTACCTAGTGTCGACACTGGGTGTCTTGGTCGACACTTGGGCGTCTATGTGTCGACACTTGGGCTTCTGGGTGTCGACTCACGAACAAAAACACAGAAATTGGTTCACTATTTTTCACTGTGTGTCGACCTGTCTCAGAAGTAGTGTCGACACCTTGGTGTCGACACTTGCTACTGAAGTGTCGATACTCATAGTGAACAAAAATTCAAAAGTTGATTTTCTTGTAAAAATGTTTTACAAAGTTTATTGAAAATGTTTCAATCTAATGTATGATTAACTTAATTATGAATTAAGTAAATCTAAGTGACTAAATGATCTAGGGATATGATTCTAAGATCTAAGTCATATTCATAACTTTGGATTAAATGGGTTAGCTTGAATTAGGTCCTAATTGTGTTAGACCTAAGTTTAGATGAATTGGACTTAATAGAGTATTAACTTAATCAAATGTTGAGTTAAGGTTCTTCTCTAGTATCTATCTAATAGTTAGATTGATTGGTCCATACATCTAAATGGACTTAATCTTGGCTTCGTGGTAGGACCCGATTCTTAGGCTAGCCTAATCGAAATTGGTAAACCAATTGGTGTCTAAGGTAAGTATGGCAATTGATATATGATTTTTGGGGCTACCTCTTTCCTGGCCAATGATATTGGTGTCTAAGGAAAGATGGTTAATGGCTTGACCCATAACCTTTATCTCACTTACCTGGCCAATGTGGTCAACCAGATTTGATTAGTTAGCTCATTGATTCGAGTTAGCCCATGCCAACAAGGTTAATCAGCTTGACTGATTTAGGTGCCCATGATTTTGTGGTTCATGTAACCCTTTCATTAACATATGAAGTTAGTAGAAGATAATCCATGACTTATCCTCTCTCTTCTGTCACAACATGTATAAAACCTCTAAATTGTTAGGTCCTTAAAAAGATGGAAATTATATGATAATTTTTTGTCTTAGCCTCCCATTAAGGGTTTGGTAATGAGTCCAGTAGTGGGATGATCATCGGCAGATCCATAGATCGGGTGGTCATCATGCTATTGGAATTGCCATTCATTATATGATGACATAGTGCAACTTTCTTAAACAGGTGGTCAGGTTAGCCGGCCAAAGTTGGACTTGATCATTTGTTAGCTAGAAGCATTAAGATCAGTCATGTTAATGGTTGGACCTAACTGGGACCTTCTTTAGCAGGTAGCCCAAAGGACCGATTGAAGTGTTCCTGGGGCAAAATAAATTATTAGGAGTTGTTTGGAGAAACAACTGATTATGAACCTATCTTTAGATGAGCATGGGTTGGCCGACCAAAGTCGGGCTCATGCATTGTCTATTGGATTTCGGTACCCACTAAGGGATAAGTGTTATTCTTCGGATTGGAGGTAGAGGCTATCAGTCTGAATAAAATAGTGGGAGGAGCTTTTAGACAAAAGTCCATGTCTTTAAGTTTTAAATAATTCATATACTAAATAGTCTTGGTTTTCTCCTTTTCAGATAATGTCTACTAATATGTCACTCCGGTCATTATTAGATAATGACAAGCTCATGGGACCCAACTTCGATAGTTGGTATCGAAAACTGAGAATCGTTCTCGAGCACGAGCGGATCCTTTATGTATTAACGGATCCGGCACCTGAGGGGCCAGTCCCCACCGCACATACTGCAGTCAGGGACGCTTATCAAAAGTGGGATCTCTAACCGTACTACGGTGCGGTACATTATGTTGGCGGCTATGAACGACGAGTTCAGTCGCAGATTCGAGGAGGCCCAGCCGGAGGAAATCCTTCAAAAGTTGAAGGAATCTTTTGATGCCCCAGACGACATTGAAAGGTACAGGATTTCCTCTACCATCTTCAATGCTCAAATGACTGAGGGGTCCTTGGTCATTGATTATGTGTTGTACATGATCGAGATGATCGAGCGCCTGTCCAAACTCGGATATCCTTTCCACGAGCAGCTTGGGAAGGATGCAATTTTGAATTCTTTGCCTCCCTCCTACTTACTTTTTCTAGATCATTATAAATTGACAAGGCCTGTAGTCAACTACCATGGGTTGATGGGGTTGCTGCAGAAAAAGATCACCAGCTCCAAAAGAGCTTGGTGAATTTAGTGGGAGGTAGTGCGGAAAGGCATCGTCCCTTTAAGAAAGGGAAGAAGAAGAAGAATAAAAGTAAAATGGTGCAAAGTATTGGGCCCAGTCAGACTAAGAAGAAGGCTGACCAGAGTCAGGTAGAATGCTTCTACTGCAAGAAGCCGGGTCATTGGAAGAGAAATTGTTCTGCTTACCTAGCTACACTTGACCCGAACAGGCCAAAGAAGAAGAAGCAGCAAAAAGTTGCTGGACATGGTATTTATATGATAAATCCTTGTTGTTTTTCTATTTGTGATACTACTAACTGGGTATTGGATACTGGTAGTCCTTACCACATTTGCAATACATTGCAGGGACTGCAAGTTAGTAGAAGATTCGAGAATGGCGAAAGATTTCTGAATATGGGGAATGGAAGTCAAGCTCCAGTCCTGGCATTGGAATTGTCAATCTATTTTCGAGTCTTGTAAAGTTGTTCTTAGTGATTGTCACTATTGTCATCATTTCTTATAAATATCATCTCTGTAGGCCAGTTGGCCAGTAATGGTTATGAACTATTAATCAAGAATGATTTTTGCAAAGTCATTGTGAATGATATTGTGGTTATGATTGGACATATTAAGAATGGCATTTACGTTTTATCACAGTCTATTGGTATAATGTACATTTCATGCAAACGCCCTAGATTAGATAATGTCAGTGATGCTTATCTCTGTCACTGTAGGCTAGGTCATATAAACAAGAATAGAATCAACAGGTTAGTGGGAGAAGGTCTCCTAAACATTAGTGATTGTGAAGCACTGCCGACCTGTGAATCTTGTTTACTTGGTAAGATGACCAAGTCAACTTTTACTGGAAAAGGTGTACGAGCCGATGACATTTTGTGTCTAGTATATACTGATGTATGTGGACCAATGAATGTCGATGCCAAGGGTGGGTATAAATATTTCATTACATTTACAGATGACCTCTCAAGGTACGGTTATGTCTTTTTGATGAGACATAAATATGATTCGTTTGAAATGTTCAAACGGTATCATGATGAAGTTGAAAAACAAACCGGGAAGCTTATTAAAACTCTTCGATCAGATCGAGGTGGTGAATATCTTTCGGGGGAGTTTCTGACTTATCTTGAAGAGAATGGGATTCTCTCTCAATGGACACCTCCTGGGATGCCCCAGTTAAATGATGTGTCTGAAAGGAGGAATCGGACTCTGTTGGACATGGTCAGATCCATGATGGGGTTTGCAACTCTGTCAACTTCCTTTTGGGGTATGCTTGAGTCAGCATGCTATCTTTAAATAGAGTTCCGAGTAAGTTTGTTAACAAAACTCCATATGAGATATGGAATGGGCGTAAGCCGACTCTTTCACACCTTCGGGTTTGGGGGTGTCCGGCTTATGTCAAGCATTTGGAGACAGATAAACTTGGACCTAGGTCTGATAGGTGCCTCTTTGTTGGGTATCCTAAAGAGTCTAAGGGTTATTTCTTCTATATGCCTGGGGAACAAAAGTTGTTCGTCAGTCTTAGAGCTACCTTTTTGGAAAGGGAGTACCTTACTGAAGGTGCTCAAGCTGCCAAGGTTGAGCTTACTGAAGTTCAACAGATAGAAGAATCAAATCATTCAAGGACTGCTACAGAACCCGTTATGATAAGATCAAACCCTGAGCCTATTGACCAGTCATTAAGGAGATCCGGTAGAGTATCGCGTCAACCGGACAGATACTACGGTTTTCTGGTCCGGGATGGTGATCCCGTTGAGCTCGATGAGAACAACGAGGGTCCAATCACCTATATGGATGCGATGCACAGGTCTGATTCTGAGTTGTGGCTGGGAGCCATGAAATCCGAAATGGAGTCCATGGAAATCAACAAAGTATGGACTTTGGTTGATCCACCTGAAGGGGTAAAACCCATTGGATGCAAATGGGTCTTCAAAAGGAAATGGGGCATAGATGGGCAGGTAGAGACCTATAAAGCCCGTCTGGTTGCCAAGGGTTATCGTCAACGTTATGGTATTGACTATGACGAGACGTTTTCCCCCGTGGCAATGCTCAAGTCCATTCGGATTATGCTTGCCTTAGCTGCATATATGGACTATGAAATCTGGTAAATGGATGTCCGAACAGCTTTCCTAAATGGTGAGCTAGATGAGGAGGTGTATATGATGCAACCTGAAGGGTTCACATCCACAGATGAATCTAAGGTATGTAAGCTTAGTAGGTCCATCTATGGACTAAAGCAGGCGTCTCGGAGTTGGAACATGCATTTTGATAAGTGTATCAAGACATATGGTTTGTTAGGAACAAAGAAGAACCCTGCATATATAAAGTGGGCAAATGGTTCTGTAGTTGTATTTCTTGTACTGTATGTGGATGACATTCTCTTAATCGGGAATGACATCCTTGCATTACAGGGAATAAAGGTATGATTGTTCGTCCCAGTTTTCTATGAAAGACTTGGGTGAAGCTTGTTTCATACTAGGTATGAAGATCTATAGGAATAGATCAAGGAAGCTTCTGGGTTTGTTCCAGTCTACGTACATTGATACCATGCTGAAAAGGTTCAGCATGGAGAATTCCAAGAAAGGCTATCTTCCGATAGGCCATGGATTTTCTCTTTCCAAGAAGGATTGTCCGACAACTCCTGAGGAAAGAGAGCGTATGAGTATGATTTTTTATGCTTCGGCAGTAGGGTCCATCATGTACGCCATGACATGTACTAGACCAGACGTGGCATACTCATTAGGAGTAGTGAGTCGATTCCAGTCTGACCCAGGTGAAGCACACTGGAAGGTTGCAAAGACCATCCTGAAGTATTTGCGAAATACCAAGGACCAGTGGCTTCTTTTTGGAGGACCTGACTTGAAACTTGTGGGGTACACTGACTCCAGTTTCCAGTCATATAGGGATGATAGCAAGAGTGTGTCTAGCTTTGTTTTTATCCTGAATGGTGGAGTTATCTGCTGGAAGAGTTCCAAGCAGCACACTGTAGCAGACTCTGTATGCGAAGCGGAATATATTGCAGCATCTGATGCAGCAAAGGAAGCTGTTTGGTTGTGAAAATTTCTTTGCGAGCTGGGAGTGGCACCTTCCCTGGATGGTCCTGTTCCAGTATACTATGACAGCACTGGAGCCATTGCTCAAGCCAAAGAGCCGAAGTCCCATCAGCGTACCAAGCATATTCTGCGCCGGTTTCATCTTGTACGAGAAATCGTGGAGCGAGGTGACGTCGACCTTCTGAAGATCGATGGAAAGAAGAACCTCGCTGACCCCTTCACTAAAGTCGTTGGAATTCAAGAACTCAATGATTGTAAATGGAAGATGGGTATACGATACTGTTATGATTGGCTTTAGTCCAAGTGGGAGTTGTTGGGAAATGTGTCCCAAAGCCAATTGTCTACTATAGACAATTGTATATTTGATGTAATTGTATATGAATTATATTATTGAATAAAATATTTATTCTGGCAGTTCATCACTATTTCATCTTTTGTATTGAGTTCTTGAGTGATGAAGTCCTTAGGACTATTTGTATGTGATATAGAGAGGATATATCATATAGTCCTAAAATTGTTCGCGAAAATGATACACTTATTTCAGGATGATAGTATATCAAGTATAGGTCATTGTGTGCCATAGTCGTTGGTTGTCCTCTTAACCAAGGAGCGTGGAGACACTGGTATGGCATGCAGATGTTATGTTTGACATTTCATCGACATGACCGTTCTGTACTTTTTCTGTCTAGAGTTTTTGATATGGACATAGTTATCCCTCAGACATGAGATCGTCATGGTAGCTTGCGAGCAACTCACTGTACTTTGGTGCTTGACTATCTGGATTTCTAATCCAGGGACGAAGGTTTCTGGGTGCAGTTAAGTACTCGTGTAGCAGTGATCGGATCAAGATGGGATTGACCCCTCCAAAGTGTTTAGAGCAGATATCTTACTATATTTCAATTTAGCAAAACCTTGGCCAGGGTAGTCTCTGTAAAGTGTTACAAGACTTGTGAGGTTGAGACACATTATTGATGGACTTTATGGGTTGGGCAGTTTAACCCTAAGTCTTCCTGAGCATTGAGGTCAAAGGGATTAATTACAGGGTTTCCGTATCTCCTGGTTCTTGATTGTTGCTCTGCAACTTTGACCTATCCGGACATCGGGTGTCATTGCTAGATGGCGACTTTGACTGGTATTGGAAATGTTCCAGTGCTACCAGCTTAGTGTTCGAACCTATGGGGTCACATACCATAGGGATTTCTACTTGATCTAGTGATCGGAGAACGATTGGAAATCGTTCGTAGACTTACAAGAAAAAGTGTTTTTCTTTACCCTAGTGTCGACACTTGATATTCTTGAAAGTGTCGACACTTGTTAATTTCGCAAGTGTAGACACTTGATGTCACAAAAGTTGTGACATAAAATTTTTACTAAAAGTTGGTGATGCATGGAGGTAAATTAAATAATGTGATTACTTGATAGCCCAATTTGATTGAACTATAAAAATCTGGAACGAATCAAATGAGATTTGGTTCAAAATCGATTTGGGTCCAATTGGGTTGAACCCAATGTATGCACACTTGATCCAATTGATTTAGTTATGAACTGAAATTAATTGAGACATTAATCTAAATTTAAATAGGTTTAAATTCATTTTGGGGAAGTTATATAACCTCCCATGACTATAACTTCACATAACCATCCATAAATAACCCCTCCATAACCACCATAACTCCCCACTCTCCCTCTCCCTCTCCACCTATATGATGGGCTGAAATGGGAGGACGAAAATAACTGATAATTCAGCAAAGAAATGCTGGAAAAATCAAAATAGAGGAAAGGAAAGAAACTAAGAAAGGTTCTAGGTTTTGTATGGGTGTGAGAACTTTGGAAAAGAGTGTGCATATTGTACCTAGTGATCTAGGTCTTGGGATTGAGTGTTTGGGAAGGGTTTCAACATCTCATCTCCACCTCTTGAGTTTCTTCATTCATTCGGTGAGTCGACATCGAAAGAAGAAAAGGAGTCCCGATCAAATCGTTTCACAACAAGCTAGTACTTGGAGTAGAAGTGGATCTTGAAAGAGCCCCGTGTGAATCACCTGTAGAGGCCGGACACGTGTGCGGCTAAGTAGAGATCTTTTACCTCCTCCTGGATCTTCCGCAGCAGAGAGAGTCTCCACTTCATACGAGGTATGGTTTTACATATAGAGATATGTTGCTTTGAAAGCTGTTCATAGTATGAGTTCATGATTTCATAAGTTTATATTACTCATTCATGCAATATCTTGGGCTAAGTAGCATAGAAAAGTTTAAAAGCATGCTTAGATTAAATGTTAATATTCTTTATTATGCTTCCGTTGTATATTATTTTGAAAAAGTTTTAAAATAGAAAGCATGCTCGCTACAGTTTTCCTTTCAATCATTCTGTTCAAATTCAGTAATCTTAATAAGAGCCTCTATTCATCCATCATAATATACTTTAAATTAATCCAAATATCTTTAGTCCACAATACTTCTGCTGCGCACCCTGATATAATTTTTTTTCTAAATCCTCTAATTTCATTAGATGAATTTCTGACAAGGATATCACTTTTCATTAGAATCTAAACCAAATCTAACCTTCAAATAAAATGATATCTAAACTATTAAATTTTTTTGTCCTTATTAGGTCTCGAGCATATCACTTCAAATTTAAATCTTGATCCTTTTCCGAAAGCCTTTGTCTAAAATTATACCATCTAAAATATTATCTTTTATATTGAACCCATATAAGTCTTCTAATATCCATTTCTTTGCTAAATGAAACATCAGTAGCAAGATAATCTAAATTTTCTTATAAATCTTAAATTTAATTTGGAGTTTAACATATCCAATAATCTTCAACATATACATAGAATATCAAGTAATCTAATTCAAGATACTAATATAAGCCATCAAAAATTCTACCAAGATATGCATGCCATGTCCACATAATATCATTAAATCTATCAATAGCAAATTGCAAATCTATACATTATCCCAAATACATTTTTCATTATATATTTTCAATAATAATCCCCATACAGATTCATCAAAAAAAATTCTCCTTCTTAATATCATTAAACTTTTTCATAATCTTTATCCTAAACATCTTCTTGCAACAATTCCAAAATTTATAATTCAGTAATTGATAACAAAATTCATATGCTATCATGATCTTCATCCATATCAAGTTTAGGATTCTAATATCATTCAATTAATAATTAATATACATATTCAGCATAACATAACATACTATACCTCCAAGTCAACACTTCTGAAACTCAATCAAATCCATTTATCAGAGATAAAGACATCTTATCTAGCTCTTCAATATCCATAATATGTTTACTTATCATGTTCAAATAGTATAAATCATTTAGTCTCTTTACACTCATCCAAGATCAATTTCTACAAAAATCATATTTTTTTTTTACGCTGATCATATAAAAAATCTTATGCATAATATTCCTAGATATTAGAAATCCAAACTTCAAATTCATTCTTGCAACTTGTATCATATTCCGATTGATCATAACACTAAGTTTAAATACCTCTTAAATCACAGTCCACAATGATCATAACCTGAATTTTAATATCACTCAAATCATATCCTAATCACTTATATCATAATCTACAATTATATCAAATTTAGATTTCCAAAATAAATCAAATCTATAATATAACTCAAAATATACATTTATATATCCATTGTTTTAGAGCTATCAATGGTCGGGTCCGAACCCGAGACTGGACCTAACGGGTCTGGACCCGTTTACCCAGACCCGGACGTTTAGTAATAATTAAATGGATTCATATCCAGACCCGGCATACCCGAGACCTGATTAAATAAAATAATATTATATATATTTATATTTATATATATTTAAATAAATATAGCATGTTGGATCATGATCCAACGGTTCACGATCAATTCTTGGTTTTACTATAAACTCCTCCATTCATCGTTACTCGTTCGTGGCTTCGTGCGGCCGTGCCCTAGCTTTTCTCTCTTCCACCGAACCCCAAATCCCATCTCCACCTTGACGGTCGATGCCTCCCTCGAACTCCTCCCCTCGAGCCACGATGGCCGACCCCTCGACGAGACGATGACCGATGCCTTCCCCAGACCCCCCTTGATGGTCGACCCCTTGATGGCCGACGCCTTCCCAAATCCCACCTCGACGGCCGACGCTCCCCTCCACCCCCCGATGGCTCGATGGCCGAAGCCTTCCTAATCCCACCTCGACGGTCGATGCTGCCCTCCGCCCCTCGATGGCTCGATGGCCGATGCCTCCCTCCACCCCTCATGGCTCGACGACCGACGCCTCCCCCCTCCATCCCTCGACGACGCGACAGTCGATGCCTCCCCTCCACCCCTCGACAGCCCGACAATCGATGCCTTCCCCTCCACCCCTCGATGGCTCGACAGCTCAACGGCCCGACAGTCGATGCCTCCCCTTCGCCCTTCGATGGCTTGATAGTCGATGCCTCCTCCCTCCGCCCCTCGATGGCTTGACGGTCGATGCCTCCTCCCTCCACCCCTCGATGGCTCGACCTCACCTTTTTTCGAGATAAATCGTATCCCTCCCCCTCTCTCCCCCCTTTCTCCAAGATAAATCGCGACGAGCCATGGGCGTCCCTCCCCCATTTGGGTCCAGGTCCGGGTCCAGGTCTGGTACTTCAAAGTTAGATCCGTCAGGTATTCGGGTCCAGGTCTAGATCCAGTAGCTAAGATCAGGTATGGGTCTAGATTTCTAGGTTCCGACCCAAACCCGACCCGTTGACAGCTCTACATTGTTTAGCATCGGATATTTTTTCAAAAATTAAGCTAGGAGTGTTTAATCTAACATTTTATTCATACAAGCCTTCTATACTTAGCAAAATCCTTAGAACTATAGCATACACCTATCAAAAAAAAATAAATAAACTTTTAGTATCGATAATTATTCCGGAATATTCAATCAAAATCCTAATTCTATCCCATCCTCACTAACTAAATCATCTAGATCTTAAATCTTTGCTATGATACTATTAAATATATCATGCCTCGATTCGATGCCTGAGCCAGGCATAAAGACGGCCGCATATCCTTAGGGTTCAACCCCATCGAATATGCAAGGCCTAACTTACTAATCAACAATTAGACAGTGATAGAAAATAAATTCACTAATTATTTATTAGTTCCTAGAGTTTTCCATCAAGGTTAATAGGTAGATAAAATTTAACTAAAACTTAAGATAAAACATAAACTTAAGATAAAACATAAACTAAGGGATTAATACCTAAATCCTAGCTCCTCACTGACTGGTTCCAAAGTCTGATTAATCTTCCGGATCTGTAACCAAAATATAAAAAAATAAGGGGTGAGCTATATAGACTCAGTGAGTTATTATCACCTCTAATATATGCATAAATATGACAACAAATTACAACATACACAAATCATATATCATAGAACAACCAGCTTACGATAAAATAAAATGCAACATCACATTATATGCACATTCAATTATAAATGACACAACTATGGATGGCCAACCATTTACTTTACTCTCATAGTCTCTCTGACTATAACCACGATCGGCTTGTAGCTAGTCTCGAAAGAGACTAGAATCCTGACTACACATATTGAAACCGATCATGTACCAGTGATTACCCCACTACAGACCCGGAAGGAAACTAGTTCTGATATCACACGAGAAAACATGCATCCTCAGCTTGTGCTAGCGATCACAACAAAGAAAAGGCAACTAGCTCCTGACTACACATACCATACATCGGTCATGTGCCAATGATCATCCCACTGGAGGTCCGAAAGGAGACTAGGTCCTCATGTGATCATGTTAGACTAGAGAGCATCAATACTAACACATAACAATGAATGCAACCCATGCAGATCAAACTATACCACACACATTTACATTGCATAACATTTATAACATATTTAGCATGTAATACTAGAGGTCAAGATAACTTACCTGAAACTGATTCAATCAGGAACACGTGACTTGAACCCTAGATCCTCAATACTCCCATACTGATAAAGATAATGAGGGCTTTGATAAAATAAGTTAAATAATTAATTCTAAATCCAAGAAACGAAAATAAGGTAAAAGATTTTTGGTCAGCTTTAGGGCTAGACTTGATCTAGATATCTATTTAAGTTCGGATGATGAAAATCAGATTAATCAATAAAAACAGTCTAAATACCTAAACTATTTTACATAATTTATTTATTTATTTATTTTATTCTTTTTCTTCTCTCTCCTCTTCTCTCTTCTATTTCTCTCTCTTTCTCTCCCCTTTCTCATTCCTCCTCTTTCTCTCTCCTTTTCTCTCCTTTTCATATTTTTTCTCTTTTTTTTTCTTCTCTTTCTTTTTTTCTTCCCTTCTTCCTTCTCTCTTATTCTTCCCGACTCCCTTCCTTGGCTCAGTTGAACGGGTCTTCGACATTCCAGGGATGGAGATCGAAGGGGGTGGCGATCCACCAAAACTTTCCAGACAGAGCAAGGACGGGGTCGGTTGGTGTATCCATGGCCGTTCTGGTCATGGGTAGCAACCAGAAGAGGAACGAGCCAAATCCCTTTCGTATCAACTAATTAACCTCAAAACACAAGTCTAGGAAGAAGAGGACTTACCAGCGACGGTTCAGGAGCTATCGGCCACCAGAGAAGAGGAAAAAATTGGTGAAAAACTTAGTGATAGGGGGGGTTTTAAAGAGGAAAAAATGATGGAGTTTTCCTCACCGTTCGGGAAGAAACCTCGATTGATCGGACACCCATCCCTCCATGATACTCCACCGGCCGAGTTCGACTACCTCATGGCCCTCCTTTCTGATTTCTCCGGCAAGATCGTCGACCGGATAAACAGGGGCTTGGTCCTCTATTTTCATTTTTTTTTCTGTGTTTCGAACTGAAGTTGGCAAGGGTTGTCGACTTCAGCCCAAAAGGCCCAAAAAAATAGGTTTTTACACTTAGCCACCTAATTTTATCGAGATGAAATTATTTCTGATTTTGTTGCATCATTGTAGTGGTGAAGATTGCAAGATTGCGATATCAAACTAATTAGTAGGGATGAAATGGATCGGGTCGGACTAGATCATGAGTGATCTCGATCCGATCTGAATCTTTGATCGGGTAGGTTCGAGTTGAATTTATGACTAAAATCTTCGAACCAACGGATCATTGGATTGGATTGGGTCCATATATAACCAAGTCACAATCTAAAAAATTCTAAACTAGATAGGAACCAAATCATATATAGATAACTATATTTAATTATTATATAGCTAAATACTATTATCACACAAAATATACAAGAAACAATACTCTTAAAATAAATTAGGATATTAAATAATTACAATATATATTGATGTTTAAAATATGAATCATACGAGTCTTAAATCATAATTTAAATATCCAAATAAATTTGGATTATAATGGTATTACCAAGTTTGGCTTGGGTCGGGTCAAATCGGGTCCAAATTCAATAAATCTAGACCCGATTCGGAAAAAAGCATGGATCTAATTTTAGAACCCAACCTAGATCCATGGATCCTTGAAAATTAGCCGGATCGGATCTAAATGGATTGGATCGTGTCGGGTCATAGGTCAACCCGATCCATTTACAGCCTTATTAATTAAATGTATTGTAAGAATTGGAAAATGCTAATGATATCATATTTTAACCAAGTGAATCATTTAAATTGAAGAATAGTAAAAACTGAAATGTTTACTTTTCATTATTTTTCCTCCTAAAGTTCTTATGAGATTTTTTTAAAAAAAGATATATTTTTTAGAAAGAAAAAGATGCCAAATGATACCATCTTAGAAATATTTTTGGAGAAAGCATAATTCAAAAGTGGCATTAATGTGGTGGGATTGCTGATGTGGAGGAACTGGTAGGGGCCACGTCAAGAAAGGACACCGCATCAGGCATCGCATCAACTCTCCAGCCCGGACTCCACTACCGAGCTGAGCTGACCTCCCACAATATAGTGAGCCGAGCTCTGTCCTCCGCCAAGTCGGGCCGCAAGCTCGGGATGCCTAGGTTGGAGCCGCATCCTGCCCTCCAGAGCGAGACCCTCAGAGGTTAGTGCCCTGTGGTCGAGGTCGAGCTCAGCGCTCACCCACCAATGTGGAGTCTCTTCGAGCGCACGCCTTCCAGATCGGGTCCGCCTCCTACCCTCCAGAGCGAGACCCTCGGAGGTTAGTGCCCTATGGTCGAGGTCGAGCTCAGCGCTCACCCGCCAATGTGAAGCCTCTCCGAGCGCGCGCCCTCTGGATCGGGTCCGCCTCCTGCCCTCCAGAGCGAGACCCTCGGAGGTTAGTGCCCTGTGGTCGAGGTCGAGCTCAGCGCTCACCCGCCAATGTGGAGCCTCTCGAAGCGCGCGCTCTCTAGACCGGGTCCACCTCCTGCCCTCCAGAGCGAGACCCTCGGAGGTTAGTGCCCTGTGGTCGAGGTTGAGATTAGCGCTCACTTGCCAATATGGAGCCTCTCTGAGTGCGCGCCCTCTGGACCGGGTCCGCCTCTGCCCTCCAGAGCGAGACTCTCGGAGGTTAGTGCCCTGTGATCGAGGTCGAGCTCAGCGCTCACCCGCCAACGTGGAGCCTCTCCGAGCGCGCGCCCTCTGGACCGGGTCCGTCTTCTACCCCCCGGAGCGAGACCCTCAGAGGCTAGTGCCCTGTGGTCAAGGTCGAGCTCAGCGCTCACTCGCCAACGTGGAGCCCCTCCGAGTGCGCGCCCTCCGGACTGGGCCCGCACTCTGCCCTCCTCCACCAAGATGCCCCGCAAGCTCGGAGCACCTAGTTGGAGCAAGCCCAGCCATTCCAGCGCAACCCAGCTCGGACGAGATCCTCACCAGCCTAGAACGCCGGTGGGCCACCTGAGGACTACACTAGAGCGCCTTCCAGGCCGTACTGACCGCCTGCAACCACCAGTTACACTAGAAGGGAAAGAAGCACGCTGATCGAGGTGCCACATTCCTCACCAACCACCGGATCACCCAAGAGAGGAAGCCAATCGGGAGATTCGAATCTCGTGGGCGGCGGCCCAACATTCAAGGCACTGCTAGGTTTCCCGGAATGAGGCGACCAAGAGGAGTGTCGGAGCGCCTGACAACTCCCCTTATCATGAATAAGGAAAGACTCCTTTGGATACCGTCGCATGTGCCTGACAGCCCGACAGGGATCCCGAGACAATCGCCCAATGGTAACTTAGCCGCAACAAACTCGGAGGTAATACAACAACTCCAACACATAGAAAAAAGACAAGCAGAAAAAAAAGAACACAGGTGCAATCCCTGCGAGGAAGAGGGGCATGGCACCACGGACACGGGGCAAGCCCAATCAAGAGGGAAAAGCACCACCACCACTACCACAGTCGAGGGGAAGTGAGGGAAATAAGGAGAAGCGGAGGAACAGGGAACCCCTCTATCCCCGCTATCATTCTCCCATTGCAACGTTTCCATCTTCACACACACTCTTTACTCCTCCTAGTGCGGAGTCCATCACGAGGGGCCCGACCAGGAGGATCTGTTCTCCTGGATCGTCACTGACTTGACCGTCGGAATGCCCCCGCCGGAAACCCCGTCCGGGTCACTAACCCTTGTTTAGTAGGTCCAGGAGCAAAGGGCCGCCGGGCAGCGAAGGGAGCGCACTCCGGCACCGGCAGGAGCTACGGGTGATGGCAATCTTGGCGACAACAGATTGGCGTACCAGGTGGGGGGGCAGGACAGGCGTGATCAAGCCTTCCACCTCTTTACAGAGCAACACCCCATGGAAGGATGGTGACGACACGAACTCGAAAGGCCTCTATCAGCCACGCAAGGGGTTCCCCCTTCTCAAGGGCACCAATGTCACCTTCTCCATCCCCTTCGATGAAAGGATTCGCTGACGAAACCATCAGGCACGCAGCGAAAGCGTGCGCCTGGGGAAGCATGAGCGCAAGCTGGTGGAGCTTTCCCGTAGGTTCGCCAGTATGCAAGGCTCAACCAGCGAGCCACCGGGCGGCGATGCCGCCATCCTTGAAGCCCTTCATCGGCCATGACGAGACGAAGTAGTGTCGCCCTCACTGCGATCACAGCCATGCCACCAGGGGATGTCGCAATCTCAAATAGGAGGTCGAGAAGCTCATCAAGAAGGGCTACCTCCAAAGGTTTGCGGGGGGCAGACCTCAAGCGGGGTCCCAGGCTCTTGTCGCTCTCCCGCCGACTCCAATCATCAAAAGCATCCCCACCGTGAAGCTGGTGGACGTGGTCACCAGGGGAGCTGCGTGCACGTCCAAGGAAACCTGGAGGCATGGGACCTTGAGAATGTACCCCCCATTATACTGAAAGGGGAAAGATAAATAAGGATGCCGCGGTCGTCAGGATAACCGCCGCGGGCAAGCCCCTGCATGCTGGCCGAAACTCCATCACGAGGGGCCTGTTATCTCGAAGATCCCGACGGCATCAGGCTCCCGCGAAAGAGGAGGGTTTGCGGCCTACGAAGATGCCACCCACAAGGCAAGGTTTTTATCGATAATAATGATAACGATTTTTTCTTGCACGAGTATCCATGTGTATGGCAGGGAAGAATCAACGATGTCCCCGAGCCCAGCTCCAGGATGTCAAAGGATCTTCGAGCCATTTAGCTCTCAAGCTCAAGCATCCCCGAGCCCAGCTCCAGGACGTCAAGGAATCTTCGAGCCATGCAGCTCTCAACCTCAAGCATCCCCGAGCCCAGTTTCAGGATGTCAGGGAATCTCCGAGCCATGCAGCTCTCAACCTCAAGCATCCCGAGAGCCTAGCACCATGACATCAAGAAATTTCCGAGCCATGCAGCTCTCAACCTCAAGCATCCCCGAGCCCAGCTCCAGGATGTCAAAGGATTTTCGAGCCATGCAGCTCTCAACCTCAAGCATCCCCGAGCCCAGCTCTAGGACGTCAAAGGATTTTCAAGCCATGCAGCTCTCAACCTCAAGCATCCCCAAGCCCAGCTCTAGGATGTTAAGGAATCCCCGAGCCATGTAGCTCTCAAGCTCAAGCATCCTGAGCCCAGTCCAGGATGTCAAGGAATCTCCGAGTCATGCAGCTCTCAACCTTAAGCATCCCCGAGCCCAGCTCCAGGATCAAAGGATTTTCGAGCCATGCAGCTCTCAACCTCAAGCGTCCCCGAGCCCAGCTCCAGAACATCAAAGAATTTTGAAGCCATGCAGCTCTCAACCTCAAGCATCCCCGAGCCAGCTCCAGGACGCCTACTCAAGACCGAGCTAGATCTCCGGCCAAGAAATTTTAAGCCAAGCTGCTCTCAATCTCAAACGTCTCCAAGCCTAGCTCTGAGATGCCAGGGGATCATGGGGCCAAGTAGCTCCTATTAATGCCTCGAGCCTAGCTCCAAGGTGCCAAAGACCTGAGCCAAGCCCTTAGGCAACCCCTGGGCCCGAGCCTAGCTCCACGTCTAGGAAGGCCTCGAGCCTAGCTCTAAGGCAATCAAGTCCGGTAACCCTCTTCTTTGATCTCCCCACTCGAAAAGAAGATGAGAGAGGAAGGAAGAAAGAGAATGAGAGAGGAGTCGCGGCAAGAACCCTCTTCTCCGATCTCCCCACTCCAAAAAAAAAAGAAAAAAAAAGGAGGGGGGAAGGAAAGAAAGAGAACGAGAGGGGGACGAGCCGTCATTTCTCAGTCAACACGTCCCCGAGCCCAGCTCCAGGACACCCACTCAAGACCGGAGCTCAGATCTCCAGCCAAGAGAACTTCGAGCCAAGCAGCTCTCAGTCAACAACGTCCTCGAGCCCAGCTCCAGGACACCCACTCAAGACCGAAGCTCAGATCTCCGGCCAAGAGAACTTCGAGCCAAGCAGCTCTCAGTCAACAACGTCCCCGGCCCGCTCCAGACACCCACTCAAACCGGAGCTCAGAGATCTCTGGCCAAGAGAACTTCGAGCCAAGTAGCTCTTAGTCAACAACAACATCCCCGAGCCCAGCTCCAGGACACCCACTCAAGACGAGCTCAGATCTCTGGCCAAGAGACTTCGAGCCAAGCAGCTCTCAGTCAATAACGTCCCCGAGCCTAGCTCCAGGACACCTATCCAAAACCAGAGCTCAGATCTTCGACCAAGGAACCTGCGCCCAGCTTGCCGACGTTGAAGTCTAATAACTCAACCCCAGGCAAGGTGAGGCCCCACTCTCTGATCTCCCCGCTTATGCACAAAAGAAAGAGAGGAAAAAGAAGAGAGGGGAGAGAAAAAAAGAGAAAAAGAAGGGAAGAACCAGACAAAAAACAGATGTTAGAGAAACTCAGTTTTATTGATAGAGCACAAGTTACAAGTGTCCTGCGGTCCCCGACTTGCCGGGTGACCCTGACTAAGTACAAGAAACAAAAATACAAAATGGGGAAAAAAGAAAAGGGGGCTACTCCACGCTGGCCGCCTCCCTACTGACTCTAGGCTGAGAGTCCTCTGCCTTCAGGAACCTCTGTTGAGCAGCTCTAACCTCGGATGGTTCAGCCTCGGCCGACGTCGAAGACTCTTGAGGCTACGGCTTCCTCCATGGCCCCCTCATCGGGCTCCGTATCTGAGGCCGAAGAATATCTGAGGCGATCACGGCTCTTCTTCGGGACAAGCACCTCAACTCGGCCGTGCAAAAACATGAAGCCCTTGTAGAAGGTCCGACGCCATCTTGCTGAATTTCGGTGACGAACTCCTCCGAGGCCTTGAATTTTGTGCCGCATCCTCGTGCCCTTCTTGGCCTCTGCAGCCACCCTTCTCGACTCGGCGGCCTCCAGCTTGTCTGCCTTCGCCGACCTGGCCGCTTCTTCTGCCGCCTTCTTAGCTGAGGCAAGTTTCTCCCTCCCAGCTGCCAGCTCCACCTGGGTAGCTCAGGAGGGCTCCTTGTGCCGATCAGCTTCGACACTGTACCAGTTCAGCTTTTTCTCGATGATAGAGAGATCATCGACGACCTTCTTTGAGCGGCTCCGCTCAAAGTCGCTGGCCTTTAGGAGCTTCTTTCGCTCGCCCCTCGCATCGATGAGCTGCTGCTCAGGTCCTTGACCTTTAGTTCGAGGCCACCGTTCAGCCCGACCTTCCCCTTCAGGTCGGCTTTCAAGGACTCAATCTCGGTAGCCTATTGCCCGCTCGAGATGCTCCCAGCTCTGGTAGCGACCCTTGATTAAAGGGCCTCGGCACCGATCTGCACAAAAAAAGAGGTCAGATAAATAAATAAAAAAAGAAAAAAATAAAGAAAAGGAAGAAAAGGAGAAAAGAGAGGGAGGAACAGCTCACCGAATAAAGCTGGGGGAAGATGGCGTTGATGATATCGGTCAGCCGCATCCCGGCCATGTCCTGCCGGTCGCATATCTGGATCGAGAAGTCCATCATGCGCTCGGCCAGCTCGGGGCTCTGGAGGAATGAGCTGTCTGGCCCCATCTTGAAGGGAGATGGCGTCGCCCCTCCTCCCTTCGACCTTCTGTTGGAGTGGGTGCCTCATCCCGTACTGCAGGACCACGGGGGGCAGGCTGAGAAGCGGACGTCGGCGCAGGCGGCCCCTCGGTCATGGTCCTGGTGACGGCCCGGACCTCCTCATCCCTGACCTCGACAACCGTGGACTTGGAGGGCGGTGGGGTGCAGTAGCCGCAACTGCGACCCTTGCCCGGACCACGACTTCGGGCTCCGCAGCAGGGGCCTGCTGGGCTGGCCTCGGTGCCACAGGAGCCACCCTCTCCACCGGCGCAGGAGCAGCCCATGCCGCCTCTGAACTCGGGTTGGCTGGAGCAACCGAGCTCAGACCAAGCACCACGGTGGGGGCAGCCACAGGAGCGCTCTCGCCCTGGCTCGCCTCGACGAAGGCTCCCGGCCAGCCCGGTCACGGCCCTTTCGGTGATTCGCCAGCAGATCATTCTCGGAGAAAATCATCCCTGTATGTAAGTCATACAACAGTTAGAGTCCGTGAGAAACAATGCAAGAAATGCAAATATAAAGAAAGAAGGAAGTTCAGGTCGAACTCACCCAAACCCATTTGTGGTCGACTCCGGAGTCGGTGAGGTTCTGCTCAGATAACAGGACCTCGAGGGAGAAATCTGGACGTGCGGAGCTGCTCGTAATCATCCCGGTCAGCCGCATCGACCATGGAATTTCAGTTGGGGGACTTGTCCGGATCACTCCAGACCCAATCGACCCCCTTCAACCTCAACAAAGAAAAACTAACTCTTCCATCCCCTGATGGAAGAGGGGAGCTCAAACTTGATGCCCTTCGGACGGGAGGACAAGGACCACCACCCATCCTCAGTTGGATGGCACTTCAGCGAAGAAGGCCTTGAATAAGAAAACTGGGCAACAAACCCGTGGAGGTGGCAGAGCACAATGAAGAAAAAAATGACTCTATGGTGTTTGGCACTAACGTAGAGCAGGGACCAAATGATAATTGTCCCAGACGACAGGAAGAAATGGTGGAAAAGAAACTGAGACCCCCAGAGAAGGTCCCCTCATAAAAAGCAAGATGGCCCGGACCTGGAAGTGACCCGTTCCCATGGACGAGAGATCATGAGCCGGACAGAGGATGGGATGCCATAGGCATCCGGACAGTTCTTAGTTCCCCGACGGTGATCGTCGAGGCGACCCACCAGGACCTGTGGATCTACTACTCAGAAGCAGGAATAGAAGAAGGAGGAGGGAGAGAAGAACCGGATCGCCGGTTCCCTGATGAGTACCGACCAGAAGGACGCCTTCTACTGAGCTTGAAGCGAGTTGCATCTTCCTTTCCGTCAGAGGAAGAGAAAGAAGATGCCGCCTCCGCTCAGATGGACCGGCCTCGCCCTGATCAGTGGAGGGGTGGAAGCCCGGACCAAAACGTGGACATCCTCAAGGACAAGGGAATGAGGACTCGAAGTGGGGGACGGAAGAGGAGACTCAACCTTAAGAAGACCCCCAGACCCGGAGAAAAAAACCCTATTCTAGCAGGGGAGAAGGAAGAAGAAACTGACCTGTTCCTTTAGAAACCTCGGGGCAACTAAGAGGAAGAAGGAAGCTTGGGCCGCAGCATCAGCAGCACGAGAATTCAAAAAGATAGATGTTTCGGGTAAGGCCTTCTTTCCATTTCGAAATGACCTAACGGATTCATACCGATTCAACCCCTCCACCAATGGATCCATGCCACGTGCTGCCCATCGACGAAAACGGTATCCTGGCCGCGCTAATTCTGCACCAACATTAACTGCTCCTCGGACGTGGCCACATGGCACCCCCGGATTGTCCGCAGGGCCGCTCCCTGAAACACCCAGCAATCATGGCCATCATCGTGCCAGTTTTCTGCCTTTCCATGTTTGCATCGCAATTACTACCCCTTCGACCCGAGCGCCACGCACTAACGAGTCTCGGGAGTAAGGGGCAAATGATGTGGTGGGATTGCTGACGTGGAGGAACCGGTAGGCGCCACGTCAAGAAAGGACGCCGCGTTGGACATCGCGTCAACTCTCCAGCCCGGACTCCACTACCGAGCTGGCTGAGCTCCTATAATACAGCGAGCCGAGCTCTGTCCTCCGCAAGGTCGGGCCCACGAGCTCGTGACGCCTAGGTCGGAGCCGCATCCTGCCCTCCAGAACGAGACCCTCGGAGGTTAGTGCCCTGTGTCGAGGTCGAACTCAGCGCTCACCCCGCCAACGTGGAGCCTCTCCGAGCGTGCGCCCTCTGGAACCGGGTCGCCTCTCCCCTGCCCTCCAGAGCGAGACCCTCGAAAGTTAGTGCCTTGTGTTCGAGTCGAGCTCAGCACTCACCCCTCCAACGTGGGCCTCTCCGAGCGCGTGCCCTCTGGACCGGTCCGTCTTCTGCCCCCCGGAGGGAAACCTCAGAGGTTAGTGCCTTGTGGTCAAGGTCGAGCTCAGCGCTCACCCACCAACGTGGAGCCTCTCCGAGCGCGCGCCTTCCGGACTGGGCCCGCACTCTGCCTCTCTCCACCAAGACGCCCTGCAAGCTCGGAGCGCCTAGGTCGGAGCAGCCTGGCCATTCGCGCAACCCCAGCTCGGATGAGGTCCTCACCAGCCTAGAACGCCGGCGGGCCGCCCGAGGACTGCACTGGAGTGCCTTCCAGGCCGTACTGACCGCCTGCAACCGCCAGTTACACTATAAGGAAAAGAAGCATGCTGATCGAGGCACCACATTCCTCACCAACCACCCGGATCACCCAAGAGAGGAAGCCAACTGAAAGATTCGAATCCCGTGGACGGCGGCCCACCATTCAAGGCACTGCCAGGTTTCCCGGAATGAGGCGACCAAGAGGAGTGTCGGAGCGCCTGACAACTCCTCTTATCATAAATCAGGAAAGACTCCTCGAGACACCGCCGCATGCGCCTGACAACCCGGCGGGGATCCCGAGACAAGCGCCAATGGTAACCTAGCCGCAACAAACTCGGAGGTAACACAACAACAACTCCAACACAGAAAAGACAAGCCAGACAAAAAAAAGAAGAACACAGTGCAATCCCTGCGAGGAGAGGGGCATGGCACCACGATACAGGGGCAAGCCCAACCAAGAGGGCAAAGCACCACCACCATTACCACAGTCGAGGAGAAGCGAGGGAAACCAGGAGAAGCGGAGAACCAAGGAACCCTCTGTCCCCGCTATCATTCTCCTCCTGCACGTTTCCATCCTCACACACACTCTTTACTCCTCCTAGTGCGGTCCATCAAGAGGGGTCCGACCCAGGAGGATCTTTCCTCTGGATCGTCATTGACTTGACCGTCGAAGTGCCCCCACCGGAAATCCCGGCCCGGGTCACTAATCTTGTTTCGCAGGTCCAGGAGCAGAGGGCCCCGGGCAGTGAAGGGAGCGCACTCCGGCATCGACAAGAGCTACGGGTGACGGCGATCTTGCGGTAACAGGCGTTTAGGAGCAAAGTTACTAGTCTGCATTTAAAAAGTACCATGTTAAAAACAAATTAAGAATTATGAATGTATGTTTAAGGTGAATCTGTTTAATATGAAAATTGACGATATGTTTGGAAGAATTATAGAAATTAACTTCTCCAAATATGAAAATACCTCCTCTAATTGCCAAACATCAAATACATGAATTATACACAAATACAAATCTTTTTTTAAGTAATTTGATTATTTTAAATACACACGACATTATAAATTTCCTTCGTTACTAGATTACTCTATTTGACATATGGATGCTTTGGAGCCCCATCCCCTGTCTTGCTCTTGCACCTTCCCTCTGCTTGCATCCAAACTAACATCCCCATGTTACAGGACCCCCTTTCCTTCTTTCCCCTTCCTAGATCTTGATCACGGATTTCTTCTCTCTGTTCATGGAGTTGCTAAAAAAGCTTTCATAATAATAATTATTATTAGTGTATGTAATAAAATAGGACAAAGATATTTAGATTTTTATTATATTACATGATTCACGAAGAGACTTGGAAAATTTTAGAGGACCACACACTCTAACTAATCCTTCTCATCAAATAGATTCATCACCCAATATTCCCAATCGACAACTCCATAAATAGCTACCATACTTGCCATTTATCATATAAATACTTTTGATTTCTTCCGGGGGGAATGGCAAACCGTAACGGGAGAACCATGGCCGATCGTTATATTTCCAAAGCGGCACATAGAATATATTGTGCGAGCGCTGCATCTGCCATTCCCGTCGGTTCAGATGAGGCGTCACTGCAAGGCGGACTTGGCAGCAGGGATGACGCATCAACCGGCGGTCGAGATCTATCTGGACGGTTCAACGAGAACGCAGATCCAGATCCCGCATAAACAAGAATATACAAACGTACAGAATCCCAAAAGCACCGCCGCGAGCCCGCCGGGCGTCACAGAATATCTGATCCTCTTATCATTACTTTCTAATCTTGACCGCTGAACCCATGATCCAACGTTTGGGATCTCTAAAGAGCGCGCAAGCCTTACGTGATCTTGGGGCATACCAGAACTGGTCCCGGGGGAGCGATCCACGGAGCTCAGCCAATGGAAATCTGCCGCGTGGTGGAAAGCGTGCGGGTCCGTCCGGACACGGGGGTCTCTTCTTCTCGTGCCGCTTCTCGCCGAAACTCAGGAGAGACCGAGAGAGCGCAAAAAAACCCTCGCTGACCCAACCAAGCATCCTCCTCTCATTAGATCGTCCGCACATAACTTCAGGTGCGACATATCAAATATCCGCCGTCCACGTTCCAAGAAACCCTCAACACGGGAAAACCAACGGACACCGAGACGTCCCACGAATTGTATATGCGGACGTCTACTTCACACCTCACCTTACACCCATCGCGTCCGCATGACATTTATTTGCGAGATATTGAAGATCCGCTGAGAGGGAATCCGGCCAGCGATTGTGATATCGCGCAAAAATAAATATGCGAACGACCGTATGGAACATCACGATAACCCGCCCTTAGTTCGTCTCCGATGTATTTGAACAAAAAAAAAAAAAAAGAATAATAACCTAAAAATGAAAGAAAGTCCGATCGGTTCCAGAACCCACGCAGCTTCCTCCCAAGTTCCCAGAAGCTAAGAAAGGAATTTTAAAAAAAGAAAATAGAAGAAAAGCCGAAAAGGCCTCTCAAATCTTGATAAAATCCCCCGTTGTATTATTGCCAAAACTACGGTAAGAGCCGGGCGGAGTTTTTGTGGTACCATCATATCCTACGCCCATCCTCCCTTCTTCTCTCCCCTGTCCCCTCCTTACAAAATACCCTCACTCGCCGCGCACCCCTCCTCTCCCCCCCCTTCTTTTGCAACACCCATGACCAAACCTCCACCGCCTCTCCCGGTCTTCTAATCCCTCTCTCTCTCTCTCTCTCTCTCTCTCTCCTCTCTCTCTCTCTCTCTCTTCTTTCTATATGTAGAGGGATTCATAATTAAAGCGTACGTATATATATAGATATCAGCAAGAAGATAGATAGGGGTGAGTGAGAAAAAAAAGGGTCAGAGGAGAAGGGAGAGGTCTGGATTTATTAATTTATTTTGGAGAAGAAGAGAAGGCAAATCCAACCAATCGGATGAAGCCCGCGCAGAACCCCTCCACCGAGCCGGTCTCGTCTCCTCCTCCTCTTCCGCCTCCTCCTCCTCCTCCTCTCCTCCGTCCCGGAGCTCCGGCAGGCAGCGACGGCCGTCCCCTCCGGCGATGACGCACCTCCTAACCAGGGCGGCCCCGGCGGCGCGGAGTCGGTCGTCGTGGAGCGGCGGGGCGAGCACTCGCGCCGTGTGCCGGTGGATGGTGCCCCAGTTCCCCCGCACAAAGGCCCGCGCCCTCTGGTCCGCTACTTCGAGGTCGGTGGCTACGACTGCCGCCTCCTCATCTACCCAAGGGTGACTCCCAGGCCCTCCCGGGCTACTTGTCGATCTACCTCCAGATCGTCGATCCCCGAGGTCGTCGTCCTCCAAGTGGGAGTGTTTCTCCAGCTACAGACTCGCCGTTGTCCACCCCTCCGACGACTCCAAGTCCATCGCCCGTGACTCCTGGCACCGCTTCTCCTCCAAGAAGAAATCCCACGGTTGGTGCGACTTCACCCCCGCCGCTGCCATCCTCGACCCCAAGGCTGGCTTCCTCCACCCCCCAACGACGCGGTCCTCATCACCGCCGACATCCTCATCCTCCACGAGTCCGTCTCCTTCTCCCGCGACCACGAGCTCCAGCCTCCCCCCGCCGCCGCCGACGTCCTCAGCGGCAAGTTCACCTGGAAGGTCCACAATTTTAGCCTCTTCCGCGAGATGATCAAGACACAGAAGATCATGAGCCCCGTCTTCCCGGCCGGCGACTGCAATCTCAGGATCAGCGTCTACCAGAGCTCCGTCAGCGGCGTCGAGCACCTCTCCATGTGCCTCGAGAGCAAGGATACAGACAAGGTGCAGCTCATCCCGGAGCGTAGCTGCTGGTGCCTCTTCCGCATGTCGGTGCTCGGACAGCGCCCGGGGTTGAACCACGTCCACCGCGACTCCTATGGCCGGTTTGCTGCCGATAACAAGGGGGGAGACAACACCAGCCTCGGCTGGAATGACTACATGCGCATGGCCGACTTCATCGGGACGGATGCGGGGTTCCTCGTCGATGACACGGCCGTGTTCAGCACCTCGTTCCATGTGATCAAGGAGTCCAACAGCTTCACCAAGAATGCTGGGCCGTGCTCGGTGGGAGGGGTGCCGCGAGGAAGTCGGACGGGCACTTTGGCAAGTTCACCTGGAGGATCGAGAACTTCACCAGGCTCAAGGACCTTCTCAAGAAGAGGAAGATTACAGGGCTTTGTGTCAAGAGCCGCAGGTTCCAAATTGGCAATCGGGACTGCCGCCTCATTGTCTATCCCAGGGGTGAGTACATGACCATCATCACCACCATTTCTAATTTTTCGACTCCTATTGCCTTTGAAATGCTGTGGGACTCTTTTAGATGGAGTTAGGAATTCCATTTGTTGGATGCTGATCCATTGAATGCTAATGCTACTCATTTATACTCTTCGCATGAATTGTTAAGATGCCCAATTTGGCAGCTGCAATACTTAGCTTTAATAATGGCTCGTATGGTTTGATTATTTGTTTGGGATAAAGAAAGCATACCATATATACACTAACTGGTTTGGCCCTTGTCTGCTCTTCCATCTAGAGCTTAAACGCACCCGTAGTTGTAAGGTATAGTTTAGATAAGACACATGGCTTAGGTATATTTTATATGCCCAACATTGGCAGGGATGTCGGTCTTTTACATTCTTTTATTGAATGCTAAAACCATCTAGTTGTGAAGGTATGGTATACATATATAACCTGGCTTTGGTAATTTATGCTACCAAATCTGGAATTCATGAATCTCTTGGATTTATGCTGGGAATTGCTTGTGTGGCTGGCATGATCTAATTAATTTGTGATACAGGAAAGTTTACACTACCGATTAGATTGTCTTTTCTGAACTCTTTGGTTCAAATGCTTAAACTCTTTAGTTCCAAAGACATTTACTTGGCTTCAGTGCTTCACATGTCTAAGTTGGCATGATCTTTTTCTGACAATATTTTATTGAATGCTAAAACCTCCTAGTTGTCAAGGTATAATTTACACGGTTCACCTAGCTTTGGCAGTTCATATGCGTGATTTGGTACTAATGTTTCTTTTGAACCCGTACTAGCAATAATTAGTGTGACACTTGGATTCAATGGCATTTATGTTTTGATTAATTTGCAATACAAGAACTCATAAACTGATTGGATTGTCCTTTCTTTCATTTATCCTTTTAATGGATGCCAGGGCAGTCCCAGCCGCCATGCCACCTATCGGTGTTTTTGGAAGTCACAGATTCTCGCAACACAGCTAGCGACTGGAGCTGTTTTGTAAGTCATCGGCTGTCAGTTGTAAATCAGAAAATGGAGGAGAAGTCTGTCAGCAAGGAGTCACAAAATCGTTACTCCAAGGCTGCAAAGGACTGGGGCTGGCGTGAGTTTGTGACCTTGACAAGCCTCTTTGATCAGGATGCTGGATTTCTTGTGCAAGACACTGTTGTGTTCTCGGCAGAAGTTCTTATCTTAAAGGAGACCTCTATAATGCAAGAATTTAGTGATTCAACAGAGTCTGAATTGGGTGGCACGGGATCTGGTTCTCGGATTGATGCTATTTGGAAGAGAGGGTCTTTCACATGGAGGGTGGAAAATTTCTTATCCTTTAAGGAGATTATGGAGACACGGAAAATCTTTAGCAAATTCTTTCAAGCTGGAGGTTGTGAGCTGCGAATAGGTAAATGGATGTCCAGGGGTTATTTGATTTACTATCTTCCATGATCTATTACTTTGCTCAGGTCCCATTTGTTCAATTCTGTCCTTCACAATAATGCAGGCGTCTATGAGTCATTTGACACCATATGTATATACTTGGAGAGTGACCAGTCATCTGGGAGTGATCCTGACAAGAATTTTTGGGTCCGGTACAGAATGGCTGTGGTGAACCAGAAGAATCCAGCAAAAACTGTGTGGAAGGAGTCTTCCATCTGCACAAAAATGTGGAACAATTCGGTTCTCCAATTTATGAAGGTCTCAGATATGCTGGAATCTGATGCAGGATTTCTTGTTCGTGACACAGTGGTATTCGTTTGCGAGATCTTAGATTGCTGCCCCTGGTTTGAATTTTCTGATCTAGAGGTGAGATTGATTACAGGGATATAATCTAACCATTTTGATAGATGGAGCCTGTTCATGATTTGTCTAGTTTGAAGGCTGGGCTGTTGAACAATAAGTTTTATCTGGCAATGTGCTTTCTAGTGACTTGTTTCTTGGCTTTTAAGACTATGCTCTTGTGCGGATGCCCACTAGCAGCTATTTGCATGCAATTCAACCATAGGATTAGATCTAAATGATGAAAAGGTTGTCATCATTCTCCAGCAACTATAGGTTATATTATCTGGTAGTTTTATGTCTGCTTGTTACATGAAGTTTTAAACAGTTTTTGTAGCTGAAAGTTGCTGAAATTAAGCATATGCTAGGACACTCTTTCGTCTTAATGCTGCTAGAATTCACACATTAATCACAATTGTTGTTGTCAAAACAATAGTGGCATATCTTATTTGAGACCATTTTATCTCCATACAAGTTGGAGAGCTTTATAATTCTACTTTTTGATTGATATGCCTCTTTTACGTACAAGTGCAGGTTTTCAATGATTTTGTAACATTAGGACAAAGTGTAGGATTGGCTAGTCAATATGCAGGGAAATATTTATCATATGGTTGGTAATTTCATCAAAGTTTTCTTTCCTTGTTGATATAAAGTACATGCTGGCTCTGAATAGAGTGAATTATATGCATTTAAATCTTGACAACTTAGATAGGTCTTCATCTTCAATAGCTGCTACTGCTTTGTTCTCCTTTAACAATATTTACATTAAGGATATATTGTTTTCCTCAATTTCATAAGCATACAGCCACCACATACATTGCATACTGATTCCTTAATGTCCCCTAAATGGAAAAGTTAGATACTCTTGGAAATGCTCAAGTTGTAGGTTGTCAAGTTGGGAAATAAGTAGCATATTGCTGACAGAGGCAAATCTGCTCGTTGAATGTGCTCAGTGATGCAGGGAAATATTTTTCCTTGTTATTTAGGTTTTGCGTGATGTGTATATCTGTTAATAGGGGCTTCTTGATGATGCAAGAATACTATTACTAACGATTTATACTTTTTGGCACAAATCTTCATTTTAATCTTGGGAAGGCACAAAAACAATTGTGTTTTTCGTACTTCTTTCCCTTGTTTGCTTTGATATCCCTTTCTCGCTTTGGTTGAGGGGAAATTCTCACCAATTCTTTTTCAGTGTGACTTAACACCTATTATTCACTATCCAATTTGTACACATTTTCTTCCTTATCAATTTTAATTAGATGGAGAGCTGGCTGTAAAATCCCTCCCTTCTGTTGGCCCTTTTTAATTAGAATCATGTTCTATAGCTGAAAGCCTTGTAATTGGATTATTATGATGATAACTAATTCTGATTAAATGGTTTAAGGCTTGCTGTTTAAGGTACACATATCTCTATTCTTGATTTTTTTTTTCCTCCTTTTTTTTTTTTTTTTAACTTTCTTCTCCATTTAACTCTGTTTTTTCTTCTTGGTTATTGTTCATTTCGGATATGGTGTACATAAGCAATACATTGTCCGAAAGCTAAGCTATTGCTTGTTTTTGGTTTGTTAGAAGAGACCATCCTTCAACTCTTTCCAAAAGGTTGAATTCATTAGATATGCTACCACTTTCATATTTGTTCAATTTTTGAATATATGGCTTTCTCTTCTGTGGGATCTTAATATATTGAAGCTTTGCATTCTATCCCTTATTATCTCTATGCATCCTACTACTTCCATCCTATGGTTTATTACTTTGTTCCATGTATCTGCTTGTTTTCTAAGTGCTGCAATCAACCCAAAGTTTCTTAATCTCTTTCTTTGATTAGCTCTAACAACATAACGACCATTTCTTTTGCTTATTCCAAATTTAGCCACACTGTTGAAAATTTTAAAAAAGGGAAAATAGAAAAGACGAGGCAAAGATGTAACTTACTCTAGAAGTCTTATTTCTCTACAGTCCTGGTTTCCTAGCCTTTTTTGCCATTAACTAAATACTGGTAACCAACAATTTTGTTTCTTCCAAAAAAATCACATTGTGCATGGAATACTTGTTTCTTTTATACTTTTTTACTTATACTCCTCAAAAGTTCTAAGCAAACTTTGAAAGTTGGTAGGTGGGGCCGTTAATGGGGAAAGAGGGAGTCCCACACTCAAGAAATAGGGAAAACTACAATTAAATGGAGAAAGCAAAGCATTATTTGAATCATTGTATACCACTTAAGCTACTAATGCTATCTTGACTTTCTTTGTTGCTCTATAACGATGCACTAAAACCCTTGCCACTTTTTTGAGTGAAAAAAAAAACCCTAGCCACTTCCCCAATATTGTTGTTATATTCTATGCTACCTGGACTTAGATTCATGTATTGTGTGTGGATGTGTGTCTAAGTGTTGAATCTAGTGCTTTAAGTCTCCCCATTGAATCCCTTATTAGTTCCTAAGCTTTGCAGCATGCCTTTGTGCCCACACATGGTAAACTCTTGCTGTTGGGAGTAGCAAACAGTGGCACATGTCTGCATAGGGGCATATCAAGCCTCATAGTAGTACCCCACTAGGTCAGCATGGTATGTTGGTTCTTAAAGTGCTTATTGGATCTTTTTAACATACAAGTTTTTTGTGATAGAACTTTGTCTGACTATCATACCAGTATCCTAGGTTCGCTGAATCGGTACCAGGGGGTCGTATCAGCTGGCGACTGGTTCAGTATGGTAGTCTGTATTGTGCCATTCCGGGGAACACCAAGGGGGAGAGGGAGAAATAGAGAGAGAGGGAGGATGAGGGAGAGGAGGGAAAATCCTAATCCTAATCCTTGGGGGTTGGAGACAAGGGAAGAAAGAAGGACGTAGAGAGGAAGGATAGGTAGAGAGAAATCGGTGTACCTGTTTGGCTGTTGCTGATCGGTGTACCTGTTTGGCTGTTGCTGATCGGTGTACCTGTTTGGCTGTTGCTGTCACATGGAAGAGGAAGGCTGTAATCGACGGAGGAAGAGGAGGAAGCAAAGGCTAGGGTTCTTGGGTGGTGGAAATGGATGAGGGCAGGAGATGCCAATGAGGTTGTTGCTGATGCGGCCATTTGCAGAGCGTAAGCAAGGTGGGTAGGGGGGGGCGGGGTTTTGGTTTGCTCTTAGTGTCTGTTGAACTGTCATAACACTTCAAAGTTCAAACCCTTTTAGTTGGCATTGATTTGGTTCAGTACAGGCTGAACTTTCGGCAGACCTTGCCAGTATCCATGTCGCTACGTGTTGGGAATGGGCACTTTAAGCTAAATCAAAGGGTTTAGTTGATGTAAGGAATTCAAGAAATGGAGAATGGCTTATTAGATGGAACGAAATTATAACTGCATCTTACTTTGATGATTGGCAGTTCTCCATGTGCTTTATAGTAGATGCGAAGAACGGAGATCTGGAGTTTCATCCACATACATACACAACAAATAAAGTTGTCTGTGAAAATTTTGCCTTCTGTAGCTATTGTGTCTCTATCAATTTTTATATATTAACTACTAACTAGAAACATTTGCCTTTTGTCATCCGTTTGGGCAGAATAGCAGATAGATTTGTAGATGGATCATGATTTTGCTAACTAATGATGTCAACTTCTGACCTGGACTTCTGGAGTAATAATGAGAAATGTTCCATTGCTCTAGCTACCTGCAGCCATGAAAAGGAATGACCTCAATCGAACTAAAATCAGAGAGGAGGAAAAGACATGAATAAGCCCGTCATTGAAGTTATAGTTAAAATACCATTTTAACCAAAGCTTGTAATGCCCTAGATTTTAGTGTTGCTTGCTGGCTATGATTTATGGAAATAGTAAAGTTGTCTGGATCTACATTTGTTACATTGATCGTTGTCAAATGATATTATACTACTGTGCTACTGTCTCTCTATCCCAGTCGTCATGGTATCCATGAGCAAAACTTGTTCTGCATTTTTGTGTTTTGTATCCTGAGCGTGGCTATAACTGCATGCTTTTATATGCAATTATCCTACTTTATGTGCACTATCTGTTACTGCTGTAGGTAATTTGATGTTCCTATGATGTTGGTTTTGCCCTGATGCGCTTTTTTCAAGTTTTAAGCTCTCTTAGTTGCAAGTTCTTCTAGTGTTTCTATTGTCCGTGCAAGTTATTTGAAGTGATAATTTTATCTTAATGCACGTCGTCACCTAATCCATGATGTGCTGATCACCTAATGTTGCTTATATCATCTATTCATCTTTGTAAAGTTTGTTTTGATATTGGATAGATCTATGAATATGTGGATAAATCTCATGTTTGTTTTTGGTATAAAGGCACATGCCCTCATTTCTCTCTCTTTCTTTCTCTTTTTTCTTTCCATTATTAGGTTTTGGCTTCAGATGATGATCAGGATGCATTGTCAACAGACACGGATGAACTTATTGAGTCTGAAGAGAGTGACGTTAGTAGTGGAGATGAGGAAGACATGTTCCGGAACCTTCTTTCCCGAGCAGGTTTTCATCTGACATATGGAGATAACCCTTTGCAGCCCCAGGTTACTTTAAGAGAAAAGCTTCTAATGGATGCCGGTGCAATTGCTGGATTTCTATCTGGTCTGCGGGTTTATCTTGATGAGCCTGCTAAAATTAAGCGCTTGTTTCTTCCTGCCAAACTATCTGGGAGCACTGGAGGCAAGAAAGATTCCACAAGAGGTGATGCCAGTTTTCCGAGTATAGTGAATTTATTGATGGGGGTTAAGGTCTTGCAGCAAGCTATTATTGATTTACTTCTAGATATAATGGTCGAGTGTTGCCAATCTTCAGAAGGAAGAACAGGATATGATTCTTCTGAAACAAGCTTGAAACCTTCTCCTGGTTCTGATGGAGCTAGCAGTCCACCAGAATCCACTAGTGACAGTGAAGTTACTGAGAATGCACAATGTCATGTGTACCAGAGGTTGGAACCTGGAGTGGCTGAAATTTCCAAGGCACTACAGAGCTCAGACCTGATTGCAAATGGGATACCGGACAAGACCAACCTGGAACAGTCCATTTTTCCTCCAGAGACATCTGCTGCGCATCTCCAAGTAGATGACGGTTTTATTCGAGCTAACAAGGTACCGGTATTAGTGAAGCTTCTGTATTTCAGGATCTTCTAAGTTTTAATTCTTTATTCTATAGCTGATTAAGTGAAATCTTGTCTTTAGCCAAAATGGCCAGAACAATCTGAGGAACTCTTAGAATTAATTGTCAATTCACTAAGGGCCCTCGATAATTTTGTGCCTCAAGGGTGCCCTGAACCAAGAAGAAGGCCTCATTCAGTCCACAAGATTGCTCTGGTGCTAGATAAAGCTCCAAAACATCTTCAACCAGATCTAATTGCCCTTGTGCCAAAACTGGTCGACCATTCGGAACATTCACTTGCAGCTTGTGCACTACTGGACCGCCTTCAGAAGCCAGATGCAGAGCCATCATTGCGCTTACCGGTATTATATATATGTAGCTCTTTTAGAGACATGATCGCTCTCAAACAATTGTTATCCATTTGACTGGAGAATTTCTGTTAAATCACAGATTTATTTCTTTTTACATGTGAAAATTTTAGATATGTTTTTTTACATTTATTTGTAATTCTGGTGGCTTATTTCAGTATGCACTTCTTATTTTTTTCATCTTCAGGTTTTTGGTACTCTCAGTCTGTTGGATTTTGGAAGTGAGGTGTGGGAGCGTGTATTATTTCAAGCTTTTGAACTCTTGTCGGATTCCAATGATGAACCTCTTGTGGCAGCCGTGAGCTTTGTTTTCAAAGCTGCATCTCAGTGTCAGCATCTTCCTCAAGCAGTATGTTTGCATGCTCTCTGAGTTTTGACTTAGATCCTTTTTGATTTTTTGCTGGTGCTTTTAAATTTATTTACTCCGTTCCATTATTTTCTTATATTTTATTGTCTTCCCTGTAGGTCAGGGCTATCCGTTCAAGGTTGAAAAGTCTGGGTGTGGAAGTTCCACAGTGTGTGTTGGATGTTTTAGCAAAAATTGTGCAGACTTGTACGGATGTAGCCGAAGCCATTTTAAGAGATATTGATTCTGATTGTGAGCTTGATGGAAATTGTGTGACAGCACCTTGTGGTATTTTCTCATGCGGTGTAAATGGACTTTCGGCTGAAGGGATGCATATGGGTCAAGAGCAGGTTGTGCATGAATGCCAACGTCTGTCAGATGTTTACATCTTGATAGAGATGTTAACCATGCCTGGTCTATTTGTTGAAGTTTCACAGATCTTTGAGAGAGCTGTACTGCGAGGAGCCATTGGGCTGCAGTCAGTTGCCATGGTATTGGAAAGACGCCATGCTCAAAGGTTAAGTGTTACATCTAGGCCGCTTGTGGATGATCAACAGAACCAAGTCCTGGTAGGTGGAACATTTGAGCCATTGCCTGTCCAAGAAGATGACTTCACATCAGTTCTTTCTCTTGGTGAAGTGTTATCTCTCTCTAGTGATCCCAGAGTCCAGGACTTTGTGAGGATGCTCTATGCTATCATGTTTAAAATTTATGCCAAGGAGCATTACCGATTTAGGATGTTGAAGGGGCTTGTTGAACATGCAACAAATACTTCAGATAATTGCCGAGTAGCTGATATAGATATGGATGTTTTGGCTTTTCTTGTTAGAGAAGAAGATGGGATTGCTAGACCAGTTCTGAACATGATGCGGGAGGTTGCTGAAGTTGCTCAAGTTGGTCGTGCAAATCTTTGGCACCAAATTTGTGATATTGAAGATGAAAATATCCGTTTTCGAGAGGAAAGACAAGTGGAACTTTCTAATTTTGCACATGAAAAAGCTGTTCTGTCCCAAAGGCTAAATGAATCTGAGGCTACTAACAACTGTCTTAAGGTATGGCTCTCTTATAAGAGTTACTGATACACAGTTAATTGGTTCTAAGTTTACTTGCGATCGTCGTAATTGACACCTTTCTTCAATTCCAGTCTGAGTTAAAGGTTGAAATGGACCGTTTTGCTCGTGAAAAAAAGGAACTCACCGAGCAGATACTTGAGGTTGAGAATCAGTTGGAATGGGTTCGATCAGAAAAAGATGAGGAAATTGCAAAACTCACTGCTGATCGGAAAATTCTTCAGGACCGCCTTCATGAAGCAGAGGCGCAACTTGCACAGTTGAAATCTCGAAAACGTGATGAATTAAAGGTAATTTATACATCCTGCTGGATACACGAGCTTTACTTTTCCACAGTTTTTGCTCTGCATTGTGGGGAAACCTGAGTGGTTATGTATTTGAGTGAACGGTGGTCACTATCATACTTTTAAATGAGCAGTAATATGCTTCTTAGACTGCATGCTGATAATGTGCATGCTGTTGTTCGTATTCCTTATGTTTTATATGTAGTATGTACGCGTAAATCAATTGCCAATTGTCTCATCTGTTCAACTTAAAATCTCAACTGGTATGCACTCAAAATTATGTTTTTCTTGTATCATTTTAGCTTACTAGAAACCCTGATATGTAGTAGACATTGAATGGTATTGTTAATCTTTCATGGCAGTCTGTTCTGGACATGTAACGGCTGTTTTTATATTTTAATTTTTTGAAGTTACAGGCTTTGCCTGTTTGAAGAATCACTTTTCATCTAACCAGAGATGCTATGATCTTAAAAAATAAAATCATTGCACAATGCTCTATGAGAATTAGATTGAATCAATTAGTAAAGTTGGATTGTATGTGTTAATATCTATTAAAAGTATCTTACTGAGAGTATTGATTCATTGTGATTGACATAATTAAATTCTTAGTTATATAGGAGAAATAAGAATAGTGCAGGAGCAGGAGTTATGTTCAGTTACAGATTGTCTGGGGCTCTTCATAAAGGTAATTCCTAGGTGCATATTACCATATCAAGTTTTTTATGTATAGGATGGAAGAGGAATTTATCTTGAAATGTAATGTGCTTTGACTGTGCCTGAAATCTACATTAATTGACCTACCAATGAATGATATAGCAAGTTTATCTGTTCTCACTTGTGGCTGCTACTTCAACAAGTGAAAACAAGGTGAAGGGTATTTAGGACTTTAAGAACAAATATTTCTCCTAATAAATCATCTAATTCTTCTAACTTTTTGTACGATTCTTTTGGTGGTTGTTGAACATACTGTACAACTAAATGCAACATCAAGCTATATATGACATGTGAACAAAACCAACCCACTATGATTGATGATAGTTGGCCAGAAGCCTATAGTCTCTAATGGCACAGAACATTTGGAAGAGCTTTCTAACACTTGCCAACTTTAACTAGTACTTGTTAGCATATTGAGGTATCAGATCGCAGGGAGCTTTAAATTAGGGATCCACAAAAGCTGAGTGATAGATATTTCATATAGATAATATTTAGATACATACTGCTTATTTGTCTTTTGTTTTTCCATATATAAGATTCGAAACTTGTGATGCATTTTTTGGTGGAATCTCACTGCATTCCAAGATATGGTTTTTAAAATCAAGTATGTTATGATAGTAAGATTTTTTTTTTCCCTCGTCAATTTGATGCTTCAAAATCTTTTATTTTTCTTTGGCTAATTCATTATGCAATCTTTATGCTATTTACTTTAATGTCACTTCAAACTGTCATTATTCAGATGCACATTCTTCTTCTTGAAACGTTATATTAGTGCCTTCATAGGTAAGTGTAAGGTGTTCACAAGGATTACTCGTGTGCATGGATTTATACTGGAAATGAATTTGATCCTTCAATCTGTGCAGAGAGTAATGAAGGAAAAGAATGCTTTGGCTGAAAGGCTGAAAAATGCTGAAGCTGCACGAAAAAGATTTGATGAAGAATTAAAGCGGTATGCCACAGAGACAGTGACTAGAGAAGAAGTCAGGCAATCACTTGAAGATGAAGTTCGACGGCTGACACAAACAGTGGGACAAACTGAAGGAGAAAAACGGGAGAAGGAAGAACAGGTGGCTCGCTGTGAAGCGTACATTGATGGCATGGAAGCAAGGTTGCAAGCATGCCAGGTTTTTTCATCTTCCTTTTGCTTCAAAAAATTATCTACAGTTAACATCATCTTATGTATGGCTGCCCTGGACCCATGATTTACTAGAAGATAAATGTTTTACTGATATTAGCCTATTCTCCAGCTGTTGGTCCCCTTTCACGCTCCTTGGTTTTTTAGATGGGCATCAAAATATAAGCATCATTACAGCAACCTTAGAATCTAGGAAACAATTTTCTTATATCCTCCAATTTTACTACTTTGTCATAGAGTTCATCCGGGGAACTGGACACGCCTACCAAAATAATCTTCCAAATATTTTTCAAGATGAGCTAGCCTTCCCTGTGCCTGTATGTTAGCATTCCATGATATGGCATTTCGAAATTGCCTTTCACCGTTTACTCCATCAAAGCATTTGTTGGTTTAGTTCTTGTGTTCCTCGAGGATGTTCATTCTGTTCAGTTAGATAGTTTGTATACAAGAGCCTGTGTGGCACCAGTATTAGAAGAATGACACAAGGATCTCACATGACTTCTTAATTATTTTACGAACTTTTTCGAAATATAAGAAATGGCATTTCACCTGTATACAGTTTCATTATTAGAAAACGTTTTGGAGATTGTTAGAAACTTCAACTTGGAGAGTGTGTAGGAGCAAGCAACCATCCTTCAAAAGAAATAGTAGGCAGAAGTGCCTAGGAAGCATTTTAGGTAATTATATCAAATATTATAAACTAATAATATTTATTGAGATCGTTTTTGTTTTTTTAAAAAAAGATGCATGATGTAGGAATTCAAGAAAATGATAAACAATGGGTGATTCTTTGATCACTGACTAGTTTTTTTTTTTTTTTGCTATTATAGTATTTCCATATTGTCTATAAAGATAATTTAAGACTGGGTAGCGTCATGAAGTGGGTGTTTAGAGCACGTTTAGGATTTTGGAGCAGGTGCAGCATCTTACAAGGAGGGTTTTAGCTGCTAAAAGGAAATTATACACAAATTATTTTGAAAATGCCTATTCAACAAGTGAAGTTCTGGTGTGTAGTTTTTTTTTTTAAAATAAAAGAACGTGTTTAAAGTTAATTTTTTGCTTAAGGTTCATTATCGTCAATTCTTTTAACCTAGAGGATGGGAGAAAGGGATGGAGGATGTTTGAGTATGCATGCTTTTTTTTAGCAAAGTCTGTTGGATATGAATGCCTTTTCTGAATAGGACGCGCGGTATGCATCTTTACTGCCATCATTGGCAGCATGATGTGTGAATGGATTATTGGTGTACTATATGTGGAAGGAGATCCCATGTCACTTTGCAGGTGGCTGCTAGAGGTTTGTTGTGTAGAGCGACAATGAAACCTTATTCCAGGTTTCATATGGCATGGTCAAACTTGAATGTAAGCTTGACGAATGTTTCTATTGTTTCTTTTGCTCTATTGTTCATAAGTTTATTGCTATTTATTTATGCATTAACTCTTAACTAATCTTGACGGCATCATTAATATACTCTATAATTTAAATCTTTGCAAAAGTGCATTTGTTACTCTGAATAAATTAAACTTTTGTTTAAATAAGAAAATGTGCAGTTTTGAGTATGTTGTACATATTTAACTGTAAGATTTTGAATTCTTCCATAAGATCTAAAAACAGTACTTTTAACAGCATCCAACAATTTCAAATTAAAAGTTGAACATGTATGTTGCTGAAATGCATTTTAAAGCAAAATGAGCTAAACAGTTAAACTACTTTGTACTGTCTTGTTATGTAGAAACCTAAAATTCCCAAAAACATTTAATAATTTATAATTAATTTTGACAAAGATGTGATAAAGTCATCCAGTGAGGTACTTCTTCTAATATATTTAGGTAATGGTACTTTATAACTAGAAAATGTAACTTTAAATGACTGAACAATTTTAATAGGATTGCATATTAAAAGGAGGCATGATCGAAAATTTATGGCCGTCAAGAGTGACTAATTTTACAGCTACAGATTTTTAAACAATAAAATGAAGATCAAATATCTGATTGTTATAGGACTCAAATTGATAATGATAAAATGCTCTTGTCAGTTTTCAGATGGCAGATATTTCCAGAGGAGTAGGTTTGTGGTTCTCCTTGTTTCCTTCCTGAATTTGAGCCAATCCTTGGTCATATTACTTTCATTAAATAATAAAGAAATAGATAAGTAAGTAAATTAATAGATATATAGATAAATGGTTCCAGCTTTGCTTTCTTTAACCATTTATCTTCTGGACGAAATCTTGTCTTCCATGAAAAGTGATCTCTGGAGGCCAATTACCCAATAAGGGAATGCCAAGTTGGGGCACCTTCTCATCTGTTATGCTGGTTTAGGTAGATATGGAGTTTCAAATGAGACTGGAAAATTTGATTGCCATAACTGGCAGACCTGAATGAGATTACTTTTTTCTCATTATTTGATCAGCCATTTTTAGTAGCTTGAGATATGAAATTATGCCACTACTTCTGATGTAGGACAGAAGAAGAGAAGGGGAGAGAAGATGAGGAAGAAAAGAGAAGGAGAAGGTGGTAGAGGGAATGGGAAACTCAATATTTTCAAATCTCAATAATACAAACTTATGTTCTCCATTATGTGGTGATGGATTTATATAGACCCAAAACCCCAATAAAAGTTTGCATGGAAATAAAATACTGAAGTTCTCATAAAATTCTAGTCCTACAGTCTAAATAAAATAAGATTTCTTAATTCCCAAATAAAATAATATTTTTCTAATTTCTATATTTGCATTTAACAGTAGTGTGCCTAGATTTCTTGTAAGGTTCTCCATCAACTTTCTGTAAATGGAAGCACATAGACATGGGCCATTATTGTTTGTATGATGTTCTGAGTCCTGATAGTCTTGAAACACACCCACTTTTTACCTGGCTTTATTTTTCTATTTTTTCTCATTTAAATTCACACCTTATACTTATTTCCGTGCATGTGCAGCAATATATTCATACCCTTGAAGCTTCACTCCAAGAAGAAATGTCCCGTCATGCTCCACTTTATGGTGCTGGATTGGAAGCCTTGTCGATGAAAGAGCTTGAGACACTCTCCCGCATTCACGAGGAAGGGCTAAGACAGATCCATGCAATTCAGCAGAGGAAAGGCAGTGGGACTTCTCTTGTGAGTGGACACACTCTTCCGCAGGTCCATGGCTTATACCCCACATCTCCTCCCGTGGCTGTCGGTCTCCCACCTTCCATCATCCCTAATGGAGTAGGAATTCATGGCAATGGGCACATGAATGGTGCAGTGGGTCCTTGGTTCAACCCCACTTAAAACAGAAGCCAAAGTATCTGTAATTCCATGTAAGCAACGATATCCTTTGGCTGGCCTCATTTTACCAGCTGCCAGGTAATTCATATGATAAGCTTTTCTCCCCGAGTCTTTTGAAGTTGCTTCAACATTTGAACTGGTAGAACAATCGGACCTTTACACAATAGGAGAAAGTGTTGTCAGATAAATAAGAGAAGAAGAACAAAAAAAAAAAAAAAAACCTCCTGAGCCAATAGTTTTGTAATAATTAAACATGAAAGGGAAATCCGATGGAGCTAGCGGTTCCAAATGAAACTCTGGAGCCAGGGGAACACCAACACCAAATGTTGAATTTGGTTGCCATTTCTTGTGAATCTTATTTGTTGTTTGAGAATACAAGCCTCCATTGCATTCCCTCAAAGCTACCTGCCTACGCTGTTCAGAATGTCAACATTAATTTTGTTGTTTTTCCTACTGGTTATGGCCCTCTTCGGCATCTTTTACTGAGAGGGTCATGAGCAAGTTGATGAACTCGGTCAAGGTGTGATTTTAGCAGCCATTTATTAGAGAACAATGAAGGATAGAATGCTTGTATAACTGACATTTGCTGCTATTCTTTTGGGGCTTATCATAAGTATAGCTTGTCTTCCACAGTTTTAGCTTTAGACATTTGCTGCTTCTTTTGAAGGCTCATGTGTACGACTTGTGCAGCATTGGCTAGTCTTGTGCAGTTTCCTTCACCATTTCTCAGCGACTTGATACGTCCGGTTTGGTCTGCAACCGTGGATGTTTGATAATTAAGCTTTATTGGTTTCACCCCTTCTTAAGTGGTCATTCTTCTATGATTCTGTCTGCTCTATTCTTCTGCACAACTAAAATTCTGGCGCATGTTTGTGAAAGGATGTCCTTCACTCTTCACCATACAAGTATCAATAACGTGGTATGGGATGTGTGTTTTCTGGCCTCTACTGCGGCTACCATCGTGCATGCATTAATATACTTGAGCAAGACCGGCTCTTTGTGAAGCTTGCATACCCTATTTAAGTTCATTTCTTGTAGTTGCAGTAGCAATCCTTGAGGTGTCCAGGATGAAGAGTAAAAGGCTGAAATCATTTCTCCCTTGGTAGGTGATTGGCACTGGGATGAATCAAGTTACTTGGGATGATTCTTTTTTGCAATTAATTTTAATATTAAATGAATAAAAATTCTTAATAAAAGCCGACTAAAAAAATATTCGATATATTGCAAGGTTTAAATAAGCCAGGGCAGCAATGTAGCAGCCATTTGTCTCAAAAATAAAAGTTAATGGTCATCATAGAGGCCTTCCGTGAAAGCCCTTAATTAAATATTATCCCATTATAGTGTCAAGTATCAAATCAAAATGGTGACCGTTACTTTACATTGTTAACATGCATTAAAATAAAGTAATATTTTAATACAACTATGCAAAGTAATTTTGTAATTCAATAAAAACTGATTAGAGCAATAAAAAATTTTAAAAAAAGTGGTGTTGTGGTGTTAAATGAACTTGGTGATGTGGTGCGACCATGTTTGTCTATGTCATGATCTTTATGTTGATCCAACATATTCAGAGATTTTTCAAGATATTTTTGTTGGGGCCTTCCAGTCGGCTTAAAAACTGAAATGAACAAATGAGATGTAGCCAACCTCCGGAGATAAAACTTCTCACCTTATCTTGGCGACTGGCTAACTTATTGACAAATCCAAGCCGAGCAAAACCTTCTCCCGGCAAAGGTGGCTTGACTCTGTCATCCAAATATGCATGGGCTTCTAGCACTTTTGTAACATGCCGAGAGATTATAACATATTTATAAATTATTGTCCACATCAGCAGAAGAAGGTTACTATAATAAGATCCTGAGTTTGTTAGCACCCAATCCCCAACAATTTGAATTATTTAATACTGACATTCTCCTTCCTCTTCCTTATTTTTCATTAGAAATTCTCTCTGATATAAGCATAGGGTTCAATTGGAGTTTATCTAGCGAGCTCCCATCGGTCGACCTTCTTCTATTGTCTTGCAGGTCTGCGGAAGTGGCCCACATCACTATTATGGAATCAATAGCAACAACAGATCGATGCAGTTTGTGAGAACAAATGAAGAAAAAACAATGAGAGTCTCAAGCATTTGTCAACCTTACTCCTCCTCGCACAATTTCCTGAGGTCTCAGTCTCCTCCACCTACCGTGGGGGGTAGATTCTAATAGCAGCAGTGCAAAACTTGCAGCGGCAAACCAGAAACCCCTTTGCTAGCTGACTGAAGCACCAAGAGATTCAACATACGGTAGCAATCACCCTTTCTCCAAGATTCCGAGCGAGGCCAAGGGCACCACTGCTCCGTCTCTCCCTCCAACATGAGTTTCAGTTTCGATGACTGGTCTTTGTATCGGTGAGAAGAAGTCTCAAAACGAGAGGCCGACCTCCATTGCAGGGTCAAGGAGATGTGGGCTAATTATACTAAAAATCATCATACGTAAAAAAATATTTTTTGAAAAAATTATGTATATCTAAATATATTAAAAATTATGGAAAGGTATTTTTAAAAAGCCTTGAAAAATATCAAGTACTAAAGAGTTTTTAGGAAGTTGATTTTTTTAGGGAAAAAATTAATATAAATTTTGAAATTGGGTGGGACTCTTATTAATCATTTAAAAAATTGACATTAAGGTAAATTATTAATTATTTTAAATTTTATCTTTTTAAGATTTTATGAGTATTTTAGATAATTTGCTCGTTGAATAAATTTTTTCATATTTTACAGTAAAATTTATTTTTTTATTTTTTTTGTATTTAATATATTAGTCTGATCGGTAGAGGACTTGTCTCGTATCAAATTGATACCGGATTCGAGATATATTTTCTAAAAATATCCGTAACAAATTAGGCTGGATGAGGGATCAATAATTTTTTTTTTATATCTCTATTTTATCAGCTGGCATCGCTCATCCATCGATGAAAAAAAGCTGGCGGGGCACCGGACTTTAAACCCCCATCCCTTTTACTTTTTTTTTTTTTTAAAAAAGAAAAAAAAGCATAGAGATACTATATGTTATATACTGCATTGTATAAATATCGATGCCCTCCTTTTTCCGTCCGGTGTCCCTGCCGTCCCTCTTTGCCGTGCAGCCGAGCCATGGCACCCCCCTCCGTTTCTTCTCCCCTGTTGCTGCTCCCTTCTCCTTGTCTCCTTTCCCGTCCTCTCTTCTTCCATTGAGACTTTGAGAGAGAGAAGAAGAGAATAGGGTTTAGGCGAGGAAGGCCAGAGGGAAAGACAGATGGCGATCCTGTACGCTTTGGTGGCGCGGGGCTCGGTGGTGCTGGCGGAGTTCAGCGCGACGCCGACGAACGCCAGCGCGATCGCCCGCCAGATCCTGGAGAAGATCCCGGGCACCAACGACAGCCACGTCTCCTACTCCCAGGACCGCTACGTCTTCCATGTCAAGCGCACCGATGGGATCACCGTCCTCTGCATGGCCGACGACACCGCAGGCAGTGAGTATTCCCGATCTATCTCTCTCCTTCTTCCCTTTGATTAGATTATTTATTCGATTCCTTGGAGGATTGGATGCAAAGTCGGCGCCTTTTCTGGGTGGTCAATTTTTATCTGATGGGATGCCATTGTCTATCTTTTCTTTGAATCGAACTTTAAGAATCTTGGTGGTTCCATTACTTGCTTAGATTTGGCCATGGTTGCAAGAAAGTCGATAACTTGATGCAGGATTCTATAACCTAGTGATATTTATTGGATTGCCTCGTCCTATAAAGAAAATTTCTTGAAACCTAGAGAAAGATGTGTACCTTATCGGATCTATTAACTGTATAAGGAGTTTATAATCGAGCTTACTAATGTGGTCTTTTGCCCTCACTTCCTAAGTTTTATTTTATTTTTCTTTTTGTTGAATTCATACTTAAGTTCAGTTACACCTGATGTCATAATACCTATGTAATCTGTAATATTATCAAAAATTACTTTCGTTATTTAAACTTGTCTAGAGCTTGTTGCTGTCAAGGAAATTCCAATTTTTGACCAAAAACCCATTAAGATGGTATGAGCATGTGCAGTAAAAATCTGAGTGACTTTTGTAAGGAGAGAGACTCAAGTTTGTCTAGAATGGTCTGGAAAATAAACTGGAAGGTATAGGCTATAATGGGTCAAAGTTTTGAGAAAGGATTGGGAAAACCTTTTAAATAGCATTAAAGGCAACCTTTAATAGGAATGGTTGGTGAATGACTCTTCATAAAGCTAGACTCAAGGTTGTATCATCATCCATAAGTTTTATACAAAATTCTTGCATCTTAACTGCTCATTAAAATCTTAAAAGGGTTGGTAATGGGTTAAGCTGAGTCCAATCAAGAGTACTGCATATACCTGTGTATATATGCTTGACCTGACCTACCCTAACCTAACCATCCTGCATATGATTTTTTTTTTTTTTTTTGATGTATACATTGAGGCAAGTGGGTTTTTTCTGATCCCACCATACCCATTCATGAAACATTTTAGTAAAAATTGTTTGTACTTGCTTTTAGTTTAAAAGCACAATGTCCAACATTCCCAGACAATTTGGAGCTGGTACCATGGCTTTATGAAGAAAAAATATGCAGTCTAATAGACTGTGGATTTATACACAGAAGTTCATCAAACCCTTCTCCTCATTCCCCAATTTAGAGAGAAATAAGCACCTAACTCTACTTTACAATATAAAAAGAGAGAGATAGAGAGGAACAATAGAAGCATGACAGCCATTAAAAAGAAAAAATCATTACTCTTTCATATCTTGTTTTCATCTATTGAAATTATTTGGTGCTACAACCCTTATTTTCTTGTTTATTACAAGCCACATTGGCACTCACAAGCACTGAAAGAGTAATGAGTTCCATAAGTGAGGTTTGCTGGAACATTGAAGGTTACTCATAAAGAGGAAGGGATTACAATCAGGATTTTAAGTCTATTTTTTGGTAATATGTTGAGCATCTTCCAACCAGAGCTTTCAAAATCTTGTGTAATGTATAAAAGTCCAATGAGCAGGACTGAACTATTGCAAGATGTGGGCATGGGCCTGAATAGATGCAGTAGTTATTTGTTGAGCTCGGGGCAAGTTATTTCAAGCAACCTGTATAGGGCAGCCATTAGTCCATTACACTAACCATAAATTGGTAGTTGCTAAATTTTTCTGTTCATCTGCATTATTCAAGTTAATTGATGATATTGTAACTTGATAATTTATGTAGCTTTATTTTTTTTTGTATGTGCAAAAATTTGTCAACATCTTTTTGGGCTTTAGCTTTCTTTCCTATTTATGATGGTAGTTTCAAATGCCTTTCTTAATTGCCATGACTCCATCTGTGGTTTAAAGTTATTTTATCTCATCAATGAGTACTGGGATGACATTAAAAAAAAAAAAGATAAAAGATTGATCTTTATTGCTAAATATATATATTGTTTAGTGGCAGTCTTATTTTCTTGCAATATAACTTGTTTGTGACTTTGTTCTCTCAATAGAGCAAGGTATGCATTTGCAGTAGCTAATACCAGCCAGCTACTGATGTGTTCTAGTCAGGTAAATTATCCTTTTGGTTCAGAAGATACTTTTAGACAGCCCAAGATAAATAATATAAAACAAAGCTGAGGCCCTCTTTTAACTAACATATGATATAAAAGCTTCTCTCTAGTGTAGATTGGCTATGTAGTGCATTGAACTATCTTGAACTATCTTGAACATGTAAATTGAAGCTTATTTAAGGACATGAAAGAGTACAATGATGAAGTAGTTGGCCATACACTTCAATAAGAATGCAACTATTGATGGCCAAGATTTTATCAAAAAATTGCAATTAGAATATTAATGTCACTGCGTCTGAGAAATTATATAGTATGAGCTACAGTATGTTATCAACTCATGGGGTTTGAGTTGCTCTTTTGTCATAGGGGTCATCAAAGGATTGCATACTGTGTCAAGGCTGTGCCGCCCTAGCACTAGCATGGTAAGCACTGTACTGCACCAGGCCTGCTTGACAGGCATTAGCACTGCTGCTTGCCTAGCACTCTTAGACAGCCCGTACGATGCTAATACTGAGTGCCACTAGGGCAACAGCATGGTATGCAAAGTGTCTTTTATCGAGCATGCAGACTCAGAATGAGTTGATCCTAATGATTTCTAGGAGAAGACAAAAGTTCTTTTCCTGTTGATGGCTTTAATTGCTCTTTGTTATATTTTATCCAGTGTTCATTTGACTTGTCATTGACAGGCTGCTAACTGCATTCCTTGATTTTTGCTTCTATGTGCTCATTTTCCAAATTTAATGTTATTATGAGATAGATATGTTCCTCTTCATCTTATTCTTTTTTAGACATTCTAAATTTGAGAACTTTGGTGAATGCCTTAAAGGTAATTCTAGGTCCTCCCATTTCTTTTACTGTTGGTAATACTGTTGAGACCACTATGATTACCCTTTAAAGAATCCATATGCAATTACAGGGCACTTTAGAGGATTTCTTTATGACATCATCTTTCAAAGATGCTACTTCTCTAGGATAACAAATAATGAATAAATTTCAGTGCAGAATGAGTGGATTTTGGATTAAGCATATAACAATATGTGCTTTTGTTTTATGTTTATCATATAAATGTTGATTTTCCTCTTAAGAGTTCCACTGCATTGATACACTAAAGTTCTGTATGTTACTTGTAGTAACAATGTTAATCTGATAATACACGTGCTCTTATTCTGCTCTTATACTCATTTACATATTAATTTGAAGAGGGAGGGCATTCCACAATAGTATATTACATCTCAAGTTCCTGCTTGCAGACCATTTATTTTCATATCCTTTTTTATCAAGACATATAACATTATAAATTCATTGAATTACTTGTACAGGAAGAATTCCTTTTGCATTTCTTGAGGATATTCATGGAAGATTTGTGAAGACATATGGTCGTGCTTGTCACACAGCTCTTGCTTATGCAATGAATGATGAATTTTCGAGGGTCTTGAGTCAGCAGATGGACTATTACTCAAATGACCCTAATGCTGATAGGATGAACCGTATCAGAGGTGAAATGAGTCAGGTACAGTTCAAATGCTTTTGCATTTTTACTAATTACTATTTGCTAGTAAATAGGAATGTGGATTGCACATGGAAGTAAGTATAATTTTATTTTTAAGAGAAGCATATGTTAAATTTGTTTTAAATTAGCAAGATCTAAAAATGCATCATATTTAAAGTTAACAAATTGAAGCTAAAAACTAAATCAATGATTTATCCTTGCTTGAGCTAATAAACTAATACTATGAAAAAGGGATTGCATAATCCTCCAAATAAATTTACAAAACGAAGAATTAAAGGAAATGTTTGATGATCAACACTAAGAATCCAGTAGAAGAAAGATCTGGGTTACATTGCTGTCCCTCCATCTTATATGCTTTTGTATAAATTTTTGGTCTGCAAAAAAAGTAAAGAGAAATAAATAGATTGCATAAACATTCATTAAAATAGTTTGTAGAATAGGGAAATGGGAAAGAAAATAAAGTAATTCTTTGCTAGGGTAATTTTTCTTTAACTCTTACCAGTTCGTCTTGGTCCTTACAAAAGGACTTCTAATCATCCTTTAAAGAACAAAACAAAATAAAAACATTATGAAACATTTATGGCCAAGGAAAAGATAATGAACTAGGTTGGGTTAGTGGTGCTCTATCTGATGTCTCTTTTAGTGTAGACTTTGTGATACAGTTTGCTGCAAAAACAAGATAAGATGCAGATTAGTAGGCTAAGATAAAATAAAGAATAAATTGTTGATAGAGAGGATATAAGAGCACTCGAGTGAAGAAGGGTGTTTGATAGAAAGGGGAAGGGTGATTAGAGATGCAGAGATGGGAGAGCCTAGGGTGAGGTGCTTGGGGATCAGAACGAAAAAGGACATGAGGGGGAATGGGATGTTTGAGAATGAGGGAGAGGTCAGATAAGATGAGAATAGCAAATAAAGAAGATGATAAACAAAAACCAGACATAAAAGCAAGGATTATTGAACCTGTACCGGGACCCGTACCGGTTGCTAGTATAATATGGTACCATACCATATCGGTACATGTACCGGGCTTGGTAAATTGAAAAAAAATATCTTCCTCCCCCCTTTCATGCAAGGATCGCTGAACCGGATCTGAACTGGATCCGACCCATACCGAACCGACCCGTACCATACCGAACCGACCCGTACCGGTCCAGTTCAAGTTAATTTTTATGGTTCAGGTTCTGAACCGTTTTTTAAGACTGAACCGTACCAGTTTTTGACTGGTATGGTATGGTACGTCTCGAACCGGGCGGTTTGGGATGGTACTGAAAACCTTACTTAAAAGAGTGGTGACAGCTTCCTTTCTATTCAATGAATCTTGTTTTCCATTATGGACTTGATGACATTGCATCATCAAGATTCTTTACTTTGGTGTCTCACCAATCAAGAATTTTAAAGAATATTTGAAAGTTTTACAAAACGTCTATGATTTCTATAAGGAAATTAACACATGGTCCTTCATTTTACTGCCATTATACATGTTATCCATTACAGAGCATTTTATTTTACATGTAGTCCCTATACATGGTAAGACCTGATCTTTACACACTTCATAGCTGTTTTTATACATATGTGCGGGCTGGTGATTAAACATTAAATCACCATCGAAATCAAGGACTTGAAGTAAAAATCTCGGTTAACAGAAATTAAATGTCAAATGGTGGTCAATCAGGGGGCAGGCCCCAATTTTCCCATTTACTACATCTTTTCTGAAGTGGGACCTGCCATAGAACGTTACTCAATACTTTCCTATATTAGAATTAATAGGCTAAAATACAGACTCTAAAACCAAGCTTTCCACCATGAATACATAAAATAATAGAAGAGTATCGGTCAAATGATGGGAACCAGATAATTAGGTGTTTTTCCCTTTCAAACAGTTTTTACCATTTAAGTGCCTTTTTAACAAGCTTTACCTGTTTGATGTAATTCATGCATAGAAACAAAGAATAAGGGAAAGCAAACATGAATAGTAACATCAGTAGAAAGTTCCTGAATTGGCTTATTCACATGTCATGAGTTATAAGCTTAATCACCTTGTTTTGTTAGTTCCTCGGGAAAAACTAGGGTCCTATATTTGTGATACTCTCTCTCTAGACTGATATTCTATCTGTTTCGTATGCATTTGTAATGGACAGGGTGGATTGTTTCTTCCACCTGTTTATTTTTTTATCCATATTCTATTATTCGTTTGCTCTGATGTAAAATCTGAGCATCATATCTCAATAATTTGTATATTTTAAGCTTTGGACAATTTAGATGGTGTTTGTTGATAGTACTCACATTTGATGACTATTTTCCAGGTGCGCAATGTCATGATAGAGAATATAGACAAAGTACTTGAAAGAGGAGATCGGCTGGAATTGCTAGTTGATAGAACCACAAATATGCAAGGAAACACAATTCGCTTTAGAAAACAAGCTCGCCGTTTCGGGAACACTGTGTGGTGGCGGAATGTTAAGCTCACGTATGCAGTTCCTCAACCAAATTTTTAATTCCGAACTCTATAGTTTTAATGCACTTAATTTCCTGATGTTTCTTTTTTCCTTTTTCATTGAATGAGAAATGACAGTTATTGGATAAGCAAAACTAGAGATGTCAAATACATAAGAAGTCAGCATCTTTGACAAAAAAAATGCCATTGCTCAAGAAACTTTCTTTTTAACCAGCGAGGAAGGGAATTAAAAGCATGGACGTATGAATTTGAGGATCATAGTGACCAGCATGACACATGTATCATGTTGTAGCGTGATGAGTCCCCACTGATTGACAAAATAGGATACATAGAATCACTAAAAGATGTGCAAATAGCTTGCTTAGAATTCAAATTCTCCCTTTTTTGTGTGGGTACTTAGGGATTTTGGGGGGAGGGGAGCAGCAGGGGCGGAATAGCTTTTCTTTGAATGTTGGCTAGTAAAAAGCTGATATTTTGAACTGACATGTGATTTGGAACCCGAAAAAATCCCAAACCAAGGTTCACCATCTCAGTACCGGGCCCTATACCAGTGCGAACCCATTACTGTGTTGGTACAAGGCCGGTTCAGCATGCTGAGTATCGATATGCCCTTTTGTATTGCATGTTAGTACCAAACTGATATGGTACAGTACACCCTATACTACCCGGTTTGGTATGATATGGCAAATCTTGTCCTAAACCATACTAAAAAATCAAATAAGTCTACCACTCTACCAATTTATGAGATTACGTGGTAGAATGAATCTGATGTCACATTAGATTGGTTCTATGTAAACAATCTTCTTTTTTTTGATTGATGTTTTTTGGGAACCTTTCTAAAGCAAATACATTTCTATCGGAAAAATAAAAGATCTCATAGTAGCATGCCATAATTAATTTCAGAAGACCCTAATTAGATTAGCGATACAGATGTTGATACGAAAGCCCGTGAACTACAAATTTCATTTTATACTTGTCATATGTTCCTGTGTTCTTGGTGTCAATCTTACTATCATTATTCATGTCATTACCTTCAGCAATCGGTATGTTTGCTTCCTGCTTTTTATTATTAACTAATTTTACCACTCTGATCCATTTACATTTTTCATCAAGCTTGTTTGTGCCTCTTGTAAGAATTTATTGGTTCTTTTTTGTGGTTTTGCCGAAATTTTAGTTTTTGCTTGGCATAAGATCCCCATCTAATTTGGCTAATATATATATATATATCTTGCAGGGTTGCATTGATTCTCGTTCTCTTAATCATAATTTATGTTGTGCTTGCATTTGTGTGCCATGGGATCACTCTGCCGTCGTGTATCCGGTAATGATAGTTGCTGGTAGTAGTTATCATGTTTATTTTGTGTTTGGTTGTCATTTATTTTCCTGATATGAATAAGCTTGCACATAATTGGTTTGGGCTGACTGACTGTGTTAAGAGTGTTACTTGCACGTTTGTCGTGCCTCTGGTGTGGAGACTTGCGATCCAAGATGTAATATTGTACTACAAAATCTTATGTCTAATTTTATAGCATTGCCGAACAGAAGGAACGCGTGAGGAAGTATATGAGACTACGGATGCTGAAATGTGAATGCAACTCAGATGACCTGACTGCAGGAGAAATAATCAGGAGTTTTATTAATTTTCTTTCACTCGCTGGTATTTTATCCAAATCAGAAATTGGCTTGGTTTAGCTCACTGTAGACTGAGACAAGAATATCCACCGAGTGCGATGTGACACATGGTGGATTTTGAGAATTGCATTTAGTAGATGATGCAAGGTATTGTTGTTGGCAAGACCAGCGCATTTCCACCGCAAGATGATACATTTCAAACTATAATATCCAGCCAAGACCAGCGCATTTCTCTTCTCCTCACGAACAACAAGCATTCAAAGTCCTTTTTTTAAAAATTTGTGTGTGTTTTGATGACCAAACTCACGTCGCATACCATTCTATATTAAGTTTTCAGAGCTGTCTCTATACAATATTTGGACGAAATGACTGGATCCATGTTTACACGATCAAATGTTTCTAGGATATTTTTCGGTAGATAGAGCTTATCGAAGTCTGAGTCTATCCCTCTCAATTTTATCAAATGAAAATGTTTTTTTTTTAATAAAGAAAAGGGGATGGGAGGATAAATTCCTGTGTAGTCCTTGTAATTCTCTATCCTGTCACTACTGTTTATCCTATAAAAGAGTGAGTATAGTTACCCTCGTAGTTCTCGTTCCTAGCATACTTTCCGAGCTAATCTTTTTCATCCCTTTATGTCACCCTATATGACCAATTTACGATACCTGCCAGTAAAATACTTTCCAAACTAATTTTTTTTTTTTTTTATTCCCTCGCACCGATACCTTCTACCTAAACTATTTCTCCGATCAACATTTTTCTCCTACTCATGACATCATATGCCTCGATATGATGTCCTGTGTGACATCCCCGCCCAAAGTATTCCACGAACTAGCTTTTTTCACAGCATTATCATATCATGCATCTCTATCATGGCACCGGTGTCTATCTTATCACATTTTCCATCTAAAATGCTATACAAAGCAAACATTTTCACTTGTGCATGACATTCTGTGCTTCAATTATGGCATTTTATGGTCGACTTGTGACATCTCATCTCTAAAATATCGTCCAAACCAATTTTTTTCATTTATCCATGATACAATTATGGCATCCTGCAATCCGATTATGGTACTTTGTGGCTCACTTATGACATACCATTTTCAGAATACTTCTCGAGCCAAACGTTTTCACGTACTGATCATATCCCGTGGCCAATGTATGACATCCCATTTTCAAAGTACTTTCCGAACTAATCTTTTTTATCTACTTGTGATATACCATGTTCAACTTATGGCATCCTATATCTAGCTTACGATAATCCCCATCCAAAATACTCCATGAACTAGACATTTTCATCGTCCTATTGTTAACATTACTATTAAAAACAAAATTAAACCTCCCCCCCCCCCCCCGCGGCATGCAACTGGAACGCGATCCATGCGTGCCCATGCATTTTTTTTTATTTTTTTTCGTTTTCCTTTTTAAGTTTTTAATTAATTCTGAAATGAATTCTTTAACTATCATGACGGCTAGTTTAAGGGCTTTTTTGAAATTTTCTCTGAGATTTTAATATTTATTCTGTTCCTATAAAACATCCAAGAATTCCAAGCTCTCCCTACATTCCTTTCGTCTAAAAATTTTTAAAATTCTCTCTTTTACTTTTTTTACTTTGAAAATTTGGATTGAAAATGAGTTGATTGGTGTCTTTCGAGATCGTGCTATAGACGAGCATTGGAGTATTAGTTTTTGGGTTGTACCTTGGAGGAGAATGTGTGGCCCAATTATTCTTTGCATGAGAAGGGAGGTAAATCTCATTTAAGAGAGTGATTCTATCCACATCTCAAGTTAGACTTTTTAACCTTGTTATGTTGTATTTAAAATTATTTTGTTACACCAAAATTATTTTGCCACACACGCCACACAAAAAATTATTTCCAAATATTTTTTAAATTATATGAATACATATATATATATATATATTCCATACATTGCAAATAATAGTCTAAAGGAGATTTGTGATATGGTTTGTAGTGTATGTATATAAATATAATTATTTATACTTAATTATAGTTACTTACCTTGTATGTTTTATTAAAAAATAATTATATTTTTTGATTATTTATAGCATAATATCTATTTCTTTTGTATTGTGCAAAATTAATTAAAGATCCCTACTAAATCTATATTGTAGCATGTAAATTAATTTTTAAAAGACCACACAAACAAATTAATCAAAGTCTTTAAGATTTAGAGATAAATAATTTAATTAAAAATCTTAACAAACCACAGGTTCGGCACATTGGTGATCATTTTAATAAAACTTTAATTTCTAAAAAAAATAAAAAATATTTTTAAAAACATATAAAATAAATAAAATAATAAAATATTTAAAATATTTAAATAAATTTTTAATAAAATTATTTTTATTTTTTAGATCTTTCTTTTTGAATCTGACTTGGATCCAATGGCGATCCTTAAGGATGAAATCATTAGCCTTAACTTCAAAAAATTTGATCGATCCGATTTTAGGAGATGGCAAAGCCAAATAAAATTTTGGATAACCATCTTAGGACTTTGGTCAGTGATTGACCAGTCCACCTATTCTTCTAGTTTAATCACACCAACTATCCCAGAAGAGGATTACCTATGTAAAAGTAGAATCCTTAGAGCCCTTTTTGACTCATTTTATGATATTTATCTATCAGCCAAGAGTGCGGAGAAATTATAAGATATCCTAGAGTTTGAGTATGGCCTTGATGATGCTGGGGTTAAACGACTCAACATTGCATCATTCCTTGGATTTAATATGGTGGAAGATAAATCCATTAATGACCAACTTCACTAATTCCAAGAGTACCTTAAAAAACTTCAAGTCAATGGAGACAAATTCTCTGAAAGATTTAAGGTCTCTAACCTTCTAGATAAAATGCCTCCTTCTTAGAATGGCTTTGTCAAAAGTCAGCTCCAAAAGCAAGGAGAGCTAATCCTAGCCCAACTTGTAAACTCAATCAGGATAGAAGACTAACATAGGTCTAAAATTCAGCAAACTAGAATTTCAAGTGTCCAAGCTAATTAACCCAACAATACCAAACCAACAATAATATCAAACCAAAATCAAAGCCTAGATTTCAACCAAACCATCAATATCAGTCTAATGAACCTAATTGAACTAATCATAATAAGTTCAAACCCAAAGGTAAAACTTTTAAAGCCAATAATACTAGATCCAACAAACCTGCCCAAGATTCAAGTGAAAGATTCTGTTTTGTATACGGGAGAATAATTTATCTTGCAAGAGATTGCTTTCATCGGAAGAAGGAGCTTCTTTGCAAACCCTTCTATTTCCTTCAGATCCCAAGCTCATGTAGTTGAAGGTCCAAACTATTCTTCCTTTAGGTCAATAAGCTTAAATTCTGAAATTAATGTTACTTCTTCCAACCTTGATTGGTGGTTAAATTCAGGAATTAATGTTCATATTTATTTTGATCGCTCCTGGTTCACTACTTTTCAAGACTCGAGTGGAGAAAGTATGATCCTAAGAAATAACACAGCTACCAGGATTATGGGACAAGGTCGAATCAACTTGAAGGTGATATCAGAAAAAGTTTTTACCCTGATGGATGTGCTATACACTCTAGATCTTAAAAAAATCTTGTCAGTGGGTCTTAGCTGGTTCAGAGGGGATACAAAATTATTCTTGATTGTAATAAAGTTGTAATAACCAAGAATAATGCATTCATAGGAGAAGGATATGTAAGTGAAGGCTTTTTCAAATTGAATGTAATAAATCCTTTCATTAATAAAGCTAAGAATCAAATTTATTTTGTAAATGAGTTTAAACAAAATGTGTGGCATGATAGGTTAGGTCATGTACACTTAGAAAAGGTCAAACATATGATGGAATTAAAATTAATTTCTAAATCAAACTTAGATTTATCTAAGTATGAAATATGTGCTAAGTCTAAACAACTAACAAAACCATTCAAATCAGTTAAAAAATTTTTTAATCATGGAGTTAATATATAGTGATGTATGTGACTTCACCAAGACTGCAACCCGAAGCGGCAATAGGTACATGTGACCTTTACAGATAATTTTTCTAGAATTGCTACTGTTACATAATTAAATCTAAAAATGAAACCTTCAACAAGTTTAAAATTGATAAGAGTGAAATAGAAAATCAACAAGAAAAGAAGATTAAAATTTTTAGATTTGATAGAGGAGGGGAGTATACCTCGAATGAGTTCTTCCAATTTTATCAAGAATATAATATAATTCATCAAGTGACTACTCCTTACTCTTCACAGTCCAACAGTGTAGCTGAGCATAAAAATCGTAACCTCATGGATATAGTAAAGCTATGCTTATCAGTTCTGGCTTATCCAAGAACTTGTAGGGGAAAGCTCTTCTATCATCTTGCTTCATTTTAAATAGGATACCTATTAAGGATAGTGGCAAGACTCCTTATGAACTTTGAAAATGGAGGACTCCTAACCTAGATTTTTTCAAAGTGTGGGGGTACCTAGCTAAGGTTAATATCCCTGAACCCAAAAAGAGAATACTAGGACTTAAGACCATAGATGCTGTATTTATAGGTTATGCCCAAAATAGCAATACTTATAGATTCTTAGTAATAAAATCAGAGGTTAGTGATATAGTAGACAACTCAATCTTAGAAGCTAGAGATCCCTCTTTCTTCAAGGATATATTTCTTTTTAAGACTAGAATTTCTAGATCCCTGAAATATGAACCATCTTCCTCTAGAGCTATAGAACCAGAACTAGAAACTGAACCTGAATTAAGAAGAAATAAAAGAAAAATAGTTTAAAAAGATTTTGGAGAAGACTTCTTCATATTTTTAGTAGAGGGTGAACCTTCTATATATGATGAGGCAATGTCATCATTAGAATCATCATATTGAAAGAAAGCCATAAATAGTGAAATTCAATCAATCCTAGAAAATAAAACTTGGATTTTAACTAATTTACCTCTACGAACAAAATGAATCTTTAAAAGAAAATTAAGGTTAGATAGAATAATAGAAAGATATAAAGCTAGATTAGTAGTAAAAAGATTTAACCAAAAGAAATACATAGATTACTTTGATACTTATGCTCCTGTAGCTAGGATAACTATCCTAAGAACTTTATTAGCTTTAGCCTTAACTCATAAATTAATAATTTATCAAATAGATGTAAAAATTATATTTTTAAATGAAGAATTAGAAAAAAAATCTATATAAACCACTTTATTATATAGATTCTAAGTATGTAGACTAATTAAATCACTTTATTATTTAAAGCAAACTCCTAGACAATGGCATATTAAGTTTGATGAAATTATCTTAAAAAATAATTTTAAAATAAATAAATATGATAAATGTGTATACTATAACAGATAAGATATGGATTTTATAATATTATGTTTATATGTAGATGATATATTATTATTTGGAATATCAATAAAAATAATTCAAGAAATTAAAAGTTATTATCAAATAACTTTGATATGAAGACTTAAAAGAATCTGATGTAATCTTAGGAATGAATCTTAAAAGAGTAGATAGTGGAATAGCAATAAACCTAGCACCCTCAATAGTAAAAATACTTAAAAAGTTTGAATATTTTGATTTAAATTATATATCTACCCCTTATGATGATAGCTCTCATTTAGTTAAAATTTAGAAAAACCTGTTAATCAATTAGGATATTCTCAAAGGATAGGATTCCTATTATATATTTCAAATAGAACCCATTCAGATATAGCTTATACAGTAGGTAGACTAAGTAGGTATATTATCAATCCTAGTAAAAAAATATTAAAAAGCTCTAGAAAGAATCTTTAGGTATCTTAAGGGAACCTTAGATTACTCTCTAGTGTACTCTGATTATCCAGAAGTACTTAAGGATTTTAGTGATGTCAATTGGATAACATATAACTTAGATGTTAAATCCACCACTGGATATCTCTTTTTGTTAGGAGAAACTGTAGTATCTTGGAACTCTTGTAAATAATAATAATCACTAGAAGTATATTGGAATATGAATTAACAGCTCTTGACACTACATATACTGAAGCACAATGATTAAAAGATTTAATAAATGATATAACATTTTTTTTACCAAAAATTTTAAAACAAAATTTAAATTATGATTGTAGAGCTCTAATTAATTTGTTAAATCAACATATAATTAATAAAAAGATGAATAATCATATCCTGATCAGGTATAAAGCTATAAGAAATAAAATGAAAGAAATGATATCACTATAATTTATAAAATTAAAAAATAATCTGGCAGATCTTTTGACCAAAGATCTTTCGAAGGCTGTGATATTGGAGACATCGAGAGGATGGGCTTAAGCCCATATATTAGTCACCAAAGTGGATCCCTATCATCATGGTAACCCTATGGTTAAGGTTCAAAAGGAAATAATCTCTGAGATAATATCTAAGAGCACCAATTTGGAGTCTGTCTCCATCCCATCCCTATGGTATGGTATTCTATTATGACAGTTTGGTTGAGCATAACTTTTAATAGATCCAAGACTATAAGTTCAACAAGGTACGACTTCGTTGCATGTATTCTTAGAGGATTTATCTTAGTAAGAATAGTCATGAGGCCGTGACTATAGGATCAGGACGAATCTCTAGTAATTCTCATGAAAATCAAGGCCAGTGCATGACCTAGATAGTGCTATCCCGTATTATGATTAGTTCTCTTCATACTGTGTATTTTATACTAAATATAAGTTCAAACTTAGAAGGTACTAGCACTAAACACAGTAAATATCCAAAAACTTTAAATTATTTACTAAGTTTAATAATATTAAATTTTTAATTTTTATTTTATTTTTGTGAGGGATTGTTAATGTTACCATTAAAAATAAAATAAAACCTCCTTCCCATCATGCACGCAACAAGCATACAATTCGCACGCGCCCATACATTTTATTTTTTTATTTTTTTATTTTTTAATTAATTCTAAAATTAATTCTTTAATGGTCATAACGGCTAGTTTGAGGGCTTTCTCGGTATTTTTTCTTGGATTTTGAGCCTGTAAATAGTCCTCTATCCTAGCCCTACAAAGCATCCAAGAATTCCAAGCTCTCCCTCTCCTACATTTCTCTCTCTTTCAAAAATTTCTAAAATTCTTTCTTTCTCCTATTTTTTTTATCTTAAAAATTTGGACTGAAGACAAGTTGATCGGCATCCATTCGAGATCGTGCCACCAACGGGTATTGAAGTGTTGGCTTTCAAGTTATACCTTGGAGGAGAGTATGTAGTCTAATTGTTCTTCGCACGAGAAGGGAGCCAAATCTCCTTTAGAATAGTGGTTCTATCCACCTCTTAGGTCAGATTTCCTAACCTTGTTTTGTTATATTTAAAATTATTTTATTACACCAAAATATTCTGCCACACATGCTACATAAAACAAATATTTTTAAATAATTTTAAAATTATATGAATACATATATATTCCATACATTACAAATAACACCTATGACATCATGCAGCCTGATTATTACACCTTGTGCCCACCTTATGACATATCTTACCCAAACTACTCTAGGAACTAATATTTTTCATGACTTTATGTTGCCCAGGTGGTTTTTCCAAGAGGGGGGTGAATTGAAAATTTAAAAAATTTAAGCAGATAATGTGCTCTTGAAAATCCCTTTTAAAGTGTTAGGTGCTGTGATAGAGTAATTAATTGCAGAAGCTAAATGCGATCTAAAAGGCATAACACAAATACACAAAAATTATAGTGGTTCGGAGCAACCCAGCTTCTACGTCCACTATCCAAGATACCACTTGGAATTTTCACTATATTCACACCCGAATATAGTAGGATTGTTTTACAGGCTCACAATCCAAAACCTCTACACTTTGGTTTTATCGGGATCATCAAAGAAACCCTTCCCCCTTTGGTTTTAAACAGGATCACTAAAGAAACCCAACTTGGTTTTAACAGGATCACCAAGAACCTAACTTGGTTTTAACAGGATCACCAAGAACCCAATACTTGGTTTTTAGCTAAGGCTTACCAAGAACCTATTTGGTTTTTTAAATGAGCTCACCAATAACCCAACAATTCAAGAATGAATTGAAAGTAAATGCAACAATAAATGACAAACTCTAGTTATCGGATAGTTGCCGCTGTAGCATTGATGAAGCCTTCTTTAACTTCTCTTTAATGCACTTAAGAGGCTTCCTTTCTTTCTTCAATGAATGCTTCAATCTTCATATGAGAGTTGGTGAAGAATGAAGTCTGCTTTGAATGCTCACTTGTGCTCTCTTTTTTGTTGGTAGGTTAGATCTTCAATAAAATCTTAAATTTTGAGGAACTTTCTTATTATTGCTTCAAGAAAGTCCAAATCCCTCAAATATATGATCTTCCATCATTCCAAGGCGATTTTAGTCGTTGCAGATCGTTGGGATGTGATATTTGATCGTTGGAGCACCTTTTTGCATTCAAAGAAAAAGAATTCTAGAACTAGCCATTGTGTACCTGGGAATGATATTCGAGTCGGCTCGGATACTTTGAGTTGGCTCGGATCCTTCGAGTCAGTAGGTCGAGTCGCCATTTCTTCAGTAGGGTCGGCTCTTTGTCTTAGGGTGCAAAAACTAGGGATGGCAATTGGTCGGGTTTGGGTCGGGTCACCCAAAACCCATACGCGCCCCGCTAAAAAATTATCTGTCCCATACCCGTCTCGGGTCGGGTATAAAAAAATCACGTGTGGATCGGGTCGGGTCGGGTATACCCGATCTCATAAAACTTAGTTTATTTAAAAGCTAAACGGGTCGGGTTGAGTCGGGTCGGGTCGGATATATCCATCCCATATCCAATTTATTTAAATATTTTATAAACATAATTTTTTTATATATAAACAGGTCGGGTTCAGGTCGGGGCGTACTACTACCCGTACCCGCCCGAACCCGAGTCGGGTTTTTTTTTATATAACCCATATCCGTTTATAAATTAGGCAGGTCGGGTCGGATACCCATCGAATCAGTAAAAATTGCCATCCCTAGCAAAAACTTCACTCTAGACGAGTCGGCTCTTGATAGTTTAGGTCGGCTCAAACTTCCATCGTTGAAATCATTGAACTCGAGGAGTTGGCTCGCTTTTACTTGGGTCGACTCTTCTTCTCAGAATCAGAAAACTTCACTCTGGAGGAATCAGCTCGTTGCAGATCGGGTCGGCTCACTTTCTTAGGTCTTCAAAATTTATTCTGGCAGAGTCGGCTCAATCTAGTTGGGGTCGACTTGCTTGGCTATTCTCAGAAAATATTAGGAATGGACTGGAGAGTCGGCTCAGTTCTACTTGAGTCGGCTCGGATTGTTGCGTACCAAAATCCTTGGTGCGGGCCATAAGATAGAGTTGGCTCTTCTTCAGGTTGGGTCGGCTCGAGTGACTTCTTCAGAATTTTTACAAATAGACTCAAAAACACTCTCACCAACACTCTCCAATATTCAATGTTAACCAACTCAAAATAAACTTATAGCACAACACACATAGAAGTAACCCATTTACATGATCTTTCTTAATTTATTTCTTTGGGTTCTTCTTCACAAAATTTGATTACAACACAACTCAAAACAAGAAGTATAAATGTAGGAGTTGATGTTTGAACAAAGAATTCATCCTACAAAAACTTGTAAACCACTTGAAGAGTTGTCAGTAAAATATGTGCATGCTCCAATGTTTAGTTATCATCAAAATCACTTATGGGGTCAACAATCTCTCCCTTTTTTATGATGACAAAACACTAGGCATGAAAAATTCTTTACACTTATATGTATAAAGGTATTCGAAAGTAAGTATCATATGTATTAGAGCCAATTATATTTGTAAATAAGTATCAAAGCTCTAGTGATGAAATTGTGTAGTATTGATGTTAGTGCTTTTATGTATATCAAAGTATTAGACTTTGCAAGCTTCAGTATCAGAATTAGCACAAACATGAAGTATCAGTTTAAAAAATTAAAGGAATTTAGGCCAATTTTAGGAGCAAAAATTTAGAACAATCAAAGCAAAAGAAAGGTTCAGAGCTCAAGCCATTTTTTAAAAAAAAACTCTCCCTTTCTATAGGTTTAAAAATAATGAAATAGTTAGGTTCATTTAAATACAATAACTTTTGTGCTCAATCATTTTTGTGCTCCCCCTTTTTTCATTCTTTTCATGCACTTTAAGAATAATTGCAAGGAAGCTCAAAATTTTCTCAAAATACCAGAATTTTCATGACAGCTCAATATTATTGATATTGATACCATTCTCCCCCTTTTTGTCAAACAATCAAAAAGGAATTCATAATAGTGCTCAGGTTTTGAAATAGATTAAAAAGTATTTAATATTTATTTGAGATAATTTCACTTTCTCAATTTCATTCAAAAATTCTAATTATAATTCATCATAGTTGTATTGAAAACATTGCATAATTTGAAGGATAATTCATGACAATAATGGAAATTACCAAAAGAACTTTCATTTCATTGAGGAATTTTCCATACAAAGTAGAAAATATGAAAGAAAGTACATTCATTTAGGAAGATTTCTTTTTTTTCATAAAGTTCCTTAATTATAAAAGATAAGAAGTAAAGCTTACATACTGTAAAAAGTCAGAAGTACAAAGATGTGATCAATATAACCAAAAGACTAACTAAATAACCTATTCTTCTTCACTAGAAGAAGAGCCAACATCTATAACTTTATCAGAGGTTTTGGTTTTCAGAGGTTTGAACCTTAAGTCCCTAAACCTGGTTCTAACTGGAGCTATAGATGTCTTAGTCTTCTTGGTTTTTGATTTCTTTTTGGTCATAGCAGATTCAGAAATGAATGAAGGTGGATCAGATGAAGGAATCTTTGCAGGAGATGGTTGAGCAAAAGTTTCAAGTGACTCTTTGTTGATCTGTGAAGGAGTATTCTCAGCAATGAATATTTCTTTTTGAGATTGCAGTAGGATACTTCTTATTTCCTTTTTAAAATTGTCCATCTCTTTTTCTATCTTTTCCTTGTGAAGCATCTGTTCTGATCTCATTTTTTGCAAGCCGGCATTAACTAAATTTCGTACTTTATCAAGTGCAGAATTTATGTGACCTGTCAATGAATCAGAAATTGTTTCCATCTTTTGAAATATTAACTCCTTAAGTTCAGATGGAGTTATCATTGCATGTTCAGAGTTATCATTGCATGTTCAGATTTATCTTCATCCTTGTTTCCAGATTCATTAGCTTTATTAGCAGGTTCATCCATATCATCATCGGAGGATGTGGTAGCTATTTGACCAGACATTTTCTTTATCCAGACTCCCTCTTGCAGTTGATATCCCATTCTTCTAAGAGAGTTGAATGAATAAGTGTCTGAATGGTGAAGAGGCTTGCCTATCTCATTAGTTGAGTCAATTCCAGCATCTTCAAACAGTAAGGTGAATACCATACCGTAGGGCAAGCATGCTTTAAGTTTTCTTGCTGCCTCTCTCATTTGAATCATCATGATGTAAGGAAGATTGAGAGGTTCTTCTTCAATGAGATGTCTCATAAAAATCATATCATTTTCACTTACCCAGTCGAAATGACCGGTTCTGGGAAGAAAAATTCTACTAATCATATTATGGAGTAGTCGCATTTCTTTTGATAGCATGTTGGCTTGAACATGTTGGACGAAACTTACATCTTCTCTTTCCAAAATGAGCTTCAGTGTGTGTTCTTTGTTATTTAGGGTAAGTTCGATGGCACCGTCAATCGGCATTTGAAGCAGATTGCTTAGTTTCTCTTCATCCACAACGACTTTAACTCCCTTGACAATCGATTACAAATGGTATTCTTCAAGAACTAGGTTTTCAAAGAAGATTCTTACCAAGGTAGGGTAGGTCAGAATATTCAGTGAGCAGAAATACTTCCAACCTAGGTTGTCTATCCAACTTCTAATCTTCATTTCCAGTTCTTCCAGGAAGGAGAAATCAATCCTTTTGCCGCATGTAACAGGCCTATTGGCCATTGAAGTGGATTTCTTGGTTGGAGAGGGAGTTTCTTCTTCCTTTTATTCAGGAGAGTACCTTTTTCTTCAGGTCTTTACTGGGTGTGCTTGATTCAGCTGCTTGAGAAATCTTTCGTGCAGATCTTCGCGGAGCCATTGCAACAGAATTTGTGGGAATTTGGAAGTTAAGGTTTCGGGGAATGGTTTTTGAAGTTTTGGTGGACGTTCCAAGTAGAGTAGAACGAGTGAAATAAAAGAGAAAGAATACTCGGTTCTATTTAAAAAAGTGATTTCCCAACATTTGAGTCGGCTCGCCTAGCTCTAAAATCATCCGAGTCGGCTCGACCAGAGTGAATTCAAAACAATTAGAAAAATTAGATATTTGAGCCGGCTCGACCAGAGCAAAATTGCTCGAGTTGACTTGAATAGAAACTTTCCACAGAAGATGAAATGATTCAAAAATTGAGTTTGATCCAATGAAATTTCAAGGAAAGTTGTTCAAAATACTTGAGTAGTTGAAGGAGGTTTTCTAGATAGTTTTTCCTTAATTTTGAAGGAAATTAGGTTAGATAAATATAGAAGGGATTATAAAAACCTAATTCTCCTCTAAGTAATTCAAATCTACCATGATTCAGTGGCTTAGTGAAAATGTCAGCTAATTAGTTTTCAGTTGGGATAAATTCTAGTTTAATGTCACCATTCAAAATATGATATCTAATAAAATGGTGTCTAATCTCTATATACTTAGTTCTAGAATGCTGAATAAGATTTTTGGTCAAATTTATAGTGAGTAGAAAGTGCTACCAAGTTTTGTTTTCTACAGTGCCATGAGATTAAATTCAATCATAGAAATTAGCATGTGCCACTAGTGCTCTTTCTATCAATTTTACAACCAGCATAATCAGCATCAGAGAATCCAATTAAGTTCAATGAAGACTGTTTTAAAAACCAAAGACCTAGTTTGCTTATACCTTTCAAATATCTGAATATTCTTTTAACAGCAAGCATATGTGTTTCTTTAGGATTACATTAAAATCTAGCACATACACTATACAAGATATCTGGTCTACTTGTAGTCAAGTATAATAAGGATCCGATCATACCTTTATAGAGCTTTTGGTTAACATTGGATCTATTTTCATCCTTGTCCAATCTGCAAGATGGGCTCATGGGTGTGCTCATTTATTTGCTCGTCTCCGTTCCAAACTTTTTGATTATTTTTTTGGTGTACTTAGCTTGGTTGATGAAGATTCCTTCCTTTGTCTATTTCACTTAAAGTCTAAGAAAGTAATTAAGTTCACCCATTAGGCTCATTTCAAATTCTCCCTGCATTAGCTTAGCAAATTCTTCAAAGAAATTTTTATTAATTGCACCAAATATAATATCATTGACATAAATATGTACAACTAATATATCATTATTTTTCTTTTTGATGAAAAGGGTTTTATCAACATTTTCTCTTGAGAAATCATTTTCAATTAAGAAAGTGCTAAGTCTATCATACCAGGCTCTAGGTGCTTGTTTCAAATCATATAAGGCTTTATTTAGTTTAAACACATGGTTTGGAAAAACATGATCTTTAAAATCCGGTGGTTGTTCTACAAAAACTTGTTCAGAAATAAATCCATTTAGAAAAGTACTTTTTATATCCATTTGAAAAGGTTTAAAATTCATGTAGCAAGCAAATACAAGAAGTAATCTAATGGCTTCCAGTTTTGCTATGGATGCATATGTTTCATCAAAATCAATGCCTTCTTCTTGACTATATCTCTTAGCCACTAATCTAGCTTTATTTCTAATGACATTTCCTTGCTCATCTAATTTGTTTCTATAGATCCATTTGGTTCCTATGATTGGATGGTCTTTAGGTCTATCAACTAATGTCCAAACCTTATTTCTTTCAAACTGGTATAATTCTTCATGCATGGCCATCATCCAGTTTGGATCATTTTCAGCTTCTTCTAAGGTATGAGGGTCTATTTGTGATATAAAGGCTAGGTAATCATGTATAGTTTTATGTGATGACCTAGTCCTAATACCTTGTAAAGGATCATCAATAATTAATTCTTTAGGATGAGAAGTTGCGTACCTCCATTCTGTTGGTAGATCTGCATGATCTTTACTTACCGTTTCTTCTCCTTCTTCTATTGGTCTTTCTTGTATGTTTATGTCTTCCATCTCTTTTTGAATTGTACCTGCATCGTTGTCTATGCACTCTTCTTTCTTAGAAGGTGAATGGTTAGTTTCATAAAAAATAACATGCATTGACTCTTCTACAGTAAGAGTCCTTTTGTTAAATACTCTATATGCTTTGCTATGTAATGAATAACTAAGAAAAATTGCTTCATCAGATTTTGCATCAAATTTTCCAAGATTATCTTTATCATTATTAAGCACAAAGCATTTGCATCCAAATACATGAAGATAATTGATATTGAGTTTCTTTTCATTCCAAAGCTCATAGGGGGTTTTCTTCAAAATAGGACAAATCAAAACACGGTTTAAAATATAACAAGCTATATTCACCGCTTCTGTCCAAAAGTACCTTGAAAGATTACCTTCACATAACATTGTTCAGGCCATCTCTTTCAAAGTTCTATTTTTCCTCTTTACGACACCATTTTGCTGTGGTGTCCTAGGAGCGGAGAAGTTGTGATTAATGCCATTTTTAGTGTAATAATCATCAAAAAATTGATTTTTAAATTCGTTGTCATGATCACTCATAATTGAAATTATTGAAAGATTTTCAGATTTGAAACCTTTTTATAAAATTTTTGAAATACTTTAAAGGTTTCATCTTTGTGAGCAATAAACAAAATCCATGTAAATCTAGAGAAATCATCTACAATCACAAGGGCATATTTCATACCTCCTAAGCTTGTGGTCCTAGTTGGTCCAAATAAGTCAATGTGAAGTAGCTCTGGAGGTCTAGTAGTTGAAATCATATTTTTGGGTTTAAAGCTCCCCCTAGTTTGTTTACCCATTTGACATGCATCACAGACATAATCAAAATCTACTTTAAACTTAGGTATGCCTCTAACTAAGTTTTTGGAAATTAACCTAGCAATAGTGTGCATGCTAGCATGACCTAATCGTCTATGCCAAAGTGAACAAGACTCCTTGATCTTAGTATTCATTGCAACTAGACTTGAACTACTTGACATGGCGAGATCATTAAGATCAACCACATAAATATTTCCAAGTCTATGTCCAACGAATTTGCTACTATAATCAAGAGAGTTTGTTACAATACACATAAAAGATTCAAAGATAACCTTGAAGCCTTTATCACATAATTGACTGATACTTAATAAATTATGCTTCAATTTATCTACTAGCAATACATCTTCAATAAAAGTACAGGGGGTTATCTTGATCTTACCGATTTTGATTATTTTTCCCTTGCCATTATCTCCAAAAGTAACCATACCTCCTTCTTTCATTTTTAGGATGATGAACTGATCCTTGTCACCCATCATATGCCTTGAACAGCCACTGTCGAGATACCATCTTTTCTTCAATTTCTGGGCTGTAAGACATTCCTGCAAGACAATCAAGGAGTTCTTTTAGGTACCCAAGCTAACTTGGGTCTTTGCAGGTTAGCTGAGGTGGTTCCTTTATGAACCCAAATCTTTCTTGATTTATTTTGAATATTTTTAATAATACTGCATTCAAAAGCTTTATGTCCTAGCTCTTTGCAAGCAAAATATTTGATTCTTGAATTCTGAAAGGATTTGTGTTTTGAGATTCTAGATGTATAAGATGCAGAAATAATAGATTTTGTATTTAAGTTTTTAGGAACATACAATGTAGCTTTCGAAATGGGAGTAGAATCTTTTGTCACAAAAACCTTTTGAGATGTAAACTTTGGAACAAAAGTTTTTTGTTTCACAAAAGTAGTCGCTGAAACATTATTAGAATTTGAAAAATTAGAACCAATTCTAGCTTTGTTACCAGAACTTTTTTGTTCTTTAAGAATCGATCAAGCTTATTAGAAGATAATGTAAGTTTTTCAACAAGTAGCTTGAGTTTTTCAACCTCCTTTTTCAACTCATCATTTTCATTCAACAAAACTTTGTTTTTGTCAATATAAGTACTATTTTAGTTTTCAATGCTTTGCAGTTTTCAGAAAGGACATTAAGTTCTTTTTGCAACAAAATATTCTTTTCTGAAATCTCCTCTTTTTCTTTGAGTAAAGAATCATTAATATTCTTTAAAGATATAATCTTTACTCCAACCTTTTTAAATTCAGATAAAAGATCATGGAATGCAGAATTTAACTCATCAAATATAAATTCAATCTAAGTATTGGGGGAAGTTATCTCGTCCTCGAGATCCATTAGATATAAATTAGTTATTTTTGTAGTCTCTTCCTCTTCAGTTGAGGTGGATTCTTCACTGTCGCTCCATGTGGCAACCATTGCTTTCTTTTTCTTCTTCTTGAAGTGTTTCTTTAATAGTGGACAATCTGGATGAATGTTCCCCGGTTTCTTACATTCATAGCAGGTGGGGACTTGTTCCTTTTCTTTGTCTTTGTCCTTGTCCTTCTCCTTGGAATGCTCTCATCGTTTATGGAATTTTCTATTAAATCTTCCTTGCTTCTTTCTCATAAACTTTATGAATCTCCTCACTACATTGCTATATCTTCATCTTTTAGATTGTCTTCAGAGGAGGTAGAATCATCTTCTGTTTCTTCATCATTCTTAGATTCCAATGCAGTCTTGAATGCAATAGTTTTCTTCTTCTTCTAATCATCATCAGTTCTATGCTATATGGCCAATTCGTGTGTGATGAGAGAACCCATTAATTCATCCATAGATAGAGTGTTTAGATCTTTAGCTTCCTGGATGGTAGTAACTTTAGGATCCCATTTATCCGGAAGTGATCTTAATATCTTATGTACTAGATCAGCATTTGAGTAAACCCTGCCAAGACTTGTCAAACCATTAATAATATCTGTAAATGTAGTATACATGGCAGATATATTTTCATTAGGTTCTATTTTGACAAATTCATAATTGTGTACTAAAAGATTAATCTTTGAAGTCTTCACTTGGGAAGTTCCTTCATGGGTCACCTCAAGTTTATCCCAAATTTTTTTTGCCGAACAGCAAGTGGAAATTCGATTAAACTCATTGGAATCCAAAGCACAGTATGGCAGATTCATAGCTTTGGCATTTAATTCCCTTAACTTCATGTCGTGTTCATCCCATTCCTCTTCAGGTTTAGGGACATCCACGCCATCAATTTTGATCATGGAAACATATGGCCCTTTAAGAATAACCTTCTACAATTGAAAATCAACAACTTGTATATAGATTTTTATTATTCCTTTCCAATAAGAATAATTTGTGCCTATGAAGAATGGAGGTCTATTAGCTGATTGGCCTTCGACCAAGGATGTACTCATGGAATAAGCCATCAATCTTTACTCTAATGTAATCAAAGATACTGCTCTGATACCAGTTGTTGCCCAGATGGCTTTTCCAAGAGGGGGATGAATTAGGAATTTTAAAAATTTAAGCAGATAATGTGCTCTTGAAAATCCCTTTTAAAGTGTTAGGTGCCGTGACAGAGTAATTAATTACAGAAGCTAAATGTGATAAAAAAGGTATAACACAAACACACAAAAATTATAGTGGTTCGGAGCAACCCAACTCCTACATCCACTATCCAAGATACCACTTGAGATTTTTACTATATTCACACCTGAATATAGTAGGATTATTTTACAGGCTCACAATCCAAAACCTCTACACTTTGATTTTACCGGGATCACCAAAGAAATCCTATACATATTGATTTTAAACATGATTACCAGAGAAACCCAACTTGGTTTTAACAGGATCACCAAGAATCCAACTTGGTTTTAACAGGATTATCAAGAATCCAACACTTGGTTTTTAGCTAAGGCTCACCAAGAACCTTTTGTTTTTCAAACGGGCTCACCAATAATCCAATAATTCAAGAATGAATTGAAAATAAATGCAACAATAAATAACAAACTCTAATTATCGGATAGTTGCCGTTGTAGCACTGATGAAGCCTTCTTTAACTTCTCTTTAATGCACTTGAGAGGCTTCCTTTCTTTCTTCAATGAATGCTTTAATCTTCATATGAGAGTTGGTGAAGAATGAAGTCTGCTTTGAATGCTCACTTGTGCTCTCTTTCTTATTGGTAGGTTAAATCTTTAATAAAATCTTAAACTTTGAAAAACTTTCTTACTATTGCTTTAAGGAAGTTCAAATCCCTCAAATATATGGTCTTCCATCATTTCAAGGTAGTTTTAGTCGTTGCAGACCATTGGGATGTGACATTTGACCGTTGGAGCACCTTTTTGCATTCAAAAAAAAAGAATTCTGGAACTAGCCGTTGTGTACCTGGAAATGATATTCGAGTCGACTCGGATACTTCGAGTCGGCTCGGATCCTTCGAGTGAGTAGGTCGAGTCGCCATTTCTTCAGCAGGGTCGGTTCTTTATCTCAGGGTACAAAAACTTCACTTTGGACATCAGCCACCCAAAATACTTCAGGAACTAAACCTTTTCACCTACTTTTGACATCTCGTGGCTCAATTATGACACTTCTGTGCCCATCATATGACATCCCGCATCTAAAACACTTTAAGAGCCAATCTATGGCCTTCCGTGAGCCTTATTATGACACCTGATAACCAACTTATGATATTTTGACATTTTGACCATGGCATCGATTACACAACCGCCATTGGATGAGTCTTTTCAATTTAAGAAACTATCTATTTTGCCCCCATTTCATATATAATAAAATATATGGACGAGAAAAATAATCAGTTCGACTTCCTGAATCTTCTCTTCTTCTGCTATCAGTGTTTTGCTTGCCTCTCCGATGACTAGAGTTTGTTCTCTCATCTTTTTTTTTTTATCGGTCCGTCGTCTGCAACACCTTGGTAGTATGGTTCAAACCCTCGATAGAGCATCGATGTTAGAGTATTTTACCTTAACTCACACCGTGACATTTATTTCAGGAGCACAGCAGTCGCATGAATTTTTCCACCTCAAAAAATGTTTGAAAAAAAGTATATAGTGAAAAGGCATCGAGGATAAGAAAAAGAAGACAATCAACCTAGTCATGAGAGCACAGTAGTATTTGTCTACAGGGGAGAGGATGTCCCTGTTTCCTTTAATGGAAGAGGAGAGATACAACAAACCAAAAAAAATACATAAGGTAGTTGAGGATTTCTTATATATAATGATCTTCTATCCTTTATAAAATTTGATATCTAGTTACAAAATATGACATATAGTTTAAATTTATAACATATCGTAGGGAAATATGACATTCAAAAGTGACTTATGATATCTTATAGGAGGAATATGTCTTCTTGTTCAAAAGCATAACATCTTGTTGATTAATGCTTACGTCCAATTATTTGTTGTAGTGGAATGTCCAAATATTTCTTGGCCTAAGAGAGAGTTAAGGCCTTTCAACTTTATAAAAACTCCTGCAAGCCAACTATGTATGTAGAAAACATCCAGAAATTGGGATTTTTTCTTGCTCACTTATAACTCATCCAGAAGACCCATTTGGTCCCTTTATTGACATGCAACCATTTGTTGTTGATGGGTCACTCCTATCTGATATCATAAGATGTCATGTAGAGGAGAACGATTTATTATTATTAGAAAGGTAATAAGCTTTAGTGCAGAGAAAGTGGTACTTATCCTGAGCTTTGTATGTCACAGCATTAAAATCTTAGTCTCCAATAGGAAGGGAAGGTTGATTGACAGGCTTGGTGGTTCTTTAGATTTACATCATAAATGACTGGAGAGAAAGATTAAGGAACTAAAGGACTTCATGGAGATGGAGAACATCAAGGATACTATGAGGCTTGGATAGTCTACATGCTTGCCATGTTTTTGTCTCCAAGGTCATATCAGACATGTCCAAGATTTTTGATCCCCTTCGTAGATGATTTTTCTTCATTGGAAACTTTCATGTGGACTGTTGTAATCAGGAACCTGATGCTTGAAAAGCTCCCAGAGATTGTTGAGTGCTTGAGGCATGGGAAACCAAGCATAGCTAAGAGGATAAACAAATGTAGGAGGCAGCCCACCCTCTTTGGCTGCACAGCAATCCTCTTGGTAAAGATAATTACAAATATACTATATAAAAATTATTTTATTTTTTGTGCATAATCTAACTTGGTAAAATTTTTATTTGCAGGTACAATTCTTTGAGCAACTAATATAAGAGCCTCAACAGAACCTTTGAAGTTATCCCTGTTGTTGAGGTGGTATGATTGCTAGATGCGGACTCATGGTAGGTGGTTTGACAAGATCCAATTCCATGAGGTAAGGTGATGGCCATGATTTCAAAGCAAGTCATACTATCATCAAGTATTATGTCCTAATTATAGTTATAGGATGTCATATTTTAATAATTTAGTGATTTCGTCTTCTATTTTCTTTGTTACCAGAATTGGCAACACTCTTATACCTTTTCCACAGAAGTGCCAGCTTCTCACACATGATAAAGAGAGGCCAATCATGGCCATGCAATGTTGTTGTGCAGGATGTGCAAAGCTACAAACCAAAATTAAGGAGGTTAGGAGAACACTCTTAATCTACTAGAATATGGTGAAATTCGTGCTCAAAAATGAGAAAGGGAGGAGAGTTGAGGAGTGGGAGGAGGAGCAGGAAGAGGTGGAGGCTGAGGATGAAAAGGATGAAGTTATATTTGTTGTTGATGATGAGGTTGCAGAAGTTGATGTTGATGAAGAGAACATACAAATGAAGAAAAAGGAAATCAAAAAAGAAAAAGGATGTAAAAGTGAAGGAGGACAAGAAGAAGAAGATAGAGAAGATGACAAAAAGAAGGAGAAGAAGAGGAAGAAGAAAGAGGAAAAGAAGGAGAAGGAGGAGAGGAAGATGGAGGAGGAGGAAAGGAAGCGAGGAAGGAGGAGGAGGAAAGGAAGAAGTTTGAGGAGGAAGAGGAGGAGAGGAAGAAGAAGGAGAAGGATGAAAGAAGGAAGGAGGAGAAGGAGGGGGAGGAAAGAAAGGAGGAGGAGGAAAAGGATAGGAAGGAGGAGGACAGGAACAAGAAGGAGGAGGGAAAAAAGGAGGAGAAGAAGGGGGAGGAGGAGGAGAGGAAGGAGGACAAGGATAAGGAGGAGAAGTAGGAGAAGGAAAGTTAGAAGGAGGAGGAGGAGAGGAAGGAGGAGAAGGAAAGGAAGGAGGAAAGGAAGAAGAAGGAGGATGAGGTAGAGAGGAAGGAAGATGAGGAGGAAGAGAGTAATGAGAAGGAGGAGAAAATGAAAGAGGATGAGGAAAGGAAGGAGGAGGAGGAGGAGGAAGAGAGTAATGAGAAAGAGGAGAAAATGGAGGAGGATGAGGAAAGGAGGTGGGGGGCAAGCCACAATCCTTGACATTTTCTTTAAAGAGGAGGGTCAAAATGGATCATAAGCTGTGTAAGGCCTCATTTCTGATAGAGGATCCATAATTTGTGAGCAACCATCTTCGGAAAAGGGTCAAGAGGGTCCATATGTCCAGGTAAAATAAATTTTGTCATCTAAATAATAACAACAGGATGAGATAGGTATTATATTCCGTTGTTAATGTTAGGTTAATTTTATGACATGGATATCCTTTATATTATAGACTCCAATATTGTAGGGAATCATTCCAACTAGTCAAAAATATGTTGCCAAAGGTAGCTTGTCTGAGGATGTAGATTTCCTCATCAACAAATATTTAGAAGAAAAAGTGACTTCGTAAGGAATTTTATACATCCTGTATGGTTATAGGAAATGCACTTAGGATTTTATGACACTGTATCAATCTTTCCTTTTTTTTACATAATAGTGATATTGTTTTCGTAAACAGGAATGGAGGCAGCATCAATAGGTCTAATATCTTCAACCTCCTTTTTGGTGACATGATTGTAGATGATGTATTATTTCTACTCTATAATTTACTGACTTCATTTACCTACTTATAATATCTATTTTTTAATGTACCAATGTTCTTTTGCATATGCAGATTATTAATAGTGGACAGGAGTTCTTGCTCAACAAATAGAATTCACGCCTACATAAGTACCATAAATACATTGTTTTCCCCATAATAACGGTTGGTATGTGCATCGACTTACAAGCACCACATCAAGAGCTTACTGGCATGGCAGGGAGATGATTTTTGATCAAATTAGCAGTGATGATAAGAAAAAAATAACATTCTTTTTGCCATCATCAACACGAATAACATCTACTAGCACTTGGTGGTGGTGGACCTGTAATACAAATGGTTTATTCATCTGAACTCCATCAAATGTAATGCAAAGTACAAAGCTAGTACCATAAAGTAGCACAAGATCATTAGAGCCATGTTTCATATTTACTATGACAATGTTGAAGTGATGCTAAACATAGAGGAAGATTTTGATTTTCCTTCCCAACCTAATAATTTCTTAGATTATGGCTTATACTACCTAAAGTATATGGATCATTTAGCTCGCAAGGATAGACTAGATCGATGGAAAGTCACAGAAGATGGCATCACCAAATATCGGGAGGAGCTTGCATTGATAATCATAAAGGAGGGTGTTGCCGCCAGGATCATCGTGGCCCGTAGCTGCTGCTGGCACCGGAGTGCGCTCCCTTCGCCGCATGGCGGTCCTCTTGTCCTGGGCCTGCAAAATAGAAGTTAGAGACCCGGACCAGGATTTTCGGCGGGGGCACTCCGACGATCAAGTCAGTGACGATCCAGGGGAACAGATCCTCCTGGTCGAGCCCCTCTTGATGGACTCCAAGCAAGGAGGAGTGTGTTGTGTGAATATGAGTAGCAGGTGTGTCGGGGGAAGTGTGGCCTAGTTAGGGGGAGTCCTTGTGTGGCCCTTCCTCCCGACCTTGCTCTGGAATGCTGGTGGTGCCATTCCCCTCTTCCTGGTGGGAGTTGCACTCTTTTTCTTTTTTTTCTCTTGGCTTGTGTTTTGCCTGTGTGTTGGTGTTGTTGTGTTACCTCCGAGTTTGTTGCAAACTAGGTTACCGTTAGGCATCCATCTCAGGATCTCCATCGGGCTGTCAGGCGTGTGCAGCGGTGTCCCGAGGAGTCTTTCCTGATTCATGATAAGGGAAGTTGTCATGTGCTCCGACACTCTTCTTAGTCGCCTCATTCCGGAAAACCTGGCAGTGCCTCAAACGGTGAGCCGCCGCCCGTGAGATTTGAATCTCCTGGTTGGCTTCCTCTCTTGGGTGATCCGAGTGGTTGGTGAAGAGCGTGGCATCTCAATCAGCGTGCTCCTTCCCTTTCTAGTGTAACTAGCGGCTGCAGGTGGTCAGTACGGCCTGTAAGGCGCTCCGGTGTAGTCCTCGGGCGGCGTGGAGAGTGAGCTCGGGGATGCTTTGAGATTGAGAGCGGCGTGGCTCTAAGATTCCTTGACATCCTGGAGCTAGGCTCGGGGACATTGATGATTGCGAGCTACATGGCTCGAATACCCCTTGACGTCCTGGAGCCAGACTTGGGGATGTTTGAGGTTGAGAGTGGCATGGCTCGAAAGTCCCTTGGCCGGAGATCTGAGCTCCGGTCTTTGGCCGGCATCCTGGAGCTAGGCTCAGGGACATCGTTGATTGAGAGCTGCATGGCTCGAAAATTCCTTGACGTCCTGGAGCTAGGCTCGGGGATGTTGATGATTGCGAGCTACATGGCTCGAATACCCCTTGATGTCCTGGAGCTGGGCTCGAGGAAGTTTGAGGTTGAGAGCGGCATGGCTCGAAGATTCCTTGACGTCCTGGAGTTAAGCTCTGGGACGCTTGAGATTGAGAGCAGCGTGGCTCGAAGATCCCTTGACATCCTGGAGCTGGGCTCGGGGATGCTTGAGGTTGAGAGCTGCATGGCTCGAAGATCCTTTGACATCCTGGAGCTGGGCTCGAGGACTCTTTGAGATTGTTCCCTGCAAGACATATAGATACTCGTGCAAGAAAAAAGTCGTTATCATTATTATCGATAAGAGACCTTGTATCATAGGTGGCGTCTTCGCGGACCGCGGGCACTCCACGTTCGGGGGAGCCTGACACCGTCGAGATCTTCGAGGTGATAAGACCCTCGTGATGGGGCTTCGGTCGCCTTGTAGAGACCTTCCTAGTTTGGTGGGAGTTTGCCGCGTTCTCGGGACTGATTCACCTCTGCCCGGCACGGCACCAGATTTCCGGGCCCAAAGGTTCTTGGCCAAACCCGGGCGCTATAACATCGGGGCTGCTCATTGCCGACGAGTTTTATTAGGGCTGGCGCTAAGCAGGTTGGGCCTAAGTCAATCTTAGGACGACGTTGTAAGCCGTAGGAAGCCCGTCGATAACAAAAGCCATCATAGTGGCGCTCTTGGAGGGGGTGTCATAAGGAAGCACGTCCACGAGGCTTCTGTTATCGACTGTGGTGCACTTTTCCAGGATGGTTCACGATCGTCATCCTGACGACCGTGGCATCTTCATTTGCCTTTATTCCTCACTTTCTCCTTCCCGCACAATGGGGAATACATTCTCGGGGTTCCCTGCCCCCGGGGTCCTCTTGGACGCACGCGCGGCTCCCCAGGTGAACATGCCCACCGGCTTCACGGTGGGGTGGCCGTCGATGGTTGGAGCTGGCGGGAGAGCGGCGAGCACCTGGGGCCCCGCTTGAGGTCTGCCCCCCTCCGCAAACCTTTGGAGGTAAGCTCTCTTGACGAGTTTCTCGATTTCTTACTTGGGCCCGCGACATTCTTCGATGTTATGGCCGTGATCGTGGTGAAGGCGACAATACTTCGTCTCGCTATAACCGGTGAAGGGCTTTAATGGTAGCGGGTGTTATAGTCCACTGGCTCGCTGGTTGAGCCTTGCATACTGGCGAACCAGTGGGAGAACTCTGCTAGCCCATGCTCATGTTTCTCCAGGCACCTTTCCGCTACGTGCCTGATGGCTTCGTCAGTGGACCCCTCTGTCGGAGGAGACGGAGAAGGTGACGTAGGTGCCCTTGGGAAGGGGAGCCCCTTGCACTGCTGGCGAAGGCCTCTTAAGCTTGTGTCATCACCATTCTTCCATGGAGTGTCAATCGTGTAAAGAGGTGGAGGGCTTGATTCAGCCCCTACCTGGCACGCCAATCTATTGCCGCCAAGATCGCCGTGGCCCGTAGCAGCTGCTGACGCCAGAGTGCGCTCCCTTCGTCGCCTGGCGGTCCTCTTGTCTTGGGCCTGCAAAACAGAGGTTAGAGACCCGGGCCAGGGTTTCTGATGGGGGCACTCCGACGATCAAGTCAGTGACGATCCAAGGGAACAGATCCTCCTGGTCGAGCCCCTCTTGATGGACTCCATGCAAAGAGGAGTGTGTTGTGTGAATATGAGTAGCAGGTGTGTCAGGGGAAGTGTGGCCTGGTTAGGGGGAGTCCCTGTGTGGCCCTTCCTCCCGACCTTGCTCTGGAATGCTGGTGGTGCCATGCCCCTCTTCCTGATGGGGGTTGCACTCTTTTTCCTTTTTTTTCTCTTGGCTTGTGTTTTGCCTGTGTATTAGTATTATTGTGTTACCTCCGAGTTTGTTGCAAACTAGGTTACCGTCGGGCATCCGCCTCGGGATCTCCATCGGGCTATCAGGTGCGTGCGGTGGTGTCCCGAGGAGTCTTTCCTGATTCGTGATAAGGGGAGCTGTCATGCGCTCTGACACTCTTCTTGGTCGACTCATTCTAGGAAACCTGGCAGTGCCTCGAACAGTGGGCCGCCGCCCGCGGGATTCGAATCTCCCGGTTGGCTTCCTCTCTTGGATGATCCGGGTGGTTGGTGAGGAGCGTGGCATCTCGATCAGCGTGCTTCTTCCCTTTCTAGTGTAACTAGCAGCTGCAGGTGGTCAGTACATCCTGGAAGGTGCTCCGGTGTAGTCCTGGGGTGGCTCGCCGACATTCTGGGCTGGCGAGGACCTCGTCCGAGCTGGGGCTAAGCTGGAACGGTAGGGCTCGCTCCGACCTAGGTGCTCCGAGCTTGCGGGGGCGTCTTGGTGGAGGAGAGCAGAGTGCGGGCCCGGTCTAGAGGGTGCGTGCTCGGAGAGGCTCCACTTTGGTGGGTGAGTGCTGAGCTCGACTCCGACTACAGGGCTCTAACCTCCGAGGGTCTCGCTCTGGAGGGCAGAGGGCAGACCCGGTCCAGAGGGCGCACACTCGGAGAGGCTCCACGTTGGCGGGTGAATGCTGAGCTCGACTCTGACCACAGGGCTCTAACCTCCGAGGGTCTCACTCTGGAGGGCAGAAGGCGGACCCGGTCCAGAGGGCGCGCACTCAGATAGGCTCCACGTTGGCGGGTGAGCGCTGAGCTCGACTCCGACCACAGGGCTCTAACCTCTGAGGATCTTGCTCTGGAGGGCAAAGGGCGAACCCGGTCTAGAGGGCGCGCGCTCGGAGAGGCTCCATGTTGGCGAGTGAACGCTGAGCTCGACTCCGACCACAGGGCTCTAACCTTCGAGGGTCTCGCTCTGGAGGGTAGAGGGCGGACCCGGTCCAGAGTGTGTGCGCTCGGAGAGGCTCCACATTGGTGGGTGAGCGCTGAGCTCGACTCCGACCACAGGGCTCTAACCTCCGAGGGTCTTGCTCTGGAGGGCAGAGGGCGGACCTAGTCTAGAGGGTGCGCGCTCGGAGAGGCTCCATGTTGGCGGGTGAGCACTGATCTCGACCCCGACCACAAGGCACTAACCTTTGAGGGTCTCGCTATAGAGGGCAGAGGGCAGACCCGGTCCAGAGGGCGCGCACTCGGAGAGGCTCCATGTTGGCGGGTGAGCGCTGAGCTCGACTCCGACCACAGGGCTCTAACCTCTGAGGGTCTCACTCCAGAGGGTAGAGGGCGGACCCGGTGTAGAGGGCACGTGCTCGGAGAGGCTCCATGTTGGCGGGTGAGCGCCAAGCTCGACTCTGACCACATGGCTCTAACCTCTGAGGGTCTCGCTCTGGAGGGCAGAGGGCAGACCCGGTCCAGAGGGCACGTGCTCGAAGAGGATCCATGTTGGCGGGTGAGCATCGAGCTCGACTCCGACCATAGGGCTCTAACCTCCGAGGGTCTCAGACTGGAGGGCAGGAGGCGGCTCCGGCTTAGGCATCCCGAGCTCGCGAGCCCGACCTAGTGGAGGATAGAGCTTGACTAGCTATCTTGGAGAAGCTCAGCTCAGCTCAGCAGCGGAGTCCAGGCTGGAGAATTGACGCGGCATCCAACGCGGCATCTTCCTTTGACATGGCGCCTGCCGGTTCCCCCACATCAGCAATCCTGCCATATTAGAGGGTGTTGCCGCCAAGATCGTCGTGGCCTATAGCTGCTGCCGTTGCCGGAGTGCGCTCCCTTTGCTTCCTGGCGGTCCTCTGCTCCTGGACCTGCGAAACAGGGGTTAGTGACCTGGGTCGGGGTTTCCGGTTGGGGCACTCCAACGATCAAGTCAGTGATGATCCAAGGGAGCATATCCTCCTGGTCGGGCCCCTCTTGATGGACTCCGCACTAGGAGGAGTAAGAGATGTGTAAGAAAATGAAAACATTGCAGGGAGAGAATGATAGCGGGAACAGAGGGGTTCCCTGTTCCTCCATCTCTCCTTGTATCCCTGGTTTTCCTTCAATTGTGACTATGGTGATGGCGCTTCGCCCTCTTGGTGAAGCTTGCGCTTGTGTTGGTGGATTGTTGTTATTACCTCCCCCCTTTTGGGGGTGTCGATTGTTCTTTGTTGTTGAAAACTGGCCGTTGGGCGCTCGCCTCGGGATCTTCGCTTGGCTAGCAGGCGCGAGCAGCAGGATTCCATGCCGTAGACGAGACGTCTTTCCTGACAGGTGGTAGGAAAAGCTTCCATTCATTCTGACAGCCCTTCCGGTCGCCCCATTCCGGGAGCTTGGCAGAGCCTCGATCCGGGGATCGCCTCCCTAGGAGTTTGTGCTCTCTGGCTAGCCCATCTCCCTGGAAGTATGGCCGGACAGGTAGTTATGGCGGTATGGGGGGCACCGTTCTGTAGTTCTCGTGTAGCTCGCTAGCATCCCGGGATGGCAGGGCTTGCTCTAGTCTGGATGCTTCGAGCTCGTGGGGTCACCTTGATGGAGGAGGAAAGAGTGCGGGCCCGGTCCAGAGGGTGCACGCACGGAGAGGCTCCACATTGGCGGGTGAGCGCTGAGCTCGACCTCGACCACAGGGCACTAACCTCCGAGGGTCTCGCTCTAGAGGGTAGAGGACAAACCAGGTCCAGAGGGCGCGCAATCGGAGAGGCTCCACATTGGCGGGTGAGCGCTGAGCTCGACCTCGACCACAGGGCACTAACCTCCGAGGGTCTCGCTCTGGAGGGCGGAAGGCGGACCCGGTCTAGAGGGCTCGTGCTCGGAGAGGCTCCATATTGGCGGGTGAGTGCTAAGCTTGATGATGCAGAACGAATGCTCTGATACCAAAATGATGCAGAACGAAAGAGATGATGCAATGCGGAAGTAAATTAGGACTATTTTTTTTATATATATATATTTTCAGAAGTCGGCTTTGTCTCAAATGAAAGTTAAACTAAATTGAAAGAAACTATATAATAATTGAAAGCACAATTCAAAGAAACCAGATTATCTGAGTAGTTCAGAAGTAAAGGATCGCTGGGGGTTGAGAAACTCCCAGACCTAGGGTTTCGCTCTGAACTTTCAACAGGATAGAACTAAAGAGAAGGGAAGGGTTATGTACCAGGCAGTGATCTTCACAGAGTTTGGTGGAAGGACTCTCTCGAGCAAATTGTTGGATCCTCGGATTCGGATATCTTCGCAATGGATCCTCCAATACTAGTCCTTTGGCAGAGTTGGCTTCTCCTGAACTCAGGATCTGGGAAAGAAGAAGAACAAGTTAAGGAACCAGATACTCAAAGAAAGGATTTACCAGATAAGAAGAACTTGAAAAATTGATGTTGCTGAAATCCTGATTCTCCTGGATGCTGATCTGACTTCCTCTGGGATTTGCTCTGTATTCGAAGTAGCCGATCTGGACCTGGATGCTGGTGGTCGGCCTCTACTTGGAAGAGAGGGGCCGTGAGATGACGAGGTAGATTAGGGTTTGGATGATTGGTGGAATGAAGAAGATGATGGGCGGCTAGGGTTTGGAATTGAAGTGGTTAACCTAGGGTTTTGGTAGGATTTTGGGGTTGGAGATCTCACACCTCCTCAAGGTTCCTAGGGAACCCAGATTTACTCCCTCACGGAGCTCAACACCTGAACACAAGTGCGGAAGAGAGAAACACAAAGTTGCTCACAAAGAAATTGATTTCATTCATCATTCATCATTAAATTCAAGAGTTACATAGAGTTGAATATATAGACATAACAAATAAATAAAATTTTATACATTTTCCGTGTGGGACTAATAGGACTAACCCACACTTTAGGCATCAAATTCTCTTCCCAAGACTCCTTCCATGAGTGGGCAGCCCAAAAACTCCAAGAAAACTTAAAAATCAGCTCCAAATGGCAGGTTATGGGGGTGTCTCCTAGTATCTCTCCATGAATCAAGGATTCTCCCTTCATGGTTTGGCTCATTTGGACACCTCCTAGTCTTGCTCCACAAGTTTAGGCTTCTTCCTTTCATGGCTTTGGCACTTTTGGAAACTTTTGGGAACCTCCTTGAATTCCTCCCCAAGACATGCTCTCTTCCCTTTTATAACTTGGATTTTTATGGAACATTGTGGGGCACCTCCTTGATCCTCTCTTCAAGAAAAATTCTTGCCATCCTGGCTTGGGTTTATCTAGAAAGAAATTGGCTCCTCCTTGGATTGAGGTATCTTGATGGATTTCTCTTCCAAGTGGTGCAAGAAAAAAAAGGAACTTACTTCTTGTGGTGTAGGGACCAAAGACACTGGATGGAGATGTGGCGCCTCCTGGACTCTAGCGTGTGGCTGGGAGTGTGGCGCCCACTTGCTTGGGCCTGGGAGAAAAAATGTGGCACCCGGACCTTGACTTGACTGAAAAAAAAGTGGCACCAACCTGGAGAAGACCTAGACCACTACTAGGACTTGTACTGAGTCAACATGACTCAACAAAATTTAAATTGCAGGGAAATACAGACTCAAGACTAAAATTGAGTTGACCAAGTCAACCCTTATTACAAAACCAGAAAACCCTAATTCTTCGGGCAAGGTCAATCAAAGATCCAAATGGAGCCCTGAAGTCTTCTTCTGAGTCTGGTGCCTGCACCACTTGACCTCGACCACAGGGCACTAACCTCCGAGGGTCTCGCTCTAGAGGGCGAAAGGCGGACCCAATCCAGAGGGCGCGCGCTCAGAGAGGCTCCACATTGACGGGTGAGCATTGAGCTCAACCTCGACCATAGGACACTAACCTCCAAGGGTCTCGCTCTGGCAGGCGGAAGGCGGACCCGGCCTAGGCGTCCCAAGCTCGCGGGCCTGACCTGGCGGAGGACGGAGCTCGGCTCGTTGCCTTGAGGGAGCTCAGCTCAGCTCGAAGAGCAGTCCGGGCTGGGCGTTGCCTTGGTGGCCGATGCGGCGGTCTCCTTTGACGTGGCGCCTGTCAACTACCCATGTCAGCGGTCTTGCCGCATCAGAGGGGATGGCACATAATGTAAATATTGGAAATATTTGAGAGTTCAGAATGCAGGCGTTTCTTTTTTTATCATTCTTCTTTATAACATATATTATTTTGGGAGAGTATTTTTATTTGCATGAGAATTGATACATGATGTCAAAATTGTTTATTAGTGTTCTTGATTCAAAAAAAAAAGACTCGATAATTTAGTCTTCTAGTTTTTTAATGACTCATTGAAATTGGATGGATTATATTTTTCAGGTTTATTATGATATCTTGAGAAGATTTTATGATATCCTGAGAAAATTGTATGACATCCTGGTATCTAAATAGGTCTCGAAATTAGGTTTGGCATCAACTCACAATATCCCAACGGGATTTTATGACATCCTAGGCCTGTTATTTAGATAGTTATTAAAATCAGGTTTGGCACCAACTCATGACATCCTAAGAAAAATTTATGATATCATGAGGGGATTCTATGACACCTCAGTATCTAGATAGATGTCAGAATCAGGTTTGGTACTAATTCATGACATTTCAATAAAAATTTATGACATGAGGGGATTTTATGAGACCTCATATCCAAATAGATCATGAAATTAGGTTTGGCATTAACTCATGACATCTTGAAAGGATTTTATGATATCCTGAGGGGATTATATGACAGCTCGGGATAACCAAGGGATGCCATAGGCCCCTAGACCTACTTCCTCCATCTTCTTGGCTCTTATTCATGGTCACCAGTATCGGAGAAGATGAAACTATTGCTACAAATAAATATTATGAGATTATCTTACATTGCACTATATTATGAGATTGTAGTAGTTTATGGCTACATTAAGTGATATCCTAATTTACAATTCTGATATCCCCTATCATGACATCCTCATGCTTATTCCTCCTATTTACTCTTTGCACTCCACATTTCTAAAACTTTTACTATAAATATTATATCTCCTGCATTAGTTGGCTGCACACGTAAGCATCAAACTTATCCAAAAATGGATCAGATGTTGATTGAGTGATTTCACTTGTTACTTGGACTACCTCTCATGTTTCGTCCTCTATCTTTTAGCATGCCTTGTACTATTTAAGTCAGTACATGGATTCCTGGAAGTCTTGTTTACTTATTTCTTTGACTTCTTTTAAACTTTGCTTTTAATTCTCTTCTCCCTTGGCCGACCCTTTATAGCGATATTATCAGGATCTTGGATAAGAAGTTGTGACATTGGCTTTGCTAAACAATTAGTATCTATTGCTCTTCTGAATAATGGAGCCATATTAGCCATAACTAAATTAAAAGCATCTTCAGACATGGAGGTAACCTCTGTAAGCTTCATCATTTAATGACTCAACACAGTATACCTATATGAGGAAGAGATGTAATAATATGTAACATGACATCGTAAATATCATATGGGATATTATAATTTAACTATAGGATAATATACCTTGTTTTTCTAGTGCTCTTATCATAAAATTATATATTATAGTTAAAATCACCAAATAGATATTTTATATTTTTGCACCATCTCTTCAAAAAATATGTTCTCGAAATGCAAGATACTTCGCATTGATGGAGAACCAATAAGACATACCTGCATAAGTATCCGCTGAACTGAAATGATTGGCACTGGCATTTAACTTCCTCCAAATGAATGGAGAATGCAACAATATAATTTTTGACAATCTCCTTCTCAATTCCATTAACTTTAATTTTCTCAAATGACTTCATAGAATAAACAGTGTAGTTGTCAACTTTTTTTATTAATTTAATATTTGGTGTAGCCATCTGAAGCATCTCGCTCTAAATTTTTTTGAATATGCATATTGTGTATATGGTTGTTGCTTGCCTATCAAAAGATGAGGATGTCTTGAAAAAAGTATTAGTTTGCATGGAGTTATTATCTTTCTTATTTTTGATTTCATATATCTTTTCCAACACATCCTCATACTTCTCGATGAATTCCTTTAAGGCAATCTTCGAATTCACAAACCCATTGAATATAAATGGTTAATGCTCTCACTCCTTTAAGAGGAAGACATGCCTATAAAAGATATTAGAAATAGAGAAGATAACTCATAAAATGTTATGGCATGTCATAGAATGATTAAGAAAGCAATGTTTTATATGATAATAACTCAAGTTTTATCAATCCAATGTATCTACAAGGAATGTATCCTTGATGTAAATTAGAATCCATTTATCATGGCATTCGTAAAGATCATGCAACCTGATATAGCTAGACTGCTGACATGGAGTACACCTCAGTTCCAGTAGATAGCAAGGCAAGCTGATGTCGCCATGTCAGATTTCTCTCCGAACTCCTTCGCCAGGTGGCTCTCCAAGTCCGAGCCCACCTCGGCCGAAGTCGAGTTCTCTCCTGCTCCTTCGCCAGGTTGCTCCCCAAGTGCAAGCCCACCTCGATCGAAGTCGAGCTCCCTCATGCTCCTTTTTCAGGTGGCTCTCCAAGGGTCGAGCCCACCTCGGTCGAAGTCGAGCCCCTTCCTGCTCCTTCGCCAAGTGGCTCCCCAAAGGTCGAGCCCACCTCGGCCAAAGTCGAGCCCCTTCCTGCTCCTTTGCCAGGTGGCTCCCCAAGGGTCGAGCACATCTCGATTGAAGTCGAGCCCTTCCTGCTCCTTTGCCAGGTGGCTCCCCAAGGTTCGAGCCCACCTCGGCTAAAGTCGAGCCCCTGCCTGCTCCTTCGCCAGGTGGCTCCCCAAGTGCAAGCCCACCTCGGTCGAAGTCGAGCTCTCATTCTCCTTCGCCAGGTGGCTTCCCAAGGGTCGAGCCCACCTCGACTGAAGTCGAGCCCCTTCCTGCTGCTTCGCCAGGTGGCTCCCCAAGGGTCGAGCCCATCTTGACCGAAGTCGAGCCCTTCCTGCTCCTTCGCCAGGTGGCTCCCCAAGGGTCGAGCCCACCTCTGCTGAAGTTGAGCCCCTACCTGCTCCTTCGCCAGGTGGCTCCCCAAGTGTGAGCCCACCTTGACCAAAGTCGAGCTCTCATACTCCTTCGCCAGGTGGCTCCCCAAGTGCGAGCCCACTTTGGTCGAAGTCGAGCTTTCTCCTGCTCCTTCACTAGGTGGCTCCCCAAGGATCGAGCCCACCTCGGTCGAAGTCGAGCCCTTCCTGCTCCTTCGCGAGGTGGCTCCCCAAGGGTCGACCCCACCTTGGCTGAAGTCGAGCCCTTGCCTGCTTCGTCGTCAAGTGGCTCCCCAAGTGCGAGCCTACCTCGACCAAAGTCAAGTTCTCTCCTACTCCTTCACCAAGTGGCTCCCCAAGGGTCGAGCCCTTCCCGACCGAAGTCAAGCTCCTCCCTTTAGAAGCATCACGAAAGCGAAGAGGACGTCAGCACCAAGTTTGCAACCGAAGCCGGCGCGCCTAGTACGGCGCTTCCAGAGCGGCGCCCCAAAGCTAGAAAAGCATGCCTACTACCGTTTGCACCGTTCATGAAAAAGAGCCCTGATCGAGGCACCTGGTCCTGCAGCCAACCACCTGCACCACCCATAAAGAGAAGGCTGCATGCGGATCTTAGACCCAAGGGTGGCTGCACCCGGATCAAGACCTCGCTAAACTTCTCCAACCGTGATAACCCACTGAAAGAATGAGGTTTGCAACATAACTCCCTACTATGAGGAGAAGTGACCTTGGAAGCATGGCGTCGGATGCTGTTGACCCTCGAGCACCCCGAGAAGGAAAAATTGAGGCAAAAAGAGGAGAGAGCCGGTGATATAAAAGGAGGATCCAGTGGGCGAGAAGGAGGTAAGTACGGAAAAGGGCAGAGAAGGAGAGACAATGAAAGAGAGGTCATGAAGACCTTCAAAAGGGCTCCCGAAGAGAGTCCTGACGAGCACGAACATCTTAGCTCGAGTCTCGCTCCTCTCCTACGATTCCTATTCTATCTTTTACTAAACATTCTCCTCCAAGTGTGGTGACCGAACATGGATCCATCTTGGGGGATCTGTTCCTCTTTACCATCCGCTGACTTGATCGTCGGAGTGCCCCCATCAGGATCCCCAGCCCAGGTCTCTAACTTTGTCTTGTAGGACCGGAGGACATTGGATTTAGGAAAGACGGGGCTGACATCCGGTGCCACATCGGAGCTACAGGCCATGACGGTGAGGATGGCAACACAACCAATCCTCATACTAGCATTTTTTGTATTTTCCATGAGCTAGTCCAAGTTTTCTTGAAATCTTATATCGTATTAGTGTTATATATGACCTCATTGAACTCAATGATAAATATAGGATGTGCTGTGCATATATGGCCTATCTTCTTCGAAACTTTCTTCAAAATATGTTAGAGACAAAATTGATGATGTGCATTGGAAAGCACCTCCTTGATAGTAGCCTTAATAGCCTTATCTTGGTTGGTGATTATGGTGTTAGGTACTTGACCACCATTTCCATCTAGTCATAATTGGAATATCCATTTAAAAGTTTTGGCCCTATCGTTTGACAACAATGTACAACCAAGTAAGGTGGACTATTCATGATGGATAACTCCAAGGAATGGAAGAATGACATTTTGTATGTGTTCATTAGGTAAGTAAAGTCAAAAATCAATACATTACCGAAATAAGTGCATGCCATTCTCTCTTGGATGGATCAAGTCCAATGTGTTCATTAGGTAAGTAAAGTCCATTCCTATTCACGTCCAATGTATAGAAAATTTATATTTTTAACTTGCATTTATATAAAGTGGATTATCAATAATTGTGCATCTCCTTCTTTTAGCTGACTTTGATATTTTTAATAGATGAAATTATAAGCATCATTCTCTCTGAACTCCAATTGCCTTCTATCTCCTTTCCTTCTTATGATGATAGAGTAAATTTGAGTTGTAGATATAGTGGAGGCACACATATTGATAATCTCTACTTTTTCTGGTGTGCTAATCCTCTTATGGGATTGTAGATAGCCAATGGTTGATATGAAGAATTCGTGGTTGTGTTCTAGAATAACCTTATTCAATCTACACTTACCAGTCTTCAAATTAAGTCTGGCCTTTATTGAGGCCTTGCAATCAATTTTGCCGGAGTCCCTGTAATTCATGAAACTATTCTTTTTACTAGACTTCCTTCCCTCCAACATGCTAGATGCTTGAAGCATAATTCTTTTTTATTGTTTAATCTACTTTACACGATTGTGATTCCAAAAATATGATTTTCTTGCATATATATTGTAGAAATTGTATACATCAGTTACTGAATTGAACTCCATTCCAACAAGAGGTTCAACATTATCATTATCAGTATGTAGTGTAGTAGAATAAGGTGGATTCTCAGGATAACTACCACTTATAGGCTCATCAAATTGATCATTTGCATCAAGCTTTATTGAAGATGTAAAGATGATTTATTATCTACAAACAACATAATGAAAGTCATAAAATAGATAATAAGACATCTTTATTGATAACAGAATGTCATAAGTTAGTAACAGGATGTTATAATCAACAACAGGATATCATAAGTTGGTGAAAAAATGGCTTCGGAGAGTATTTAGCCTACAGGTTGAAATAGATGATAATAACTCTGGTTTTATTTCAGATAATTATAGACATATTTCAAAAAATAGAACACCAAAATATTGAGGTCAACAAATTTGCCACATCTTTGAAAACAAGTTAGCAAATTTGCTGACATCTTTGAAAACAAGTCAACAAATTTGCTGGCCTCTTTGGACATAGGGCCTCTTTGGACATAGGTCAGCAAATTTGTAGGCCATTTTGTCCCAAAAACAACCTTGATGGAAAAATATTGGTTGGAGAAGTATTTTGGATGGGAGATGTTATAAGGTAGACATAGGATATCATAATCGGGTTGCGAGATGTCGTAAGGTGGTAAAAAAGTTTGGTTCTTGGAGTATTTTGGATGGGGGATATCAAAATTTGATGCACGGGATGTCATGAGTAGGTAAAAAATATTGGTTGGGAGAGTATTATGGGCACCTGATATCATAAGGTAGACATGGGGTGTCACGGGATGTCATAAGGTGGTGAAAAAGTTTGGTTCGGGTTAATATTTTGGATGAAGTCATAAGGTGGAGATAGGGTGTCATAGGTTAGCCACGGGGTGTCATAAGTTGATAAAAAAGATTGGTTTAGGAAATATTCTAGAAACATGATATCATAAGTGGACCACGGAGTGCATAATCAGGCTACAGGATGTTATAATCATGCCTCGGGATATCATAAGTAGGTGAAAACGATTGGTTTGGGGGTATTTAAGGGACGGGATGTTGTAAGTCGGCCATTGGTTTCATTAACGAGCTATGAGATGTCATGCGCACGTGAAAATGTTTAGTTCCTATAGTTTTTTAGACAAGAGAAATGATAAGGTGGACACGGGATATCATAATGGGGCCGTTGAATGTAATAAAGTTGTGAAAAAAGTTGGTTCATGGAGTAATTTAGATGGGTGATGTCATAAGCTAGGCAGAGGGTATCATAATTGGAGCACATGATATCATAAGTAGGAAAAAAATTTTGGTTGGGAGAGTAGTTTGGATGAAGGATGACATAAGGTGGACATAGGGTATCATAATCGGGCTGCATGATGTCCTAAGATGGTGAGAAGGTTTGGTTGGAAGACTATTATGGCCGGGGTATATCATAAGCTGGACACGGGGTATCATAAATTGACCATGGGGATATCATAAATAAGTAAAAAAGGTTGGTTTGAAAAGTATTTTGAGAATGGAGTGTTATAGGTTGGCCATGAGGTGTGATAAATAGGTGAAAAAGGTAGTTCGAGGAGTATTCTGGGGATGAGATATTCGTGGGCCACGTGGTGTCATAATCGGGCTGCATGATGTCATAAAGTTATGAAAAAGGTTAGTTCCTGAAGTAGTTGGGGTGGAGATATTATAAGCTAAACATGGGGTGTCATAATCTAATCGTAAGATGTCATGAGGTGGTAAAAAAGTTTGATTGGGTTAGTTTTTTAGCTTGGAGATGTCATAAGTTGGACACAGGTTGTAATAATGGGGCTGCAGGATGTCATAAGGTCGTAAACAAGGTTACTTCCTGGAGTAATTTGGGTATGAGATGTTATAAGGTAGGCACGGGGTGTCAAGATTGGGGCACAAAATGTCATAAGGTGGTGGAAATATTTGGTTAGGTTAGTATTTTGGATAAGGGTTGTAATAAGCTGGACCCAGGGTGTCATAATCGGGCCATAAGATATCATAAGGTGGTTAAAAAGTTTAGTTGGGTTAGTATTTTAGATGGTCAAGCTGCAGGATGTCATAATATTATAAAAAAAGTTTGTTCCTAGAGTAGTTTGGATGGGGGATATCATAAGGTGGACATTGGGCATCATATCGAGCTACATAATTTCATAAGGCAATGAGAAGGTATGGTTTGAGAAGTATTTTAGCTAGGAAATGTTATAAGCTCGACACAGGATATTATAAGTTAACCATAGGGTGTCATAAGTAAAAAAGCTTGTTCGGGGAATATTTTGGAGATGGGGTGTCATATGTTGGCCACATGATGTGATAAGTAGGTGAAAAAGATAAGTTCGGGAAGTATTCTAGGGACGAGATATCAAAAGTGGGCTACAGGATATCATAATCGGGCCATGGGATGTCATAAGGTGATCAAAAAGGTTGGCTCCTTGAGTATTTTGGATGGGGAAGGTCATGAGCTGGACACGGGATGTCATAAGTTGGCAACGAGATGTGATACATATATAAAAAAGTTGGCTCGGAAAGTCTTTTCAGGACAAGATGTCGTAAATCTATAACGAGGTGTCATAATGGGGCCGCAAGGCACATAAGGTGATGAAAAAGGTTATATTGGGGGTATTTTGCACATGGCATGTCATAAGTTAGCTAGGAATCATAATCAAGTCATAAGATGTCATAAGCCAGTAAAAAGACTAGATTCGGGTACGGAATGCCATAAGTTGGGCACTAGCTATAATAGGATTATGAAAAAAAGACTACTTTGGAAAGCATTTAGACTATGGCAAACCTACCAAATGCATTAATTTTGTTTAACAACCTAATAAGATGATGTAATAAAAGAACCGCATATTAGAAAAAGAACTATATATGGTTTATTACTTCCTAATGGCTTTGATATGTTATCTCGCATCAATTTAAGTGGAAAAGCTACTACCAACAACCTTGGATGCGGAGTAATGATAGAAAAATAGAGCTCAGATGCTTGGTACTTATATAGACAAAGAATAAAAGGAAGAAGAGAGAAAGCATGAACCTACCTAATATTTTGACACGAGTAGAAACTAAAAAAAAATTCTTATTTTGAATGAAAATGATATTTCTGTCCTATAGATTTTGAAATTTTAATTACGAAATCTATAAATTCTGACCAGGTCTGACAAGTTACATGCACATATGGCCGATTTGATGCCAAAATGATGAAAATCCAACCACAAATGCAAGGTGGCCCAATTAAGATATGCGGTACGAGCAATTCTTCGTGCACCGCGTGCGATGCAGTAAATCCAACATGACCCGCACCGTATTTTTTTATTGATCCAAATGTATCCGTGGTTGCATGACGGGATGGAAGCTGAGCATGACTAGCATTAATTACTGTTCAGCTTTTATTTGAAATTTTTGTCCAGACTAAAATACCCTGAAACATACGACACCCTAGTTCAAAAACTACGACATCCTAATTCAAAACATACGACACCCTAATTCAAAATTGGCAACTATACAGAAAATATAAATTAAAACATTTCTAATCCTTTTTACCCATAATTTATATCATCTGTGGCTTGGTTTATGACTTCCAGAATATCAAAAATTACTATAGATGCTATAAGATCAATCAATTCAAAACCTACGACATCCTATTTTAAAAATGACAACCATGCAAAAAATAAGAAACAATATTACATCCTAGTTTAAAAACTAGGATACCCTAGTTCAAAACTATAACGCCCTAGTTCAAGCAACATTGTGGAAAAAAAAAAACGACGGAAGAAGAATATTTTGATCCTTGACAAAAATTTTAAATAAAAACTGAACGATAATTAATACTAGTCATACTCAGCTCCCGTCCTATCATGCCACCGCAGATATATTTAAACCAATAAATAAATACGGTACAGGCCATGTTAGACTTACTGCACCACGGTGCACAGACTTTTCCATGCGGTATATATCACGTTGGATTTTCTACACCGCACCCGGTGTGCAAAGAATTTCTCTAAAAGGAAAGCCATAGCAAGCGGTTGCAGTCCTCTGCTTCACTACCCTATGCAATTCCCTGGCCTGAGCAACGAAGCCCGAAAACACAGATATTCCCCTCAAAAGTGCACAGGAGAAGGTAAGCTCATCGTCCGCTGAGGCTTGATTGGAAACAGGGAAAGGCAGGTCACAGGAGAGCCACATGCGAGCCAATGTTTTGCTGTTCTTGAAGGCAATAACAAATGCCGAAGATGATTATCATATCTCCACATACAGCTGATAAAACAATGCCACAAAGGTCTATAAACTTTTTGGACCGAGAATCCTAGGTGATCTTAAATCCAGGTCCAGTGCACATCGCAGCTTTACCAATGTTGAGGAGAATTTGCTGCATGTCAACATTCAACCTATCAGCTTGTTGGTTAGCCTCTTTATGATCCCGGATGGGTTCAAGAACAAGAGGTCGGGAGCCATACTAGCATTCCTGTAACCACAAAACATAAATGAAAGAGTTGCTAGTAAGAAGAGATATTCTGCATTTCTTTTCCTGAATCAATGGATTTTTCCAAAAGCTTTTCTAAAAGAACTCATCTCTCTTTGCTTGAATCTGAACATCTCAAACTCAGACGGTGCGCACCTGCATATTAAAACAACGTGCAGTGCCACCACAACCTGAATAAAGAAAAACACTAGTTAGACGATCACTTGAGCTTATGGTACACATTACTCTAAAATTCTCCTCCAGATAAAATTTTGTTAAGGGTTGGGAATGCTAATCAACTATGTCACTGGTACAATCAACAAGTGCTCCTCATTTTACACCACTGGAGAAGAATCTAACATGTCTACACTGTTTCAATTTGACAAGAGCATCCTGTGTTCTCCCAAGTAGGAGATCAACATAAATGGCTGCAAGGATAGCTCTAGGATTGTTAGGCAGTGCAGAAAGAGCTTCCTTCACAAACCGGCTAGCCTGCTCATGATTTCCCTGCATTATAGACATGGTAGCAAGATTTACATAAAGGACCCCACGAGCCTCTTCAGGCTTCAGTAGCACCATACCTTGAGTCTCTAAACTAGTGGCATTCAAATGACTATTCAACTCCTCACCTTCTCCACCTTTCTCTATTCTCCATATGTCTGTGTCTTCATCACCGTATGGAAACTGAACTTCGTTCTTATCCGAAATATAGACCGATAAATGTTCAGCAGCTTCTTGAGGCCGGTTCAGGTGGCAAAGTGCTTCAGCAGCATAAGCACGACTAAGAAAAATGTAAATTCTAGAGCAGTCTGGCAACTGATGAAGTGCTTTTGCAGCAGCTAATGCTTTCAAAGGATTTTCAAGGCTCAACTCCACATAAGCTAAGTCTCCAAGAACAGCCTGCTTTACCAAGTTGTTTACTTTCTTGCATGTGTCCTCAAATGCAGTTACAGAACTCTGCAAGGGTGACCTTGCCCTCATACATCCTTTAACCTCTTTAGAATCACCATTTGCACCTGCTGGCGCAGAAGCTGACGTTGCATTGCATGCCTTTGAATCTTCAGATAATGTGTTCCTGTGGATTGAGTTCTTGGCACCTAAGGAGATTGCCTGGTCACTGCCATCTTCCTTCTTGGAGTTTGAAGCACCAGATTTTGTCAGTTCAAAACTATTCAACAAATGCAGGGCATTAAGAAGACACTGCCGGGCAAACGGAAGCGAAAGCCTCAACTGATTATCAGGACTGATTGCACTGTCTTCTCCTGGGCCATTTGAACACCTATATTTCAGGTTCTTTTCATCAATCACCAGTTGCCTCCATCTGCCTGTACCAACAACATGAACTTTAACCTCCTCGCCACCTGATGATGAAGCACTACTTGGTTGTAAAAGCCCCTTCTCTAAAGCTGAAAGGCAGCATTCAGCAAACCGGAGCCACAGAAGGGGCCTGTTGAAAAAAAATGATCGGGCTTTATTGAAACAACGAGCAGCAACCAATGGCTTTCCACAAGCTAGATACTGTAGCCCACAGTTGTATAAAATAACAGAAGATTTATCCTGTGAAAAGGTAGAAAGCTTCAGAGGCTTCTCAGGACAAAGTAACATACTGCTTTTCAGTGCCCTACAAAAGGACAGAGTTGAAATGTTGTGTTTCCCAAGCTGGTGATATATACAACCAAGGTTGTTACTGAACATACTAAGCATTCCTGCTTCTGTCCTGTTGCTAGACAACATCAACAGTTTTATAGCCTTTCGATGGTTACCACGAGCATATTCTAACTGAGCCTTCAAAACAAGTGCTGTAGATGAATCCCTGCACCGTGCAACGTTCATGGCAAGCTTAACTTCACGCTTTGCAGCCTTGAGGTTCCTTGTAAGCAGCAGTAGTCGCACCTTGTAAAGATGCAAATTTAGTTTCAGCTCAATGGCAGAAGCAGCTCGATCAGCCGATGAATTTGAGCAATCATTCAAGACAGGCCTACTCAAAATCTGGCTTCCAGTATCCAATGTTGAGTACAAGGTCTCAAACTCCAGCATGTCATCTGATAAAGTTCTTGTCAGAGAATTCTCAGAAACATTTGCACTGCCACTATAATCTGAACCAGAGGCATCTGGACCAGTAGTGTTACTTGTTGCAGAAACTTTGGATCCCTGGTTAGACTGATGTTGAGCAATGCTTCCATTATCAGCTTGGTTTATCATATGCCGAATGCCAAAAGACCTTTCCAGATACTGAATTACATCCTGAAAACAAAACAATTGGTTATTAGGACAAAGTAAGAATCAAGTCATACACAAATGAAATAGAATGCATCAAAACCATAGGACAGCTAAAAGATCCCAGACAACTATCATACTGGAGATCTAAAAACCATGAGTATTAAAATCAATATCAGGCCAAAATCATGTTTGACATGAAAAGATATGCTTTAAAAAAAAATTCTTACCATGCAAAACATTTGACAGGGGTGCTCTGATGAAAACAATGAAAGACTAATTTTCTAGATGCAGAATGACCGACCAGAAAACCTTGTTTAAGGGCAGGGTTATGCACAGAGACATGCTTATCTTCCAAAAGTTAAACTGATAAGTGAAACAAAGAAAAAAAATTTCCTAGAAATTAGAATGACGAGAAAATATTTTGTTGGATTCCAACTGGACAAAGCCTTCCTACAGATCTCCCTGTTATCAATAAAGTTTTATCTGTTAGACAGGAATGGCTTCTTACATTCACTCATGCCCAATAAGAATTCAACCATCAACCCATATATCTGGATTCAACTTCCACAACTTTCCCCCATTCTTTCTAATCCAAGAACACCACATGGAACTGCTTATACGGTTCCACCCAGACATTTCCCCCGTACTATCATGTCTATTTAACAAAAACTCGCATCCACTCAGAGACCCCTTCAAAATGACTCAATTGCTCAATCCACCCAATAACTAAATTTCGAATTCTTTAACTAATACTCCTAATAAGATTCCTAAAGAGTCTAAAGTTCTATCTTAATCATGATATCTACTATCCAGGAAGATGTGGAAGCAGAATAATTGATTTGATAAGATACAGTATAAGGTGGTAAAAAGAAACAAGGAAAGCATCCTCTCTGCATTTGCCAGAAACAAGCCAAGGTTTAGCCAAAGGTATGAGGGTTGGACCAGATCAGACTTAGCTTCGGTGCAGTTCTTGATTTATGCTATCACAATCAGCCTGAGCATAGGTCTGCCTTTAGCAAGTCAGTCTGAGGTCAGGACCCTGGTCCAGAAGACAGAATACTGGGTTGGGTTGTCCGGGCACCAACTTGACCAATCCTATGCCCAAGGAATGCAGCATAAGGAAATATATATCCATCACATCTACAGAAGCTCCTTACAAATGGATTGATGACAGTGAAAGGAAAGATGGTTTTAGCAAAAGCCCATAATGGTTGTTAGCAACATGTGGAGACACTAAAAAATTTTAAATAAAGCAAAGGGAAGCCATCCATCACACTAATGGGTGGAAACACTGAAAAACTCCACAAAGTTGTCTCTAAAATAAACAGAATTTTGGTGAGTGTATTGAAAGTGAACAAATGAAAATTTATTGAAAAAAAGAAAACCAACAACTAAAAAAAGGGCGGGAACAGAGAGGGGAAAAGAGGTAAGCCACATTTCTACTGGTGGCTTAAGTTTTAGTGGTATAAAATACATGGTTGTTCATGTGATATGAAAATCTATATTGTCAATCATAAACTGCCTATCTGAATGGCAAAAACTAAAGGTCCAAATGCTTCAGCGTTCGGATGCTTCTTGCATCAAGCTGTCATCATTTGGACACTTCTTAGAGGTCTACATGATGGTTTGGTGCAACTTTGTTTCAAGATGTAAGCACCATGTTTTAGGTCTTGATGCCAGTCCGCATACCAGCGCCTTATTGGTATGACATGATATACCCCATCATGGCACATCGTACACTGTTGGAATTAGGACAGAAAATGTTGGTACAATGGCTTACACATCCCTTGTACCCTACCAATACGAACAAGACACCCTATACCGTCCATAACAACTTGGCACTCAAAATGCTGGCAAAGATCGGTATCAATGGTGTGGGTGCTAAATTCACGGTCATGGGCACCATGATTCACTTGCAGTATTAAAATTGTCCATCTTGTAGACTTTGTGCACTGATAATAAACCTCAAATATATAAAATCTGCATTTTTTATGTTATATATCACAAGAAATTATAGGTTTCGAACACTAGTTACAGTTGTTGGTCAACTATCTAAAATATGAATGTTTATGTATAAATACAGAGATATAGAGAGAAAAGACAACATCCAAATTACCTAATAGCAATTAAAAAAAGCAAATGTTTTACAGGTGTCTTACAATGCATCAAGTGGTTATTAAAAAAAAGATACCAATAAATACAGATGTCTAACAATGCATCAAGTGATCATATCATCAAACAATAAAAGATACTTATAAACCCATGAGGCCATAATGCATGGTGGGCCATATAAATTAATCTACAGAATCATGTATTACACAGTTTGAACCTTGTGTACCAAAATGCACTATGAAAGAATCACTAAGGAAAGAGTTGTAGGTGCTAAGCAAAGACATTGAAGTAAGCCAGGTTAACTATCTAAGAGTAAGATGCTGAATTACCAAGGAACTGATACTTATTCCTCAACCAAATTGCTGCAATAAACTTAAAACTCCCAGAATTTACAACTTTGTATAAACACTATTAAGTTATTTCTAAATGAAACAACAACATCCAAATTTCACGGTGAAGAAAGCTCCTTTATTAACAACCTCGGTCTTTTAAGTATAAAAGCACTCAAAAGAAGTGTCTTTAAGATCGCTAGTTCCCTTTTACATCACAAAATATCTATCATTTTATAGCCACACAGGAGATATTGTTGGAAAGCATGATCCCTTACCCCTAAAGGAAACAAATGCCAACTTCCAAGATTTAACAGAGAGAGAATTTATTTTACCCTTTGAATTCTTATAACCAAAGTTTGACGCTTTCTATGACACATGGTCATTTTATTGACCATAAATATTTAATCTCTGTTTCCAAACCAAGATATAAAATAAATTAAAAATCAAGTGGACAAAAATGAGGGGAACAGAAAACAGTAAATTCTCCCTTGTTTGGTTGCATGAGAAAAATGCACCTTTTAATAATTTGTTCCTCTTTATTTAAAACTTAAGCTAGTTTAGGAGTAATTTGGGGAATTATATAATATGTTTCATTGCAATTTTCAAACTGAGTCTTTAAATTACAGATAGCACTTCAAGGACCTATTTTTAGCATGATAATGTCTAGAAGTATTTTGATTATAGAGATGGGATGTCTTAGGCAGGTCAAACACGGCACTAGGATCTAGATATGGAATAATCTAGCAAGGATTCAAGTGTTGGTGGGACATCCAGTGGGACATCCTGATGGGGCATTGTCCCCGACTGTTGGGGAAAGACCATCCCACCATTGCCGTATAGCTTGTCCCCAAGTATCCCGTATGGCTTGTCCCTAGCATCCCCCCATCCCAAGTTCGAGACAAGGCAGGAGAATAGCATATCCCCTTTCCCCAAAAAACTGGGATGGCCCCATCCCACAGGAATTGGATCATAGAGTCTTAGATGCTTTCATACATGGAATTCCACGGGTAACAACAAGCTGTAGCTTATTTCCTTTTCTAGTTCCTTTGTTTCTTGGATTCTAAAGTCTCTTTTAGGCAAGATCTAATTAGCATACTTTTGAGTCCTAAACCAAGGCCTTACATACGACGCTTGGGTATGTAGGTAATACAAAACTATCAAGATATCACCTTCTATTGTTTTTATGATTTTCTCTAAATTCCTTTCTTTCTAAATTTCTTTTCTATTAACAAAACTCAAAGTCTCTCTCCTGTAATTATGTTAATCCCATTGCTGACATCTCTTTAGCAATTTTCTGTTGTTTCTTCTATTAAGATTCCAATATAAGCTAATCAACCCTTATAGAATAAACTGCAGAAAAACTGTGATTTCAATTAACCATTCCTAGGACCTTAAGATCTTCAAACACGTAGCCATGCCATACCTCTTTAATCAATTTTACACCAAGATCCATCCTTCATATTCCAAGCTAACATAGATTTCAAATTCTTACCGAAATCAGCAACCTAAATTTTGTTCTTTGCAGTCATGAACCCAATCAAACTCTTTAAAAATTCTTGTCCAATTATCTTCATACACCAAAGTGACATCAAAGCCCTCTTATCTCTGATTGTCTCCTCTTCGGTCATAAATAAAAGTTCAATAGTTAAAATGGAACATGATAAATCAGATCATGAATATGTCTACATAAGCAGCGAAAATCCCAAGCCAATTGTCATATCACAAACAAGCAAAAGGGACAAATGGTTTTTCATGCTATGATATCAAATAATTGCATTAACTTATAATTGAACCTTAAAATGCCCATAAATCAAGCTTTAAGCAATACTATATAGAAAATACTTTAAACTCATGGACCTTTTCTTGATGGTGTTTCCTCCTATATCAGTAAAATAGTCACATATCAGATATATCAGATCCGATAAAGTCGGCAAGTTAATTATTCCGTTTGACAAGAGCACAAGTTCTTTACTGAGTGCTTGCAAGCACTACACAGCAATGGAATTAATAAGATGCATATTGGCACTAAAAGCAACCTTCCATATGCCCTGATATGGTGAATTAGTTTTCTTTATTTTCTTAACCATCAATCATCTACTATTTACTACATGACTTCACCTCATTTGCAATGTGAATTGCTACTAGAGAAACAAGCCAGTTCAACAATAAGGTAGATCATAAAGATGACAAGATCAGTAAATCCACATAAACATGTAGGTTCAAAGTCCCAATCACACTAGCAATCTATATGGGGCTTCCAACAATGGAGGTGCAAAACTGAAAATCAAGATCGAGCATTCTTCCATAAAATGTGCACGCCACCTATTTCATAAGCAGCAAACAAAGAACTAGCATATGCAGAAAACAAATATGAACAAAAACTTTCAAGTATCTGGAAATCAATACTACAGATGCTTAGATATTAGTGGTAGGAGTTCTTCCTCTGATACTTTATATACATTCTGCAATATATGTAAGAAAAGTTTATAATGCTTTCAAGCATAAGCATAGTTCTACATCTATCATGGAGCACCTCATCACAAGATACCTAATTGATACTAAGGCAGGAAAAGAAAGCAGTGGCGCCTCCAGTGTATGAACTTACTGCAGCTTTTGATGCATCTTGGCAAGCTAATGCAACATCCAGTAAAAGAAGGCATACATGAAGAGCTGTTGCCTGCACAGAAACAAATACCATATCAGTAAAACAAGAAAGCAGATACATCTATAACTAAACTAAAATTTGTTTAACCGAGTAACCTCATCAATGGGTTCTATATTTTGATAGAGTGGTTCTAGAACTGATAAAGCGAGAGCATATTCATGGAGATGGTAGAGAATGACTGCCTGTAAACCATCAATGTAATAGCATCAGTACCCCAACCACTTTTAATTTCCCTTCAAACATGACCGGAACAAAACTTATTGAGAAATTGATGAACATACAGAAACATACAATGTTCAGAACTACAACAAAAGTGTCATAGTCATCTACAGAAGTGCCAGTATTTGGAGCAGATAATTGAGGTAGCATAGTACTATTGACTTTAGATCCTGAGGTTGTACTGCTACTTATGTTGCTTCCAACTTCTATCCGCTCTACAGAAGCACGAGCAAGGTCTTCACTTCTCTTCTATACAATTGTTAATAAATTGGTCCAAAAGGTGCATATTTGCAAAATTAAAATAAAAAGGATTATTAGTATAATTTTAAACTTCCAGGAAACAAGAGAGATGGCCAAGATAAAAGGACTGTAGCAAAATTCATGTGTACATGTTATCGGCAAATTACAAAGTTTCTTATATGGCTTTCTAAATAAAGACTAAATGACAAAATGAAAATATAAAGAAACAATGTACATAATGGCAAGTAAGAGGTGTCTTGAATGGTGAAGATTAAGCAATACATGATACAGATATATAATGAAAGTTATGCCTCGAGTATCCACAATTCTGATATAACAAAAACTCAGAGACATCTCGAACTTAGTAAATCTTCTAATTCAGATAAACAATCAGAATATAGCAGATGACAGTAATCAATGGGTCACGACTTCTCTTGCATTTAGGAATAACAATTAAATATGGAGCAAATATAGAATATCATGCCAACTTTATCTTCAGCAATAAGTGGTATATGAACCATTGAAATATATTTAGGCATTTAACATATACTCCAAATTTAGCATCTTAGAAGTTAATAATATTTACTCTAATCAAACAAAGCAAGTTTAAAGTCAAGGTCCCAGTGGCAGACTTGATTGAAGAACAAGCTTGTACGGTACCAACACCTGAGATATGGTGGCACCTAGCTAGGATTTGAACTACGCCAGCCTAATCATGTTTTCCTGCTGCCTGAGCCCATCTTTAAAAAAAATAAAAAAATAAAAATCGAGCTCCGTGCCTAGCTTGGGCCCAAAAAACTTACCAAGCTCCAACCCCAACCAGACCCGAGCTCAAACCTAAGCCTGCCCCAAATGGACCAGATCCAATTGAGCTCGATTGGGCCGAAAAGCTTGTATCAGCCCAAATCACAAACCCTAATCCTTTTACAAAAATTACAAAAGAAAAAAAAACAACCATCACCTTCTAGGTTTCTTCCTAATGGGCCTATGCAACATGAGAGAGGAGAAGTAGATATCTAGATCCAAGAAGAAAGACGAGATTGAGAGAGACTTATAGAGATGGACAAATCATGAAGAGGAGAGAGAAGAGAGGAGGCACTGGCGGAGAGAGGAGACTGAGAGCAAGGAGAGAGTAGAGGGAGAGGGGTGACAGGGGGAGAGGAGAGAGACTAAGAGGAGGACAGAGAGGCGAGAGGCTACAAGAGACGAGAGGGAGAAGAGAGAAGGGAGATCGAGAGACACTAAAAGAGAGAGAGAGGTGGAGAGAGGATAGATAAGATTGATTGAGAAAGAGAGGAGAGAGATCCAGAGGGAGGAGGGCGTGCTAGGAAGGAGAGAGGGATAGGAGAGAAGAGATTGAGACAGAGAGAGAGAGAGAGAGAGAGAGAGAGAGAGAGAGATTGGGAGGGAGGAGAGAGGGAATATAGAGGTGGAGGTGGTGGGCGGGGAGGGAGTAAGAGATTTGGGGATGGGTCAAGCTCAAGCTTCTTCAGGCTCTACAACCCAAGGGCAAGACCTCTCAGGCCAAGCCCAAACCCCAATTCAAAGCTAGCTGAGCCCATTTCCAACTTTAATGTTACTTCATATTAACTTTTTCCTTTGTTCTGATGCTTTTAACATTACTTATGATTTTTATGTTTATTTAAGCCATAGTTAGTCTTATATGAGGTTCTAATGTTTTTCTTTTGTTCTTATGTTCTCTTTATTTTTATTACTTTCTCCTTTGCTTTTCCTTCTCTCTCCCTTTCCATTTCCTCCACCCTCCCATTTTAATGACAACAGCACAAATGGAAAAAAAAATCAGATGCCTTTTATGCACATCTTGGTTGGTATGTCCATATTCACTGGTGATGGTACCTCTCGCACTTGGTAACCATTGGTACCAACTGAAACAGCCCAATACAGAGGGGACTGGGGACCTAGGTGCATCCTAAGAACCAGTCACCTGCCTTATCCAGGTCCCTAGTGCAAAATAGTATCACCAAGACTTAAATTCGTAGAATAAAGTACACATTCTTCCAAGAAATCTCCCATCATTAAAGAGTGAGATTTCTAAGTAGCAGCATAGACCTCAACAACAAGAATCACCACCAGTGCTCCATGGTTATCAATGGTAAGAATTCAGTCGGCCAATAAACAGTAAAAAACAACCTGTTTTACCATGAAGATAGATATTTTATTGCCCAACTAAGAAGTAGAATGTGAAATTACTAGCGTCTCTTACCTTAACCTTATTGAGCACATCAAGCAGCTTCCCTGGATCAGAACAACCATCACGGAAGTATTCTGTAATGGCAATGTTATGAAGAACCTGAAAATTTCATATTCACAAGTCAACTCAAATCATGAAGAACTCAAAGCATTTAAGCTCCCAATCATGTACAAAGGTAATTTCCACATGGACTACTCTATAAGAAATCAGCCTGGCCTTAGGAAAGATAATGAATGATTAACAATGTTGCATGCCAGATACAAAGAAAAAGATTTTTAGAGGTCAAATTTCAGATTGAATGCTACTAAACAAGATCCACATTCTTTCAAAAAGAAAGTAGTACTAGCATAATAATACACATAACATATGCTCATAGAATGCAATTTAAGTCAACATATCATAGAATCATGAGGTAATGAATGCATATCAAGCAAAAAAGCAATCTTAATTTTAATTGATGTCTTTGCTGATTGTTGAAATTCCAATGATAGCGGAAAAATGACAAAAGGTTATATAAGCATTATTTTGACATGAAACAAACTCTGGCCTGACTCACTAGATATTTACTTCAACATTCACCCTATATATCTTCAAGTCCAAATAGCAAATGGCATGACAGACACTTAGCAGGCAACTTTCAGAAAAGAGGTCACACTCAAATAATAAACTTGGTGCACAACAAAAAGGCCCAACAGATTACCATCGTATTCTTTCAAAAGGGAAATACAATTGAAATGATAATGCATACAGAGAATATGTTCATAGAATGATATTTGATTGGACTATAAAATCCATAGAATAATTAGATAATAGATGTACAGCAAGGTAACGTCAATCTTACTTCTAATTGATGTCTTCACTAGCCATCGAAATTCCAAGCTTGGAAGAAAAATGTTAGCAATCCACTACATTGACACAATTCAACAGCACCTTTGCTCACCATACATTTGTTTCAACATGCATTCTATGCATCTTCAAGTTTAAATGGCAAATGGCATGATAGATGGTGAATAAGCAGATCACCAAAAAGAGTCAAACTATCAAATGAATTCTAAGAATGTATTTGGCAGGTACCATGACAAAACTGTACCAAATTGTGGTGAGAAATGGCAAGGTTGGCTAGGGCCTCATAGTTGAAATGAAAAGGAAGCAAATTGTTCAAACCATAAACAATGTTATTGGATGAGGTTTTTCCTGAGGAAAAGGGAGGCAGAGCCATCCAAAGTTTAATGCTGAGAAAAAATAAATAGCAAGGTAAATGAGGATGTACTGAAAGTCAGGTTATTAAAAGAAGAAAGTCAATAAGATAGAAGAGTAAAGGATGACTGCTGGATTGGAACGAGTGTACCAGCAGCTGGATAAGGTAGGATCACAAAAGAGCATTGTTTTATGACATGGAAGAAACAGTTGATTATTAGAATGCTCAGAAAGTCAACATTACATGCTAAGATAGGACTGAAATTACGTCAAGCTGATTATTCTAGGTAGTAATGACAGAAAGCAGGAAAAATATAGACATATTGGATAATGATATGAAGAAAATAAAAATTAGAAATCATTCTAGGATAGGACTGAAATTACGTCAAAGCTATAAGCTGATTATTCTAGGTATTAATGTCGTAGAGCAGAAAAAAAATAGACATATTGGATAAAGATATGAAGAAAATGGAAAATTAGAAATCATTAGCCATTAATCAATTGTCATGTTATAATATTTGGATCTCGGCTTGACTCTATAAAAACAGACATCTAAATGACAACTTACAGCAATCTGGTGAATACATAACCTTTGTAGTCAACCGACAATCAAAGTAAAACCCTTTTGACAAAAAATCACTAAGACTCAAAATCAACCAAAATATTGACTTTCTTAATCAAAAGAATTTCCTAGCCAGTTAAGATTTCAAGGTCCTTTTTTAAGGACTTTCAATCCGGCATTCTCCAAAGCTTTTCTAATTTTTGACCATTATATTAATCTGAAAATGTGTAACCAGTTCAGAAATAACCTAAAATCTAATTTACATCATTGGCTTTCGTTGCAGGGATCTCATCTTGAGATCATTGTGATGAGTTACAAATCCACACTCCAACTTTGCATTTCCATGATCTAATGGTGAAGAACAATTCAAAATGAAGCTGCTGTGTCATGCCCAAACAATTTAGATGCACGGGACAGATGCAATGATAACTAGTTCAGTGAAGTGAAAGAAAAGAAAGAAAGAAAGAAATTTTCCATTGCATTAAAGATAAATAGATTATCATATAATGTCTCCTTAATCTCCTTGATTCTGATTTACCAGCTTTCTTCCTTTATCACAAAATTTCCAGAGAAACCCTAGCCACATAACTTCAGCGAAAGGATTTACATCTTCAATGAAGCTAAATTTTTAGTTTTTGATTCCTAGGTTGCTCTGCCAGGCTTAATATTTTCAGGATACACAGTATTATAGCAGGAAAAAAAAAAAACTGAGAAACAACTCATTCCCCTGAACCCAATCAAGAAGGCCTGCAAAAAATTTCCAAATATTGAAGTATGCGAGTGCCGGTCGATGAACAGGTTTCATCTAAACAAATGTGAACGAATAACCGACCAACAATTCCAAGAGTCAGTGTACGTGGAAGCCATGAGCATGACTTTATAAAGGATATGAGGATTAAAAAAAAAAATCAGATTTCAGATAAAAATTTCATAAAAATCAGTTAAAAGAATTCCCAAGAAAATGAATCGGATGGCCTGGACGCAAGCAAGCAGATCGATCCACGGAGGGTTGTTACTGATTAACTGTGAAAGAAATAAACGGAAACAAGGACTGTTCAAAAATGGTCATCAAAGAAAGACAACATCCGGCACAAAATCGAAATAAAGCCATACCTTCGGATCATCGCCTTTCTTCTGCAAAAGCTGATTCAAAATATCGATGCACTCGGAGAAGTGCCGGCTCTGGAAAAGGACGGCGGCCTCCTTGGCCAGCCTTTCCGCGTCGGAGAGCGGTCCGTCCTCGTTTGCAGGCCCGTCATTTCCCCCCGCCCCCGTCGAGACCAACGGCGGCAGCGGCGGCTCCCGCGCCTCCATCCTCGCAGATCCAGCGGCTCCGATCGGATCCTGAGACCAACGCAACGGCAGTAGTAGAGGCCAAGAAAGGAATCGCTCTCTCCGACCGGCCGGCGGGCGATTGTAGAGGGGAAGAAAGGTTCGAATCGGGGGCGGATTAGGGCGGAGAGGGAGAGAGGGTTTCTCGAAACATGGTAGGGTTTTGAAAAGGGAGAGAGATGTCAGGGTTTGGAGTTTAGGGTTCGAGACAGCCGGAAGCGCTCCGAGGTATTTGGCTTAGATGAGAGGAGGGACGAGAGGGAGATTTGCTAGGACTTTGGATGTGATGAGATGGAAAGTGATGAGCAGCGTATGAAAGGAAGAGAGTGGAAGAAGAAGCAGGAAGCCACGAATTGGAAGATTTCCGACTGAAATAGAACGGGGGGTCTTATCGCGGGACACGTGCAATGCACGTGCACAGGTGCGCTTTGAAGATTTAGAAAAGCCATGTACACTGGTCACCAGCGCATGCAGGAAATTTCTTTATTTTTTCAACCCAAAAAAAAAATCATTCTTGAGACTACCGTGAAATGTGATTTTCTGTTTTTATAAAAAAAATAACGAAAATAAATCCCGGTATGGCTATCCCATGAATTTCCATCCCATCAGTCAGCTAGTAGAATGATCATGGTGTATCTCTCACTCATACCAATGATCGTGAGCTCCAGAAAAATTTGGGTAAGTGTCAAAAGCTAAACATTAATATATATCTTACTAGTTAAGAGTGCATATAAATATCAAGTTTTTTGGACTATATGGAATTAAATGGTTAGGGAACCAATGAAAGAGGATCAAGCATATAAAGAGAACGAGGATACAAATTTGAATGATACTGGAAATATTTTGAAGGTAGATAATTACTAATGAGTAGGCAAATTAGGATGTAACTGTATTATAAATTTATTTACATTGGATTTAACCGTATGGAAAACATATCTCGGATCAATAAAAACTTTGCTTTATATGCTAGCCTACTTTATCTTTTATATTACATTTACAATAATTTTCTTAGGAGTAGTTACTAATTTTATAATTCAAAAAATCTTGAAATTTTAAGGTAATTTTGAACCCAATTATCATCTTCAACTTTATGGCCCCGAGCTGATAGCACACCATGCATTTCTCTTCTTAATATCGGTTAGTTGATTTTCTTGGACTCCGATTATGAAAATAGGAAAACAATTTCTCATAACATGGTTTTTCCAAACTTGCTTCTTTTGGCTTTTAACTTGGACGATTATGTAGTCCTTCTTGAAAAATGATCATAGCTTCCTAAAACATTCTTAATATATACTTTAACAAACCATTAATTCTATCATATATTCAAATATTTTGTACTCATCAAAATCATTTCTTGAATCAATGAATTTTTTAGAAGTGATAATTATTTTATCATGACTAGCACCTATAAAATTTGGCATAAATAAATAAGATTAATTTGAATATGAAACCATGCACACTAAAAAAGAGCAATAATTATACAAGACAACAATTTGTGAAATCCAATTGGCACCATTCCAAGTTTGTGTAAATTTAGTATTTTTTATAATTTTTTTCTTTTTAAGGTATTTAAGTATACTTGTATTCTTGTTAATTCAATTTGCCAATTATTCATATAATTTCTTGAACTATTAAAAATTTTCAAATGTTTCACTAATGATAAGTTTGCATGGTATCAAGTACAATATATTCTTTATTTATTATATTAAAAAAATCTTATGCTAGTTTTTTAAATATTTGCAACTATGGTTCTTTCATTAATATTCTTTAAAACAAAATCAAAATACTTATTCTCATTTTTTTTAGTAATGATTCAATGTAAAATGTATATCAATCGGTTTGTGTCCAGCATTCTTTCAAGAAATTAGAAAGTAAAACTTTCTAAAATAGTAGCATAATTATAAATCAATCATGCTATTATATATGCATAAATCATGCAACTTATATAATAGGATTTTCAATGTAAGATCATAAATCATGCTAATTTTATAAATAAAATCATAAATTACTTGTCATTTTGCCGCATCATAATTTTTTATAATTCTCTCAGACTAAATGATAATATCACTATTATATCCATGACAGGGCCATAATAAATACCATGCCAACTATTGTATTCCATAGGTAAGGGCCGCATATCGAGCTATCATAACCCACTGGCAAGAACCGTATGCCAAGCTATTATAACCCGTTGATAAGGGTTGTTTGCCAACTAATGTAACCTATTGGTAAGGGCCATCTATCAATTATTGTAACCCACTAGCGAGGGCCATATGCTAACTATTGTAACCCATTGACAAGGCCGTACATAAATATATGAGAGTTTATGATCATATATCTTAAATCATATTTTTTTGAAGCATATATTCTTATATAATAAATAAAATGAATGGCATTAAATGACTTTACAAAGTTTATAATCTATAAATAAATTATTAACAATGAAATAATCATGCAATCAATCTTTCTATAACCAAAATACAGCTCATAAATATAGAGTTCTTGGTTCATAAATAAATCATTAATATAAAAATATTCATAAAATCATAATTTTTATGATAATACATTATTTGCATAATATCATATGCTTGATCTTTAATTTAAGAAAACATGAGATCATTAATGTCAGATATTTTTTTTATATTTTATAGCTTTAAATATTGAAAATAACTGGTAACTCAAAAACAAGTAAATGTCGGGATTACTTGTCTCGTTTGTCCTAGACCACTAAACTTTACTAGAACAATTTATCAAACTTATTTAAAATATTAGAAGCATAATCAATTTATTTTTGATGAATTTAATAAATTAAATAATAAGAAGATGAGATTATTGACCGGGTGATTAGTCCAATAAATTGGATGGGTTAGATCTAAGCAACTTAATCAAGGAATCATGAAACACAAAATGGATCAAGGCTAAGATTGATCAACGGGGTTCTTTAATAATGAATTTTAAAATTAAAATTAAGGTGATTGGTTAGATAGGCTACTTGAGAACCATGGTAGTCTTAAACCTTTTTAGGTCAACTCGAATTTATAGCGAAAGGAACGCAACTTTGAACTAGGTCTTTATTAGTTTGGAGAGAGAAAGAGAGGGGGTAGAGAGACATAAGAGAGAGGAAAGAGACAACTTTTCTTTTTTTTTCTTTCTTCTTTCTTTTTTTCTTTCTTCTTTGGTTGAACATGGGAGAAAGGGGAGTGGTAGCTAGAAATCTAGCAATGGGTGGCAGGAAATGGCTGATGGTGGGTTGCTAATGATAATCGGCCAACAGGAATCAAAAGGAAAAAGGGTCAAATTAAATAAAGGATAGGGGGTTTCAATATTCTTTGGCCATTGGCCACTCATCGTGGCTGTGGATTCATTGTGGAGGATCATAGGGAGGTTGGGTGACCCGACCAGGGCTTTGGCATCAAGTGGTGGTGGTAGCGCTGGTGGCTAAACAAGGAGAAAGAAGTGCCAAAAATAATGAATATAATGGTGGTCTCTTCCTTGGTCAATTTATGATTAAACTAATGGCCAATGGTGGTGCCTAAGGTCATGGGGAGAAGGAAAGGAAAGAGAGGAGATGAGATCTAGGCTTTCCTTGGGCTTTGGTGGCATCTTTAACCTTAATTTCCAACAAGCACAAGAGCAGGATGCTGTAGAAATCAAATAAAGAAAAAAGAGAAGGGAGGACTATGCTCGATGGTAGAGAGTCTTGGAGGGATGTCAGTTCATTTTTATAGTTCATTTTTTAGTCGATCAGGCACCGATTGGAAGGGCTATCAGGCTATCCAAAGGGGAATGTCCGTCGAACAATTAATGAGCAGGACCCTAGCAGGAGCGGGCTATCGGACCTCTGCTCTGATGGGTCGGCAGGCTGAAGGAGATCAATGAGCCGGACCTCAGCAGGAGCGGGCTGTCGGACCTCTACTTCGGCGGGTCGGACCTCCGAATAGGAGCAATGAGCCGGACCTCAGCAGGAGCGGGTCGTCGACCTCTACTCCAATGGGTCGGACCTCAGCAGGAGCGAGCCATCGGACCTCTACTTCGGTGGGTCGAACCTCTGAATGGGAGCAATGAGCCGGACCTCAGCAGGAGCGGCCCAGTTTAGTCTGATGGTGAACCATTAGGGTGTAACACTGTCCCCCCTGCCCTTGGCCTTCGAGTGAGCCTGCAGGCTCGAAGGACGAGGGCATTATTTGATAATTAATGCGCCAGTCCTCAAGATGATGGCGAATTTGATTAGGTGTGCTGCGACCGGCCGCCTTTTGCTCCAATTTTTGCTCTTAGACAGATGTCAGCATTATATTGGTGGCAGTGGGAAAGGCAGTTATTGCTGGTACGGTGCATGATGAGGAGCGTCAGTCTAGAAGCGCACGCCTGCTGAGTCCCCGATGCGATGTGAGCCACGTGGCTTCATCTGAGCATTCGGTGTGGTGCCTGAAGCGATACATCCACCATTGCTTTGACAGTCATGTGGATTGCAATCGGATATCAGCCGACATGTCCCATCGGATTCTCGCTAAACCTGAGAGACGCGCCATTTGCCGTCGGGTCACGGCACGTGGGGGGGCATTAGGAAACTGCCCCCCCCTCCCCCCCCCTCTGATGCCTATAAAAGGAAGGAACCAGGGTTCAGGGGGAGCTTTCCACCGCACCCGGGCTCGAAGAGAAAGCTCCCTCCTCCGGCTGTTCTAGCTCCATTAGGAAGTCGAAAGTCCATGTTAGTCCCTGGTCCGTTTTCCTCCTTTTCTTCAACACCATTAGGATAGCCTCTGGGAGTCGGAGTTCGGCCCGGGGGAACATGGAACCCGGTCCGTATGATATCCCTTCTACCATGACCCAGGAGAGGGTAGAGAGTCTCAGAGTTGTATATAGCATCCCCTGCACTTTACACCTGACTGTCCCCAACCGCGAGAGTAGGGTTAATGGCCCCCTAAATTTAGGAGCCCTTCCCTTGTATGAAGACCACCTGAAGGCTGGCTTGCGATTTCTGATCCATAATTTCTTCATTCAGGTTTTTAACCTATTTAGGATCACACCTTCCCAGCTGACCCCGAACAGCATTCGGGTGCTCTGCGATTTTGTAGTCCCCTGTCGGGAGGCCGACATTGAGCTGAGGTCGACTTTATTTTCAAATTTTTCTCTTTTAAAGCAGGACTTCCGAAGTCAGGAGTGGTGGATGTTTAGTCCCTGCCCCAACCGGAAGATACTAGGGGGGACTTCCGTCAGCCATTCATGGTTAGAAGTCTCGATTCTTCTTCGTAGATAGTCTAGAGCCATGGGATTTTGAGAGGGAGCCGAGGTCGAACGCCTTAAATGGGAGGAAGGTGTCGAGGGCTGATGAGGCCGACTACCACAAGCTAAACGACGAGGATCTGAAGTTCGTCGGCTTCATGCTCCAAGAAGGGAGTCTCCATCAGGCTAGCATTAGCCAGCATTGGATGCTGGGTAGGACGGAGGCCGTCGAGAGGGAGGTACCTTTCCTTCCTTAGTCGATTTTATTACCATGACTGATTCTGGTCTTGTTTGCTGGCAGGTGGTAAAATGAAGCCGGATCGGGCGACTCTTTCAGCACGGTCAGCATAGAGGCGGGCCATTCGCATTTCTGAGCTGGCTCCCTGAGAGCCGAAGAGGTAGAGTGTGGTAGAGCTGGCGCTCGAGAGGCCGAAGAAACGAAGGACGGAGGAGCCATCAGCCATGGTAGTGTCGGTAGAATCGGAAGATGACATACCGCTAGCATACCGCTGAAGGGTAATGGCGTCGGAGCGGTCTTCCTCGATCGGGCTGTCAGCCACCTGGGCGAAAGAGGAACATCCGGCACCAGCCGCAATAGAAATGATTCCATCTTCCCTACCACCGTATCTGATGGAGGAAGCTTCCCTGACGATCCGGGAGAACCAAGCGGCTGAAGGGCCGATGGCCCCGCAGGGGAGGGCCGAAGATGTCGGCGATGATGAGGACCGACGGAGATGGCAGGCTATCCATGACGCCGAACGAGTAAAAGAATAGCTCTAGAAGGTTGTCGATGGCGTCGACGGACAGTCGATTAATGAGGCCGCTCGGAGCACCCTTCACCACTTGTTGGGGGTAAGTTTCCAGCTTAAACCTTCAGCTCTGGCTTTACATGTTTGTACTTTTCTAATTGAGTATCCGTCGACAGCTTATCCAAGACTTGCTACTTGTGGACAACGGCCTGGGCGAGTTGCTCCATCTGAAGGAGCACCTGGCCAAGAGGGCAGAGGCGGCCGAAGCGGCAAGGGACATCGCATGGGTGGCTCTGATAGCCTCCAGGGCGGAACTAATCAGTCTACGGACCGTCAAAGGAGAGGCATCTACCCTACGGGCCAAGTCGGAGGCCCAAAGGAAACAGGTCGAGGACTTGCGAGCCCGGGAGGCTAAGTTGAAGGACAAAAGGTGGAAGGTCAAAGCCCTGACCTGCCGGCTGGCAGTAAAGGAGGGGCGCCTGGCCGAAGCCGAGGCGCGCTCAAGGGGCCACCAGGCAGTGGCGGAGTGATACAAGGGTCTACTGAAGATGACCCAAGAGTTGTTGAAGACAGCTTCCGAAAAGGCTGTTGCAGAATACAAAGTCTCTAAAGACTTTGTAGAAGAGATGAACGAGGCTGGGACAATTGGCTTCGATTTTAGATACGAGGAATATCTGGAGAAGGTTGGTGCCGCCTTCCTAGACCTTGATCTCTCCTTCCTTCAGCCGCAGAATACAAAGTCTCTGAAGACTTTGTAGAAGAGATGAACGAGGCTGGGACAATTGGCTTCGATTTTAGATACGAGGAATGTCTGGAGAAGGTTGGTGCCGCCTTCCTAGACCTTGATCTCTCCTTCCTTCAGCCGTTGAAGCTGGTGGAGGAAGAGAGCGTGGAGGTGATGGATCTGACAGCAGCTGTGGCCGAAGCCCCGGTTGAGGCCGTTGAAGCGGAGACTAGGTCGGACGCCCAGATCGAAGCTGACGTGGGGATAGCGGCCATGTCAGTCGGAGCTTTAGAAGGTATCAAGGAAGCCGAAGTTGGCATCCCGCCTGTACCTCCTGAGGGTCAGACCTAGGTATTTGTAAAGGTCTGACCTCCGATTTTGTAAAGAACATTCCAATATAATGAAAAATTTTGTTCTTGGAAATGTCTATTTCCCGTGCTTGCGCTGTTGATTGACAAGACCTAGCAAAGTAATCTCTTCTAAAAAATTTTCCAAGTGTCTGCCTGTCGGCTAGTCTGAGCGGACGGCTGGACTTCCGAAGTAAATGTCGAATAGTAGCTCAGGTCGGACCAAGCCACCTCAGGGTTTTTACCCTGAGTGTTGATCCATCGGCTCATCCGAAATCGAGGGTGGTTGAGGCTACCATCGGACTGTGGCTCAGACTAGACCAATTTGCCTAGTATTTTCTTCCCAAGTATTGGTCCGTCGGCTCATCCAAACCCAAAGAGAGTGAAGGCGGGAGAAGGACCGTAGCTCAGGCCGAACCAATTCACTTAGGATTCTTTCCAAGTATTGGCCCATTGGCTCATCCGAACCCGGAGAGAGTGTAGGCGGGCGAAGGACCGTAGCTCAGGCTGGACCAATTCACTTAGGATTTTTTCCAAGTATTGGCCCATCGGCTCGTCCGAACCCGGAGAGAGTGTAGGTGGGCGAAGGACCGTAGCTTAAGCCGGACCAATTCACTTAGGATTTTTTCCAAGTATTGGCTCGTCGGCTCGTCCGAACCCGGAGAGAGTGTAGGCGGGCGAAGGACCATAGCTCTGGCCGGACCAATTCACTTAGGATTTTTTCCAAGTATTGGCCTATCGGCTGGTCCAAACCCGGAGAGGTCACCGACCGGGGTCGGATTTTCGGAAGTGGGCTGCCCTAGAGCCTTTGTCGGCTGGAGCCAGACTTTTGAAAGTGGACTGTCCTAGAGCCTTTGCCGGCCAGAGCCAGACTTTCGGAAGTGGGCTGCCCTAGAGCCTCTGCCGACCAGAGTCAGACTTTCGGAAGTAGGTTGCCCTAGAGCCTCTGCCGACCGGAGTCGGACTTTCGAAAGTGAGCTATCCTAGAGCCTTTGCCGGTCGAAGCTGGACTTTCGGAAGTGGGCTGCCCTAGAGTCTTTGCCAGCCGGAGCCGGACTTTCAGAAGTGGGCCATAAAGAAGAGTTGTGGACTTTATTGATAATACTTGCGAAGGTTGTCTACATTCCACGGGCATGCCATCTGCCGTCCATCCAAATGCTCGAGTCGGTAGGTTCCAGCCTGGATCACTTCAATGACTTGATAAGGTCCTTCCCAATTTGGAAAAGGTTTTCCTTGCTCGGTCGATCTCGAAATCTCCATCCTCCACAAGACTAGATCTCCGACCCGGAAAACTTATGGCTTGACACGCGAGTTGTAATATTTTGCCATCTTCTAATGATAGGTCACCATCTTCAAGCTTGTTTAGACTCTAGTTTCTTCGAGTAGGTCCAGGTCAGCCCTTCATTGCTCAGAGTTAGCCGGTTCGACGTAATGGTCAATCCGTAATGATTGCAGAGAGATTTCCACGAGAATGATGGCTTCACTCCCGTAAGTGAGGTTGAACGGAGTCTCCCAGGTCACCGTTCTGACGGTCGTCCGATACACCCACAATACTGAGTAGGGATCTTCTGCCCAAAGCCCTTTGGCCCCATTAAGGCAGGTCTTTAGCCCGTGCAGGATCGTCCGAATGGTGACCTCAGCTTTTCCATTGGACTGAGGGTGACCGACGGAAGTAAGCCGATGGGAGATGTGATATTGCTGACAGAAATCCCGGAACTTGGAGTTGTCGAACTGTCTTCCATTATCAGTAATGATTATCTATGGAATGCCAAACCGGAAGATAATGCTGTTCTGGACAAAGTTCTCCACCTTAGCCTCTGTGATTTGTGCCAGCACTTCAGCCTCCACCCATTTAGTGAAGTAGTCAATGGCCACAAGCAAAAACTTTCGTTGCCCAGATGCTAGGGGAAAGGGTCCCAGATATCCATCTCCCATTGCGCGAACTGTCATGGTGCAGTAATCAGAGTCAGTTGGCTGGCATGTCTCCTTTGGATAATGGAGTATCTTTGGCATGCATCGTACCTTCGAATGAAGTCCGATACGTCTCTCTGAATGGTAGGCCAATAGTACCCCTATCGGATGATTTTATAGGCCAGGGACCTTCCTCCAAGATGATCACTGCAGATGCCTTCATGGACTTTCCCGAGTCATAACCTGCATCGGTCGACCCCAAATACTTCAGCAATGGCTGTGAGAATGATCGTTTGTACAGGACACCGTCAAGGATGATGTACTTGGAGGTCGTCCAATGCACTCACTTGGTCTCAATCAGATCTTCCGGAAGAGTCCCTTTAACCAGGAAAGCAAGAATTGGATCCATCCAAGAAGCTTCTTGTTCCACTTGGTGGATCTCGATCGGCTCTTTCGCAACACTTGGGCACTGCAGATACTCCACAAAGGTTCGGTCGGAGGTACTGGTGGCGGCCATAGCCAACCGTGATAGAATGTCCGCCCGAGAGTTCTGCAGTTAGGGTATATGGAGAATTTCGAAGAATTTGAGCTGAGAGACGAAATTTTATACTTTGTTTAAGTATTTGGTTAGGATCGGATCCCTTGCTTCGAATTCAACCTTCACTTGATTGATCACCAGTTGGGAGTCGGAGAAGGCTCTCACCCGGCTGATGCCTAGTTCGTTAGCAATTCGTAACCCTGCGAGGAGGGCTTCGTACTCCGCTTAATTGTTTGATACCTGAAATGAAAAATGCAATGCATACTCCAGGCTTTCTCACTCTGGGTCGGCTAATATCAAGCCGGCCCCACAGCCTGCAAGGTTGGATGCTCCGTCCACGTGGAGGGTCCAGGCTGGTTCGGCTTCGTAGACGACGTCAGCTTCGGGTGCTTCGGTCATTCAAGTGGGCACCTCCTGCCCCCACGTGCATTCTGCAATGAAGTCAGCAATGACTTGGGATTTCAAAGCAGACCGTGGCTGAAAAGGGATGTCGAACTTGCCAAGTTTGATGGCCAACTTGGCGAGCCGACTAGAGGTGTCTGGATTTTAAAGGATTGTTTTGAGAGGTTGGTCGGTCATCACTACAATGGGATGCACCTGGAAGTACGGTCGGAGCTGCTTGGCAGATATAATTAAAGAATAAACCAGCTTCTGTATCTTGGGGTACCTTGTTTCGGCATCATGGAGGACTTTACTGATATAATAGATAGGCTTCTGTTGACCGTCCTCCCCAACTCGCACGAGGATGGCACTGACCGCCTTGTCCGATGCCGACATGTAGAGATACAAAGGCTCCCCCTTCGTCGGTTTAGCCAGCAACAGGGGGTTCTTCAAATATTCCTTCGAAGCTTCGAAAGCTTAACGACATTCGTCAGTCCAGATAAAACCCTCCGACAGGTGCAGGGCCTCCTTCTTGCTGGTTGGATGTGTCATCTCAATGACGGCTCTTATCATGTCGGGATTCACTTCAATTCCTCTCTGTGTGACCAAGAAGCCAAGAAACTTACCAAAAGTTATCCCGAAGGTACACTTCACAGGATTCAGCTTCATCCGATGATGTCTGAGTGCGTCAAAGGATTCCTGCGAGTCTTTGATGTGGTCGGCTTCATGAAGGCTTTTTACTATCATGTCATCCATGTAAGCCTCCATATTTCTGCCTAGCTGCCCTTCGAACACCCGGTTGATCAGTCTTTGGAAGGCGGCGCCGGCATTCTTTAAGCCAAAGGGCATCATCCTGTAACAGTATAGGCCTTTGTCGGTGATAAAGACGGTCTTCTCTTCATCCTCCGGGTGCATCCTGACTTGGTTATAGCCGGAGAAGGCATCCATAAAGCTGAGCTGATGGTCGGCTGTAGCATCCACCAGCTGATCAATCTTTGGTAAGGGAAAACTGTCCTTCGGACAAGCCTTGTTGAGGTCGGTATAATCTACACAGATCCTTCACTTCCCGTTAGCCTTTTTCACCATGACAACATTGGCTAGCCATTCAGGGTAATGAGCTTCTCTGATGAAGCCAACGTCGAAGAGCTTCTTTACTTCTTCGTCAATGGCTCTCTGCCTTTCAACGACGAAGCTCCTCTTCTTTTGCTGGATGGGCCTGTAGGCCGGATCCACCTTGAGATGGTGAGTGATGACATCCGACGGTATGCCTGACATGTCCGACGCCGACCAAGCAAAGACATTGGCGTTACTCCTAAGGAAGTCAGTCAGCTCCGACTTAAGATCTTCACTGAGGGAACTTCCAATCTGGAGAACTTTGGTGGGGTCATCCTCCCGGAGGGGGACAAATAAAATTTTTTCATCCAGCTGATCGCGATCGTTGGCCTTAGCCCTTGGGTCAAGGTGCTCCAAAGTAGGGTGGCCTTTTGATTGCTGGTTCAAAATAGTTAAACATTGCCTGGCCATCCGGCGGTCCCCCCTCATAATTTCGATTCCATTTTTAGTTGGAAACTTTGCCAACAGGTGATAAGTGGACACGATGGCTCAGAATTTATTAAGGGCCGGTCGGCCCAAAATGGCATTATAAGTCGAGGTTGTCCGGACGACCACAAAGTTGATGGGGAGAGTTTTCTGGAAAAGCTCCATTCCGATCATTATGGGGAGAACTATTTTCTCTTCGACTTTGACGGAATTGCCCCCGAAACCTATCAGCGGCACGGGAGATTCTTGTAGCATGGACCTAGATAAGTTCATTCTCACAAAAGCATCGTACAGTAATACCTCCGTGGAGCTTCTATTATCAATAAGTATCCTTCTTACATCATAGTTGGCAATCACTACCGACACGACTACAGGATCGTTTTCAAAAACATGGGACTCCAAGAGGTCTTCGTCGGAGAAGGTGATTGTATTGGAGCACCTGGGTCTCTTGACAATGTCTGGACCATCTCCATGGCTCCATTCAGACCGCCGATGCAGCATGCCGACGTCCCTGCCTGTTGGCCATTGGTTAGGAAGCTCCACCTCCTCCGGAGGGTTTCTAGCATTTGAGGCTTCGGCCTGATCCCGATGGGGTCGGACATACTTGTGCAGGTACCCCCTTCGGATGAGGTCTTCAATGGCATCTTTCATCTGCAGTCATTTTTCAGTGCTGTGCCCATGGTCCTTATGGAACCGACAGAATTTATCTTTGTTCCTGTATGCAACGGGGCCCCTCATCGATCGAGACTTCTAAAGGAAGGTCTCGTTCTCGATCTCCAGGAGGATTTTCTCCCTCGAAAGGGAGAGGGGTCATAGGTCTCAAACCTCCTAGGAAAGTCCTTCAGCTTTGGACTCTGGCGATGGGCCGACCGATTGCGGTCGTTCGAAGGTCGAACTTTGGGAGCCTTGTCGCTTCGCTTCTTGGGGGCTGGCTTCCTCTCTGCATGGTGACGGCTGGCCGCTTGCTCTTCCGCCAGGGCGTACTTCTGCGCCCTGGCCAGAAGCTCACTGTAGCTTGTCAGAAACCTCTTATCCAGGGAAAAGGTAAGCCTGGACAAGCGGAGCCCTCGCTTGAAGGCTGACATAGCTATGTCTTCATTTAGATCCAGGATTTCCATGGCCGCTGAGTTGAAACGGGCCATAAAATCCCGGAGAGTCTCTCCCTCCTTTTGCTATACGAGGAAGAGGCAGTCGGTGTTCCTCGGGATCCAACTGCAGGTCCTGAAATAGGAGGGAAAAAGGCTTTCAAGCTGGGAAAAAGAATAGATCATACCTGGTTGGATGGCGTTGAACCATATCCGAGCGGTCTTCTTCAGGGTTGCTGGGAAGGTGATACAGTGAAGGGCATCAGAAACGCCCTGTACCATCATGTGGGCCTTGTAGGTGCCCAAATGGTCTAGTGGATCGGTGGTGCCGTCGTAAGGGTCCACCTGAGGGATTTTGAAGTGGCGGGGAATCGCCTCCACCAGGATCTCATCGGAGAACGGGGGACGGGAATCGTATACCTGGCCCCCTTCGGCCTTCTGACGATTAGCAATTTTTGCAATGCGCTCCTCCATGAACAAAATCTTGCTGGTATAGTCTCTCGGGGTTCGGCGGTAGGCCGAATGTCAGCAAGGATGGATTCGATGAAGGATGGCGAAGCAGATCTTGCCCTCTTACTGTTAGTGCGAGCGCCCAGGGATCCTTGGGCCTCCGCGGCGATGCGAGAATAACGCTGAGGGACTTCTGGCTATCGGCTTCTTTCAGCAGCAACTGGATGATTAGTGCAGGAAGCAGCTGGCGGTTGTTGCCAGTTGTCAGCCATCTCTTGGAAACATTGAATCGTGGTGGTGAGCGTTTCGATGCGATTCATTAATATCTATAATTGCTGCAGTCCCAGAGTGATGGTAGGCTCAGCGACAGTGGTGGCAGTGTCATTTTCCATGGGAGGTCCCTCGGACCTGGACAGCGAAAGACCTCTACGAGCAGTGACTTTTGGAGCTCTTCCCTTAGCCATTGCTTGGCTGGACAGATAGATTCCTCCTTTTAGAGAAGAGTTGAAACCCCTCCTTCTAGCATCAATCTGTTGCGGTGACTTCTCTTGGGCCGGGTCCGGTAGACTGCACTGGAGTTCTCCTCGCCCGGTCGACCTGCAACAAAAGTCTCCAAGGCGCCGGTGGTGTTCCGGTGGAGGACCCTCCGATGCCCAAGTTAGCAGGAGCTTGAAGGCAACAGAATGGAGGAATCAAAGATATAGCATAAGGAGAAGGAAGAGAGTCCTTAGCCTGAAATGGGGTCCCCCAGGTGCCTTATATAGGCGTGGAACAATCCAAAATCTATTAGGGAAGAGGCCAAAAAAGATCGATCTGCCCCTAGGAGGATCTGGAGAATGGCCATGTGGTGCCCGGAGAGGGCGGCGTCGTGGGAGTAGTGGAGCAGTACCGCTGAAGTGGCAGGAGTTCGTTGTAACAGAAGATGTTTCCGGAATTTGCCAGGCCCCCGAATTAAGTCGATCAGGCACCAACTGGAAGGACTATCAGGTTGTCCAAAGGGGAATGTCCGTCGGATCATCAATGAGCAGGACCCCAACAGGAGCGGGCCGTCAGACCTCTGCTCCGGTGGGTCGGCAGGCTGAAGGAGTCAATGAGCCGGACCTCAGCAGGAGCGGGCCATCGGACCTCTACTCCGGTGGGTCGGACCTCCGAATGGGAGCAATGAGCCGGACCTCAGCAGGAGCGGGCCGTCGGACCTCTACTCCGGTGGCTTGGACCTCCAAATGGGAGCAATGAGCCGAACCTCAGCAGGAGCGGGTCGTCGGACCTCTACTCCGGTGGGTCGGACCTCCGAATGGGAGCAATGAGCCGGACTCAGTAGGAGCGGCCCAGTTTAGTCTGATGGTGAACCGTTAGGGTGTAACAGCTGGTAATGTAGATTACAGGTAATGTGGATTGTTGTATTTGGTACATACAGGTAATGTTGCATGATATAAAATTAAATTTCTAAAATATTCCTAAATTAAATCTATATTTTATTTATAAAAATATAATTTTTAAATATTTTTTATTATAAAATATTTTAAATATAAAAATATTATATATATTTATATTAAAAAAAATTTTAAAAAATTATTTTTTATACTAAATAAATATAAAAAACTTAAATATTAAATAGATAATATATTATAGTCTTAAATTTAATATAATATATTTATATTATATATTGTTGCCATCCGGATCGTCGTGGCCCGTAGCTGCTGATGGTGTCGAGGATCGTGCGTCCGCATGCTGGGGATGCCTCCGGTGCCTTGGGGCCTGCAAAAAACAATGTCAGTGACCCGGGCCGGGGATTCCGACGGGGGTGCTCCGATGGTCAAGTCAGTGACAGTCCAGGAGAACAGATCCTCCTGGTCGAGCCCCTCTGGATGAGCTCCACTCTAGGAGGAGTCAGTATAATGTGTATGAAAGATGAGAAGTGAGCTGAGAGAGGTGGTGGCCGAGGTGGTCGAATCCCCCTGTCTAGCCTCTCTCCCCTCTATTTTCTTGTGTTTTCTTTGGTTACCTCCCTTTGGCTTACCCTGGCTGGGTTTTTTACTTTGGCTTGCCTTGGGATCTCCCCATGCTGTCAGATGTGTGCGACGAGGTATCGTGCTGTAAACGGGATGCCTTTTCTGTCAGATGGTCGGGGAAGCTTCTGCTTCTGACGTTCTCTCTTCTGGAAGCCTGGCAGGGTCTCAGTTAGCGGGCCACCGTTCTCGGGACCCATGCCCTTCGATTGGGTCTTTTTCCCGGTCGTACAGCAGGTCGGTGGAGGGCATGGCGCCTTGATGTGAGCTTCCTTTCTTTCTGGTGTGAGTGATGACTCTGGGCATTAATGGCGGCATGGCTGGTGCTGCTATACAGCCCTCGGGAGGACCGCCATTGTACTCGGAGAGGAGGCGTTGCTCTCTTGGCGGCTGGTGCATTAGTTTGGATCGGGGACCGAGCTGGAAAGATGGGGCTCGCCTTCGGTGGGATCGCCTCGAGGTAGCTCGATAGGACGGAGGAGGGCTGAGCTCGACTCCGGATCAGCGGAGCTCGGCCTTAGACGAGCTCGACCAGGAGGAGGTGGGCGAGGTGCTGCCTAGCCCCGGGGGACCTGACCTCGAAGGGGCGCCTCATGGTGGAGGAGACTCGAGCTCGACTCCGGATCACGGGGCTCGACTTTAAGGGATCCGCCTCAGGTGGAGAATTGTACTTGGCTCTAGCCTAGGCGTTCCGACCCGACGGGAACCGACCTGGCGGAGGACGGAGCTCAGCTTCGACGGGCAGCCCCATTGCTCCGGGGGAGTTCAACCCGGCGAAGGGGCTCATGCTGAAGATCCAGCGTGGCACCTGATGGGGGCTCCATGTCAGTTTGTCGGCCTCACTTCAGCGATTCAGCCACATCATATATAAATATATAATGTAAATATATAAATTATATTATATATAAATAAATATAAATATACTACATTGTATTAAATATATTATATTATATTAAATATAATATAATATAATATAATATAATATAATAATTAATATTTATATATTATATTATTAAATTTAGTATAATATATTTTATATTATAAAATATAAAATATAATTTATATTATGTTATACTATATTAATATTATAATATTATATAATATAATATAATATTATATTTTATAATATAATATAGAATAATAAATTTTATAAAATAAAGTAAAATAATATATTATATTATAAAATTTATAATTTTATGTTAAATTATATTTTTATAATAATATAATAATATAATATAGTATAAAATAATATTATAATATTATAATATTATAATGTATAATATTATAATATTTTATTATAATATTATATTATAATATTTTATTTTATAATATTATAAAATATATATTATATACTATTATAATATTAAAATAATATAATGTAATATAAATTATAGTATAACATATTTAATATAATGTAGCTTATTTATATTAAATATATTTACATATATTTATATATAATATAAATATTTTATGTTAAATTTAATAATATAATATATATTTAATATATATAAATAATATATGAAATAATATAATATAATATAATAAAACATAATGTACTATAATAATATTATATTTATAATATTATTTAATTTATAATATATTATATAATATTATTATATATAATATAATATAATATTATAATATTATAAAGTTATATTATATTTTATATTATATTGTAATATAAGAGGAAGGAATATGGGAAGAGTAATATTATCTAAAAGATTACTTGAGAGGTGGTAATCTGGATTACCATTTCTTCTAGAGGTAATCCAGATTACCAAACAAGATAGATTACCATCCAAAAAAATATACCAAATATAGTAATATGGTGAGACCCTATTAAATTACTAGCAATCTACATAGATTACCTGCTACCAAATGCAACCTCAGGGTTGGCAGGCTACTTCTCTATTTATGATAGGCAAACTCACTCTTATCATATTGGTCTTATGTTCTATTCTTGTTTACCTTCTGGCGAATACGGTGCTGCCTACTACCTGCTTAAAGGAGATGGAGTAGATGTTTCGGAATTTCCTATGGAGCTCCAATCACGATGGCATTCACTTGCTATCTTGGAATACTGTCTATCAGCCGATCAGGGACAGAGGTCTTGGGATCCAGTCATTGCTAGACAGGAGGGAGGTGTTTATCGCCAAACATGTAGTGAGATTTCTTCTCCAGCCCAATTATCTGTGGAGCCGGATGATGAGGGCCTGCTATGGTGCTTGGAGTCAGGGATCCCAAATATATACTACTTGTGGATACTCTTTCATCTAGAGAGAGATCTATGCCCATGGCTCCACGTGATGGCACATGTCAGATGTTGGATTTGTAGTGGGTCCACGATTGATATCAGTCAGGATGTATAGATCTCCAGCTTATCTCTATCGAGGTGGCCGACCTTTGTGAGCATGGAGGTGGCTGATAGCCTTTGGGTCTGTGATTTGATGATGGATGATGGCAGGACGTGGAGAGCTCAAGAGATTACCAAACTCTTTGGGAGCCACCGGGCACACTAGATTCTTGCCATTCTGATCCCAAGTCATTGTTGTCAGGATTTGAGGGTGTGGGGTCACTCTTGCTGCCCCAAGGCCCCTTCGAGTACCATCTCTGACTTGTGTAGGAGACCTTCTGAGGTGAGGATTGCGGTGGCATGGATTTGGAGATTGTCCGTCCACCCTAAAGTGCACCTCTTCCTACGGAAGATGGCTTGGGATTGCCTTTCTATGAGGACTCTGCTCAAGCAGCGGGATATGGATATCTCGATGTCCTGTCCAATCTATGGCTTGGAGGATGAGTTTACTGAGCATGCTATTCTAAGTTGCCTTAGGGCAAGGCTGATCTGGAAGCAAGCTAAGAGGTGGCCTTGGGATGATGATGATAGGCCATGGCTGTGCTCCTTCCTTGACATGCTCCGGTAGTGTTCGGCTGAGGATGGTCACTACTGTGCCTACATTGCCTATCATGTTTGGTTGTCCAGAAACACGCTAGTCTTTGAGGAGTTCGCCACTCCGGCATACCTGATTTTTCAGAGAGCTATGTTCATGGAGATGGAATATTACCACTATGACACTGTTACCACCTTTGTAATCCCGGATCCTTGGAACTTCCATGCTATCTCGATAGCGGCCTGGAAGGCTATCTACATTTCCTGGGAGCCCTCATCTGGGATTTGTCAAGGTAAACTTTAATGGCAGTGTCTGTGATGCCTCTGGTGATGCAGGATATGTCATCCAAGATGCTGATGGCAGGCTTCTTGCAGTTGGCGACTTCTTTCTTCATGAGCCCTCGATCCCAAAGGCTAAGCTCAGAGCTGCATGGGCTGGCATTATCAGAGCTATACATGACTTGCATGTTGGGAGAATTATTATTGAGGGAGATTCTTCTACTGTTATTAGCTGGATTCGGGATAGGATGGACTATTCCGATACCCATCCTCTTCTACATGATATCTGGAGTTCCCTCCAGCCACCCTTGAGTGCCTCCATTTGTTATGTCTACCAGGAGGCAAATAATGCTACTGGCTGGGTTACTTCCTTTGTTGCTCACCATTCGAGTAACTCGTCCTAAAGTCAAGGCTACAGTATCCCGTTGCCTCTTCAGGATCTCTTTTCTCTTGATCTTCTGGGCTGCTCTCGTACTAGAGTTGTGTGACTACCCGACTGTATAAAAAAAGTCATAATTTCATAAGACATTGTAATATCACGTGACATAGGAGAGGAATATAGAACAACCTCTTATTTATTAGGTGGCACTATTCTATATAGAAAAACATATGACTTTAAAAAATAAGCATATTTTAAATACTATAAAATAATTTTAATTAATGTAAATTTAAATATTACTTTATTAATATTAGAGTTATAAAAAGTATAAATATTCATGAAGCCAAATATTTGCGATCAAAGAAAAAGTCATGAAAAATGAGAGAGGGGACTCTTGAAAGCTGCTCGCAACATGGAAATGATGCATTTAGTTATAAAATGAAGATATCAATGCATTGAAACATATATTCTAAGGCAAGATTATTTTTTTATATTTTATTTTAAAAAAATAATATTTTTTATAAAAATATAAAAATACTTTATATATTAGGATATAATTAATAAAAAATAATTAAAATATTATAATATATCTTTAATGGTTGGGATGTATTCTCCAAATTATATGTTTGTCTTTGTTGAAATAAGATTTTATATTTAAATTTTAAAAAAATATATGCTAATCATTTTACTATTTTATAAAAAAAATCATCATAAAAAATTATTTGGATCATTATTTTAAAATTTATAAAAAAATAAGAACATTCATGCAATATGGTATTAATATATTAAAAAATGATAAAAATAATACATTAATGTTATTAATATACATTAATAAAAATATATTAATGCATTGATAAAATAATATTTTATTAAAAATTAATTAAAAAATATTAATAACTATTATATATATAAATAAAATATATATTATTTTCTAAATAATTATATAATGAATTAAAAATAATATTTTTAAAATGATATGTATTTTTAATGAAAGAGATGAGACGCTAGCTAATTATTAAAGCCGACACGGACGCGGTGCCCACAAGCGAAGGAAACGTCGGTAGAAATAATACCTCTACTACGCTTTCATCCATTCCTTCCCCCTCCGTCGCCTCTGTCATTCCCCGGTCCTAATTCGATCCGCCGGAACCCTAACCCTAGAGATCGAATCCTCCTCTCCCTGTATCGATCCTTGGAATCGGATCGCGCGATCATCGATGGGGAACACGGAGAAGCTGATGAACCAGATCATGGAGCTGAAGTTCACGTCGAAGAGCCTGCAGCGGCAGGCGCGCAAGTGCGAGAAGGAGGAGAAGGCGGAGAAGCTCAAGGTGAAGAAGGCGATCGAGAAGGGCAACATGGACGGCGCCCGCATCTACGCCGAGAACTCCATCCGCAAGCGCAACGAGCAGATGAATTACCTCCGCCTCGCCTCCCGCCTCGACGCCGTCGTCGCCCGCCTCGACACCCAGGCCAAGATGCAGACCATCGGCAAGTCCATGTCCTCCATCGTCAAGGCCCTCGACGCCTCCCTCGCCACCGGAAATCTCCAGAAGATGTCCGAGACCATGGACCAGTTCGAGCGCCAGTTCGTCAACATGGAGGTCCAGGCCGAGTTCATGGAAGGCTCCATGGCCGGATCCACCTCCCTCTCCACCCCGGAGACCGAGGTCAACAGCCTTATGCAGCAGGTCGCCGACGACTACGGCCTCGAGGTTTCAGTCGGTCTCCCCCAGCCTGCTGCCCATGCCATCCCTGCCAAGGAGAAGGAAAAGGTCGACGAGGACGACCTCTCCCGCCGTCTTGCCGAGCTCAAGGCCAGGGGCTAGCTTCATCGATTTTATTCGATTTCAGTAGCGTGAGTAAGATCCCTCTTGCTCTTCCTTTTTTTTCTCCTGCGAAACAGGGCGCGAAAAGGAGGAAAAAGAGGATCTTTTGATATATCATATAATTTGTATCCGTGCTCATGCTGTTTACTGCTCAGTATGCATGCTGTGGATGCTCTTCTTCTTTATTAAAATTTTGATTTTTAGACATGGATGTGGAACGAGGGATGGAATGCCTCTGTAAATTTAAATTTTCATATTATGCAACTTGTTTGACTTGCTCAACTGATTCAGAGATCAGAATCTATATATTCATTTTCTCAAGGTAGGCTCAAAAGGCATCTGGCTCTCTGTTTTTCAGCTGGACATTTGGCACCATACTTCTGATATCATAATGGGAGATGGCCTTCTATTACAATCTTGGTGGGAATTACTCTTGTTCTACATGGTCTTGGATGCCACATCTATAATCAATTTTTTTTAAGTCGTATGCTGCTTTTGTTTCTGACTTGAATATCTGGATTTTGTAATTTTTGGGAATTTATGATCGCCTTAGCTCTAAAAATAGGAAAATCTTTCATAATTCTAAAAATTTGAATCTTATATGACATTTCCCGTCATCCTTTAGAGTAAAAGTTAGTCTTGCACTCTTGGGGTTCTGCTGTATTCTTGCATTTATAAATTCCTTTTGAGAGATTCCAACGATCTTTGAGTTTATGATTTAGTTCTTGAATTACATGAGCTTCTAAACTCTCAACATTTTCTTTTATATGCTTTTCTAGGTGGTGACAATATAACCAACATGCTGCACTCATCAAAGTAGTACAGCTTATCTTCAAGAGAAATTTGTACAGCGGATAATCTCGATTTTTTAAAATAAAAAACTTTAAAAAAAACTTTGAGCCACCCTTAGGCATAGAGTGGTGCTTCCCTTAATTAATTCACCCTAGATTAATCTTACTTAGCATCGAGCTTTCCTTCCTTCCCAGTCTTCAATAAGATACACTCTCCATCTTTTATCTCATTTATCTTCCCTGATCACCTAGACTTGTGTTGCCTTTGTACTTTCCATCCTGCACCACATCTCTCTACCTTGATCTTCTGTCAGTTTGTACCCTTCTCCTTTATTGTTATCCATATTCTCCTGTCCTTGAATGTTATCATGCAACTTCTATCTGCCTTCCCTGGTTGAATTGATGGTTGAAGGACTAGAGGTTATATTGTTTTATTTTATTATATTTTTTTAATCTTCAGGTCATAGGATCTAAGCAAAATTTCTCCTTCTTAATCCTCTGAAGAGCAGTGATATTAGTTAGGTTTGAAGTAGATACAGGTAGCATTTAGAAATTTTTTTTTTTTTTTTTTTTTTGATTTTGGGGTTAGGAGGCATGTTAGAGGTATAAACTCCTGATTTAGTATTGCAAGTACCTATTTGAAACTGATTTCAAGCCCCACACTCTCACAAGTTGCACTAGTTTAATAGTCATATGCATGCAAAGTTGATCAAAAATTTGAAGCTTGGCAAAATGAAAGAAAGAGATTAGTTGAAGGGGTAGACTCTATCATTACCCCTTTTAATTACCTTTTCTTTAAATGTTAAAGCTTGAAGTTTATTTCTAAAACATAGATATTGTTGTGCGATCGCGTCAATAAAGGACTAATTTGCCTTGATGAACATCTTGTTGACAATAGAAAACCAGTTGTGAAAGTTGAAGCAAGCAGTTGATATCTGATCTGAGAAATAGTTGATGTGAGGTATAACAATTGAATATTGCAGTGAACAATGCATTTAAAGGAAATGACATTGCTGGAAGGGTTGCTAAAGTCTGGTTTTGAGAAAATGGAAGGGGAGAATAAAAGGTGAGGGTGTATTTTTGTTTGATGCATATCATGTATATAGGCTTGGAAGGACACTCGCGACTTTTGTAACAATTGGACAAATTTGACAAGAAATATACAAAAAGGATACAGGAAATATGCAAAGGAAGTGAGGGAGGGGGGATTCAGGCAGCAAGGTATCATGTACATGAGAGAGGGTTAGGTAGCTCACGTGTAGGATCCATGTTAAGTGCTATTTATCAAAGTAGAGAAGCACAAATTGTTCAAATATTATTGCTAGGCTGGGAATGGTAGACTCACTATTTTTTTTTCTGACCGAAGAAGTGACACTAATAGATGAAAAGAGACCTCTTTGGTATATCAATGGGATGAGGATATGATTGTTATGCTGTAATTATTTTTGCTATCTGAATGATCGTTGCCGCTCTTTGGTTACACTCCTTGTTAGGATTAATTCCAGTGTGTTGGTTCCTTTGCATGATTAATATAGTAAACTTGATTGACTAAAGAGTGGATGAACTTCTGTGGACATGGAACTGTAAATATGAGGTGTTTTGCTCTCCTGAGCCCGTGCAGTGCCAGTGAAATATAGCACAGGTTTTGATTATGAGAATGTGAGAGGAAAAACTGTAGTTTTGGGTCAAGGGATGAAGTTTTTGGGTCTTGAAGTTCTGCCCTTGTAGTACGAGTGAGCATGAATCACTCTTTTCATCTGATGCATCTGGAAATTTTTGGATTCTTACAGTTGATGATTTGGGTTTAAATTCTTTATAATTACTGCTATTTGCTCTCTATTGAGGTACAATTTGTTTGGCAGATCTGGAACGGAGGGAAAAAAATGAGGGTTAAAAAGTCTTTTATGCAGTAGCAGTCACTTAAAGGTGATCGAAATTGAAGAACATATTTCAATTTTAGCCTATTGCAACGTTTTCTATTATATTAGTTTATCTGCATATTACCAGGTGGATTTATCAATATACACTTTGAACCTGTGGCCCACTGATTTTGTAATGGTTTTATGTCATATGATAATACTTGGCATTTGTCATCCGAAGTTGTTTGGAAGAATTCCTCTGAGGTTGTATTACATCTTTATGTGTCAGATATGATGAAACAGCCACTTGAATTTTAGACTGTCAGAGTTTTTTTTTTGTTGGGTACAGACACTAACAGAGCTAACTGATCAATCCTTTATTTTATTTTATTTTATTTTTTTGAGCTGACTCCATGATAGGAGTTTGTTCGCTAGAACTGTTCTACCATTTGAAATTTGGATCATTCCATAAAAACTGGCTTAATCATCCATACCATGGTTAACTGTGTGAATATTTATATTTTTTTAATTTAAAATTTTCAATCATGGATGGCAGTGAAAGTTGTTATTAGAATTTTGAATGAAAAATTGTTCACTCTTATCCCAGCTTAGTTAAAAATTTGAATAATAATAAAAAATTTCTAACCATGATACGGTTGATGCGATGATTTTTTATTGGATGTTTCAAAGTCCAGTTGGAGAGTTCTAACGAATAATTTATCCCATAATGGAGGGGGAAAGTGGCTGTTGAAACAATGATTGCACTGCCAATTGGACTGGTGTCATTCTTTAATAGGGACCATCAACTTTTAAGGTGTGTGTGAGTGAACGACTCCCAGAGGAATACATCATCCCTTGAAGGCTTTATCGAGTGCAAAAATGCAAGATGGCAGAATGATAATGCTACTCTGATCATATCTAAAGCTCAGTCAGGTATATAACTAAAAGGGACAAATTTAATTGTTCACATCCCAAATCCAGCACATGGATTATAGGTTTTGATGGATTATAGATTTTTTAAACTCTCATCTCTCGTTACACTATACGAGGATCAACCTTTCACATCAATGCCTAATCTTAGATAGTTTGCTTGCACTGCCAATTTGTAGGAGATTATGGATTACCTTGTTAGACATGTATGCATGACATTTGTGTGCAATTGTGCGAATGTGGGGGCCAAGAAAACATGGCAGCTGGCAAACTTGATCGAACCTCTTAGGTGAAAGGAAGAGATAGGAACTAGCTAGTTTTGCAAGTTCCCATTTTCTTGAAGCTCAACTTATGTCTAATGATATATAGCTCCGAGCTTGGAACCAGACCATGTAAATTGTCCCAAGGGATCGTCATTTCCAAGTAGAGAGAGAGAGAGAGAGAGAGAGAGAGAGAGAGAGAGAGAGAGAGAGAGAGAATTATGAGCTAAACCATTAAGATTCAAGGGGAAAAAAAAAAAAGGAGAAGAAAAACAACAAAACAGAAATGAGTTTGAGTTATAGATGAGATGTGCCTGAAGGCAATTTTAGTGGAGATTGTGGACCTTGCATGATGCAACTCCCCGAGACTTTTCTTAGTTGTAGCAATGTTGGCAATATTGTCTCTCCACTTGTCCTCATCAATAAGCCAAACTCTTGCATGAGTCACGACTAAACTGCACTATCACATCCCAAATCTAGTATTGGGATCGGCTACGCAATCGACCGCATAAATCCTAGGTATCATTCTAGAGATCATTGTAGGTCTAAGTATACGAGATTTTCATCTTTTTCAGAAATTAAATTTAATTAACTAAATATCATTAAAATAATTTAATAATAATAAATAGTCAACTCGTTCAACTCATAATCACTAAATAATCAACTTGTTCGTTACGTAGGTATCAGAAATAGAACCAACTAAACAATCTAAAAAAAAATTATGGTACTCGATCTCACGTCTAATCCAACCCTTGCTATGCATCTTGCTACTATGAAAAATAGAGAAGTGGGGAGTAAGCTTTACAGCCTAGTAAGGACTCCATATAGTCATACCAGTAATAATACAGTTTGAAAATAATAAGAAAATAATAGTATACCATATCATGCAACCAAAATAACTTATTTATCATATATAACAAAACCTTTAATGAAATCATGTTTCCTTTTTATGTTCCAATCAGTCATCTTTCTTCTTTAGGATTTTAGACTAATCATGGTCATGTTCTAGTCCATGATTGATAATCTTAGTATCATATTTTAGTCTGTGATTGGTAAGCTCGTTGTCACATTTCAGCCTATGACTGGTAAGCTCGTTGTCACACTTCAGCCTGTGATGGGCAATCTCTGTATCACACTCTAACTTGTGATGGGCAGTCTCAGTATTACACTCCAGCTTGTAACTGGCAATCTCATTATCACACTTCAGCCTGTGACTAGCAATCTCATTGTCACACTCCAGCCTATGACTGGCAATCTCAGTAACCACGATTCCGTAGCATAACTAGTTCAAACATCTATTCTTCTTGATTATCACATTATCACATCTCAAATATATTTTCGAATCATATTCTTTTCAAGATTTACAATAATCGATATTACAATCCAAACCATTCAAATATTCATGTCTGATAGGATATATCATACTAAAAATATAAATAACAGTACCAGCAATCATAATTATCCATCATGAGAAATTAAAATATATAATGCATAAACAATCATGCATACCAATACTCATGTCCAAGGATCAAAATCATGCTATGTAAAATATATTTATAAACTGGTGATTGCATCCAGAAATCCTTACCTCAACTGATGATAGACTTAATACGTTAGATACTAGTCTAAACTCAGATCCTGACGTAGGTGCTAGAAAATTTACTCGATGCTCTTTATCCGGAAAATCATCCTCCGATAATAATAATTTTAATATCAATAAATAATTCTATAGTAATTATAAATCTCAAAACCTTCTATCCAATTTCATCAACGACTCATCCACCGATCCCTAGCACCAACTTTATAATTTTCTGATCCCTAAAGAAAAGAATTTTTTTTAGATCTTCCTTTCCAAATATTTATTTATTTATCTCACCATTCTTTTCTCTCTCTTTCATCTTCTCTCTTCTCTTTCTCTCTCCTCTTCTTCTCTCTCTTCTCTTTATCTTTCCTCTTTCTCTCTCCTCTTTTTCTTTCTTCTTTCTCTCTCCTTTTTTTTTCTTTTCTTTTCTTTTCTTTTTCCTTTCCTTTCTTTTTCTTTTCTTTTTTTCTTTTTTTTTCTTTTTCTCTCCCTTCTTTTTTCTTTTCTTTTCTTCTTCTCTTCTTTTTCTTTTTCCTTTCTCCTTCTTCTCCTCCCGCTTAGCCGAACAGAAGACTTGTGCTCCCCGTGCTCTCCTCTTGAAAGTTCCAAGAATCTCGTTGAAAAAAGATTATCTAGGGTTGTGATCTATGGTAGTGCAGCCTCTAGTCCCGGTTAGGCATCCAACGACAGTGGTGGCATTGGAGAACCAAGGTAAAGGATTTTCTCCTCTTCTTTTTTTGGCTTAATATCTCCGTTCGATCCAAAACTTCGATAGTATGGATTCATGGAGAGGAGGAAATCCTTCCTTATAACCGGAAAAGCCTGATTCTGGCTCGATTTGGAGTTCCTCTCAGAGAAGGAGAAGACTCCCGAGTCTTCTTCTCAGATTTATTTTTTTTTCTAATTTTAGGCCAGGTATTACATTCTTCCCCTCTTAAAATAATTTTGTCCTTGAAATTAGCTTAATTAATATTTTAAATCTTGAAAATAACTAACCCTCATGTCATTCTCAAACTTCTAATTAGTCTACCTCTTAGGAGACTTGTTTTTCAAGTCTCAATATATCGAAATTATATAATACTCAAAACTTGATTATTTTCATTTACAAAACATATCAAATTCTCTTGAGTTCTTCCAAAAAAAAACTAATCTTTCGATATCAATATAATTAATTATCCTTATTAATTCTACATAAAATTCATGATGGCTCAAACTTTAGATATATCTAATTTTAACATCATCCTCAAGCTTCTAGATAATCCCTTTCGTAGAATATTTTCTTTATCAGTCCATAACATAACAAGCTATATCATATCTTCATTTTGATTCTTACAATTTACAATAAATAGTAAATTCTCTCAATCTCTTTCAAATAAACATTAACGCCTTAACCTTGAATTAAAATACATAATTCTTCATCCCTGAAATTTATTTTTCTTGATTAACTCCACATCATATTTGACCATGTATTATACTATTAACACCAACAAAAGAACTTTGAGCATTAAACACTCTCTAGAATCTAAAGCCTTCATTCTCTTAATATTTTCTATGATTTTCTAATTAGGTTTCTATTTTTGAAAAATCTTAAGCCTCTTCAAATAATGAGATTATAATATCAAAACTAAAAAGAGCTTTATGTCAGAGTATTCCAGATCCAAGCCCGAAATCGCGTGTTTTTTCTAAATTTAGAGATGTCTATTTTTTTCTAGAGTCCGCTATATTAGGAGAACCTATTGATGAAAATTACATGGCAACACCATAGACTAGTCCAAGAGTGAATAATATTATCCTTTCATTTATCTCTAAAAGTCTTGTTACTGAAATTTAAATCAACTCTCCCATCATAACATTTCTGAAGTTAGAGTTAACATTCTTAATTAATTTTAGAATAACTCAAAGTACTACGTATCTACTACATACTTTGATATAATTTATCGAATCATCTAGGTTCACTAAATGAATCTTCTCAAAAGTTTACTTTATTTTGGCATTAGAAAGATTCAATGTTACTAAAGTAAAGCTTTTGAGTCTCTTTATCTTATCCATATCTTAGACATATCATATCATCATTAATTCTTGACTCGCTTTTTATATTTCAAATCCTTGCATAAATTTCACCATCCTTTTAAGATATCAATAACTCTAGTCTAAGTCTGAATTAATCATGCCTTTTTTAATAATTCAATTAGACCATCTAGATCAACTTTTCTCTTAGAAGGTTACTTTAATTCTGACAAAGTAAATGATTCTAAGTCAATATCCTTATGAGGAGGATTGATTATGTTATTGCTCAGAGAGCTATTTTATTATAATTCTTAATATCAATTGATAACCATTTGAAAATTTGTTCCTCGTAGCTAAAGTCATATAAGTCTTCCAAAATCAATTTTCCACTTAATGAAATTTCAGTAGCATGATAACTTAGATTTTCTTATAGATCTTAATTTGACTTGGAGTTTAATATATCCAAAAATCTTCAACAAATATAAGGAAGGTCCAGTAATCCAATCCAAAACTACTAACATAACTATCAAAGATTCTACCAAAATGTGTATACCATGTCCATATAATATAATCTAATCCATCAATAGAAAGTTACAAATTTATGCATTATCCTAACCACATTTTTTTAATGTATTTTTAATTATAATTCACATACAGGTTCATTGAAAATTATCCTTTCTAATATTATTAAACTTTTTCATAATCTACACCCTAAACAACTTCTTGCAACAATCTCAAAATTTATAATCGAATAATTAACAACAAAACTAGCATGCTATTACGATTTGCATCCATATCAAGTTTCGAATTCCAAAATCATCCAATTAATAATTGAATATACATATTTATCATAACATAATCCATTATCATAACATACTATACTTCTAGGCCAGCACTTCTAATGCTCGGATCAAACTTATTTATTAGAGGCAAAGATACATCTTATCCAATTCTTCAATATCCATTATATGCTTACTTATCATGATCAAATAGTATAAATCATTCAGCTCTCTACATCCATCGTAGGTCAATCTCATTACTTATATTAGAGGCAAAAATTATATTTTTCTTTTGCATTAATCATATACCAGATCTTATGCATAATATCTAAAGTTTAGAAATCCAAATTTCAAATCTATTTTTACAACTTTTATCATATTCCGATTGATCATAACTCTAAGTTCAAAAATCTCTTAAGTCATAGTTTGTAGTGATCATAATCTAAGTTTTAATATCACTCAAATCATATCCTAATCATTTATGTCATAGTCCAAAATGATCATTACCTAAGTTTCGATATCATTCTGTCATGTCCTAATAGCCACTATGTTATTTGTTAATCTTTTATATCACAGTCCCAAGTGATCATAACCTAGGCTCTGATACCACTATGTCATGCCCCAAATTCAGCACCGGGATCGGCTATGCGACCGGCCATATAAGTCCTAAGTATCATCCTAAAGATCATGCTAGACCAAAATATATAAAATTTTCATCATTTTCAAAATTAAATTTAATTAACTAAATACCATTAAAATAATTTAATAATAATAAATCGTCAACTTGTTTAACTCACGATCACTAAATAATTAACTTGTTCGTTACATGGATATCATAAATAAAACTAACTAAATAATCTAAAAAAAATTCTACTACTCGATCTTATATCCGGCTCAATCTTTGCTATGCATCCCGTGACTCTAAAAACTATAGAAGTAGGGAGTGAGCTTTACAGCTCAGTAAGGACTCCATACAGTCACACCAATAATACTGTAGTTTGGAAATAATAAGAAAATAATAGTATACAATGTCATGCAACCAAAATAACTCATTTATCATATATAACAAAATCTATAGTAAAATCATATTTCCTTTTTATGTTCTAATTTAATCATCCTTTTTTAGGATTCTAGACTAACCATTGTCATGCTCCGGCCCATGATTAGCGATCTCAGTGTCATACTTCAGCATGTGACTGGCAAACTCATTGTCACATTTTAGCCTGCGATGGGCAATTTTAGTATCACATTCCAGCTTGTGACTAACTATCTCATTGTCATACTTCAGCCTGTGACTAGCAATCTCATTGTCACACTCCAACCTGTGACTAGCAATCTCATTGTCACACTCCAACCTGTGACTGGCAACTCAGTAACTACGATCCCGTGGCGTGACTAGTCCAAACATCCCTTCTTCTTGATTATTACATTATCACATCTCAGATATGTTTTCAAATCATATTCTTTTCAAGATTTACAATAATCGATATCATAATCTAAATCATCCTATTACAGTAGTAAAAAAATCCATTCGGCCCTGACACATCATCCTCCTTGGTAGCTAATGTGGCCACATGCTTCACGGGTATCTCCAAGCCTCCCATCAAAAGAAGACGACGGGTCCGCTTGTTCTAAGAGGCGATCGGCCCTTGTGGCGGCCAGGTCAGCACCTCACTTCGGCCATGTGCGAAGTCTAGCTTCGTGGTAGTTCAGTTCAGCTCGGTACCTTGACCCTACCTCGACCATGCACCTCGGCATCTCATCCACGGTACACCCTACCTCGGTCCCCGTGCTTGGGAGGTGCGTGCAACCAGATCTCTTCGCCAAGCTCGTGCCAGGGTCACGCCCGTGGCATGTCCATGCCAAAGTCATGCTCGCGGCACGTCCGTGCCAGGGCAAGCCTGCGCCAGGGTCATGCCCGGCACACGTGGCACCCAGTCTGGCTCACCTCTGCCCAGTCCGGCACGCCCGCGTGCCTAGTTCGGCAAGCCCGCGCTCCCAGTCCAACACGACTCCAGTCCAGCTCGATAAGCCTGCGCACCCCGCTCGCTCCGGTCCAGCACCGGGTCCCGCTCCGGCTTCACATGCTCCAGCCTAGGTCCTCCCTCTCCGGTGCCCAGTCTGCCCGCAGGAGGCTGCACCTCTGCTCCGCCCTCTCCGGCATCCAGTCCGCCTGCGAAAGGCCCACACCTTGGCTCCCCCCGCTCCGGCGCCCAGTCCGCCCGTGGGAGGCCTGCTCTACGCCTCCGCCCGCGCCCTGTCTACTCCAGCTCCGTTCAGATCAGCCCGTGCCTCCATCCGATCCGGCCGCGCCTGACGCGCCCATGCCCGGTTCAACTCCGGTCCACCCCAAGTCCGGTGTGACCATGCTACAGTGGCTCCCAATTCAACACGACCGCGTCTAGATCTGCTGGCACCTCCGTCCGGTCCGGCATGCCTCCATTCGGTCCGGCCACGCCCGCAGAGGCATGGCATGGTTTAGCTCTAGTCCAGCACGCCCGCGTGCCCAGATCGGCAGCATCCGCATGCCCAGTTTGGCACGCCTGGCACACGTGGTGCCCAGTCCGGCATGCCCGCGCTCCCAGTCCGGCATGCCCGCGCTCCCAGTCTGGCACGACCTTGACGTTCCCAGTGCCCCGCTCTAGCGGGGTTCCGTGCGCATGGAGAGACTCTGTGTGCCATGCCTCGATCCGCGCACGTAGAGGGACTTTGCATATCGCGCCCCCATCCGTGCGTGTGGAGAGACTCTGCGTGCCTCGCATCGTGCACCTCGGACCTGTGCACGAGGAGCCTTCGCCTGCCTCGTTTCGATCCATATACCACGGCCCATCTGACATTGTCCTAGGTATGCTTTTCAAAGTGCAGGCACGGAAGAGATCTGGATGGCAGCCCCGACACGTAAAATCACCGTCCCTGCCAGACCTGCTACAGGCCCTGTAATGCGCCACCTGCATGATGGGGATTCAAGGCAGGTCCGGGTATTTTTCTATTTTTTCTTATTTTCTCAGAATTTTTTTTATTTTTCTATTCCCGCTATTCCGACTATCCCTGCTATTCTGGTTTTGTTCTTGGTTTATCCCTGAGTTATCCCAGTTTTATTCCATCTTCACTGTCTTTCTCCCGTGGTTTTAAAACGAATTTCAAAACCCTAGCCTCCACCCCGCCAGTCCCAGATCCGGGCTGCCCGACCCTCGGTCGCCATCACCGAACCGCCGCCGGCCCCCACCCTCACCGGAGAAGCCGTCGCCACCGCCCCACGCCATTGGGAAGACGAACGGACGCTGAGGCGTCCGCTCGCCACGGCCCACGGCCGTCGCCGTCGCTGCCGCCGCCGGCCCGCTGCCCGTCGCCGTTCCTGCCGCCTGCCGGCCCTCGCCCGGCCACCGGTGGGGTCCGCCGCCGTCCACTTCCGTGGGAAGACGAACGGACGCGGGAGGCGTCCGTCTGCCCACGTGCGCCCCTGCGCCGCCGCCGCCGTTGCCGCCGTCGCTCGCACGTCCGCCGGCCACCATCCCGCTGGCCCCGGCCGTCCCCGCCGTCCACCGGCCACGCCGGTGCCCTGAGGTCTCCCACGGCCGTGGGAGACCAAATGGCACGCCCTGGGGCGTGCCATGCCATTCTTGCACCACCTCACCCGCAACCCGCCGCCAACCGTCCGCCGGCCCGTCTGCCACCCGCTGGTGTTCCGCTTGAGACCGTTCTTCCCTTCCACGACCGTGAGTTTGTGTTTGCATGGATTTCAGAGCAGCCCATATTTCAGAGCAGCATGCTTTCTGGAGCAGATTATCAAGCTGACACGCTCTTCAGAGCATATCAGCACTATTTTTGATGCAACACGAATTTTGATATAATTTATTTTCCTTTTTTAGTTTTCTTAGAGGCTAAGAAACTGAGGGTTTTGGTTTTTCTATATAAAGGCCCCCTCTCCCTTGTAATAATCAGAAAGTTGATATAGATTTTTGGGTTGGTTCCGGTTCTGGTTCTGGGCTGAGACCCATTTTTCTTCGTTCCCTGCTGTGTGCATTATGGATTCGATGAGGGGTGTGAGGCGTTCCCTGCTATGTGCATTATGGGTTCGATGAGCACCCTAGTTATCCCCTATCTCGTCTTCTTTATCTCCTCGTGTCCTTCGAGAGTCATCCTAGCGCATCTATGTGAGAGCCCTGCTGTGTGCATTATGGGTTCGATGGGAGCTCAGGGTAGCTGGTGCTGTGACCCCTTCGAGAGGGTAGCTTTATGCTCAGGGTAGCTGGTGCTGTGATCCATCGGGAGGGTAACTTTAGGCTTTGACCCCTGACTTTCTATGTGCGTTCCCCGCTAGAGTGAGTCTCAGGGCCATGAGTTCCACTTCCCGGTCCCCCATCTTCATCCTCCCTTCACCACATCCATCCAGAAAATTGAAAACAAAAGAGATCAGCTGTCTTAGGATTTTAGTGTCAGTATGCCCTAGTCCCGGGAGGCTTCTTAGCCTCCCACGGTCCTAGTTTGTTTAGTTGTTTCCCTGTTTTTCAAATAACCAGGTTACATCGATACTTCGTCCTGCATCAATTTGGTATCAGAGCGAGTTGTGGATTAGGGTGTGCTCCATCTTTCGAACTCGACGGAGTCGAGTTCTTCACGGTCGAGGAGAATGATGGGGATCTAAGGCAGGTCCGGGTATTTTTCTATTTTTCTTATTTTCTCAGAATTTTTTTATTTTTCTATTCCCGCTATTCCGACTATCCCCGCTATTCTAGTTTTGTTCTTGGTTTATCCCCGAGTTATCCCAGTTTTATTCCATCTTCACTGTCTTTCTCCTGTGGTTTTAAAATGAATTTCAAAACCCTAGCCTCCACCCCGCCGGTCCCAGATCCGGGCCGCCCGACCCCTGGCCACCACCGTCGAACCGTCGCCGGCGCTCGCCGGCCCCCGCCCTCGCCGGAGAAGCCGCCGTCGCCACCCCACGCCCGTGGGAAGATGAACGGACGCGGAGGTGTTCGCTCGCCACGGCCCACGGTCGTCGCCGCCGGCCCGCTGCCCGCCGCCATTCCTGCCGCCCGCCGGCCCTAGCCTGGCCGCCGGTGGGGTCCGCCGCCGTCCATGCCCGTGGGAAGACGAACGGACGCGGGAGGTGTCCGTCCGCCCTCATGCGCCCCTGCGTCGCCGCCTCCGTTGCCGCCGTCGCCCGCACGTCCGCCAGCCACCATCCCGCCGTCCCCGGCCGTCCCCGCCATCCACCGGCCACGCCGGTGCCCTGAGGTCTCCCACGGTCGTTGGAGACCAAATGGCACGCCCTGGGGCGTGCCGTGCCTTTCTTGCGCCGCCTCGCCCACAGCCCGCCGCCAGCCGTCTGCCGGCCCGTCCGCCACCCACTGGTGTTCCGCCGGAGACCGTTCTTCCCTTCCATGACCGTGAGTTTGTGTTTGCACGGATTTCAGAGAAGCCCATATTTCATAGCAGCATGCTTTCTGGAGCAGATTATCAAGCTGACACGCTCTTCAGAGCATATCAGCACTATTTTTGATGCAACATGAATTTTGATGTAATTTATTTTCCTTTTTTAGTTTTCTTAAAGGCTAAGAAACTGAGGGTTTTGGTTTTTCTATATAAAGGCCCCCTCTCCCCTGTAATAATCAGAGAGTTGATATAGATTTTTGGGTTGGTTCCGGTTCTGGTTCTGGGCTGAGGCCCGTTTTTCTTCATTCCATGCTGTGTGCATTATGGGTTCGATGAGGGGTGTGAGACGTTCCCTGCTGTGTGCATTATGGGTTCGATGAGCACCCTAGTTATCCCCTATTTCGTCTTCTTTATCTCCTCGTGTCCTTCGAGAGTCATCCTAGCGCATCTATGTGAGAGCCCTGCTGTGCCCATTATGGGTTCGATAGGAGCTCAGGGTAGCTGGTGTTGTGACCCCTTCGGGAGGGTAGCTTTATACTCAGGGTAGCTGGTGCTGTGATCCCTCGGGAGGGTAGCTTTAGGCTTTGACCCCTGACTTTCTGTGTACGTTCCCCGCTAGAGTGAGTCTCAGGGCCATGAGTTCCACTTCCCGGTCCCCCATCTTCATCCTTCCTTCGCCACATCCACCCAGAAAATTGAAAACAAAAGAGATCAGTTGTCTTAGGATTTTAGTGTCAGTATGCCCTAGTCCCGGGAGGCTTCTTAGCCCTCCCATGGTTTTAGTTTGTTTAGTTGTTTCACTGTTTTTCAAATAACCATGTTACATCAATTTTTCATCCCGCATCACCGCAGAGGGGGGCTACATTAAAGCCTCCCATATCACTTTTTACACAAATCAGGAAGAAGTGCCCCACCTGAGGCACTGTGCTCCTTCACCAACCTCCTGAACCGCCCAGAAGAAGAAGGTTCACCAACCTATCTAAACCTCTCAGGCCTACACAAGCCTCACAGGTCCATACCAAGACTAGCACGCCTCCCCAAACGACAAGAGTCACTCGTCTACATAAGGCCAGCATGAAGAGGTAAGGGGGGTAAAAGACGACAGACTCTCTTGAGTCCTACATTATCTTCCATTTATCTTCCATTCTTATTACCCTCTGGAAGCAGAGAGTTCCCCAAGCTCTCTACCTCAGAGGTCTTTTGTTCCCCTCAATCGTCCCACTGACTTGATCGTTGGAGTGTCTTCGCCGGAATCCCCGGCCCAGGTCTCTCTTATTTTGCAGGTCCGTCCGACAGAGGGAGCCGATTCATGAGGCCGAAGGCAAAGCGCCCGACGAGAGAGACCCGACATGCCGGACCTACGGGTCATGACGATCCAGGTGGTAACAGTTTGGTTCACCAACCTATCTAAACCTCTCAGGCCTACACAAGCCTCACAGGTCTATACCAAGACCAGCACGCCTTCCCAAACGATAAGAGTCGCTCGTCTACATAAAATCAGGATAAAAAGGTAAGGGGAGGTAAGAGACGATAGATTCTCTTGAGTCCTACATTATCTTCCATTCTTATCACCCTCTAGAAGCAGAGAGTTTTCCAAGCTCTCTACCTCAGATGTCTTCTATTCCCCTCAATAGTCCCACTGACTTGATCGTCGGAGTGTCTTCGTTGGAATCCCCGACCCAGGTCTCCCCTATTTTGCAGGTCCACCCGACAGAGGGAGCCGATTCATGAGGCTGGAGGCAGAGCACCCGGTGGGAGGGACCCGACGCGCCGGAGCTATGGGCCACGATGATCCAGGCGGCAATAGATTGGCGCGCCAGGAAGAGGGCAGATCAAAGCTCCTCAACGGGTGGACAACAGTAGCCACCTTCGTCCTCTACCCCCGGGGGCAAACTGGGGGCATGAGAATGGGGGCACGGGAGCTCCCCCCTCTCTCGGGACTCCAAGAAGTGGTCTTGAGAAAAAGTTCTGAGACTGAAAGAGACATTGTTATCCCCGGCAAGATCGGGCGGGGAATGTTCAAATCCACGCCAATGCCATGGGTGGCTGGCCGCACAGGTTCCAAAAAGAAAAAAAAAGAGAAAGAAAAGAAAAAGAAAAAAAGGGGAAAAGTAAAAGGAAGAAGAAGAGAAGAAGAGAGGGAGAAAGGGTCTGACCACCGTAGAGAGGAAAGAAATTCATGCTCGTGGTCCTATCAAACACCAGGCATTTCCCATGCAACGGAGATCTATTCTCCCATGCAACGGAGTTCTCTTCTCCCATTCAACGGAGTTCTCTTCTCCCATGCAATGGAGTCCTCTTCCCCTATATGGAGATCTATTCTCCCATGCAGCGGAGCTTTGTTCTCCCATGCAGAGGAGTCCTATTCTTTCTTAAGGTAACTCCTCTCTCCGCTATTTTTGTAACGTAAAAAATTGTGTTTCAGTTCTGCAGGAAGGGCTCCTATGTCTTCATTAATGGAGCCCTGTTCTCCTATGCAACGGACTCCTATTCCCCAGGCAATAGGATCTCATGCAACGGAGCTCTCTCCCATGCAACGGAGCCTCAAGCTCCCAGGCAACAGGATCTCATTCCTCCCATGCAACGGAGCTCTCTCCCATGCAACGGAGCTCTCTCCCATGCAGCGGAGCCTTGTTCTCCCATGCAGAGGAGTCGTATTCTTTCTTAAGGTAACTCCTATCTCCGCTATCTTTGCAACGTAAAAAACTATGTTTCAATTATGCAGGAAGGGATCCTATGTCATTATCAACGGAGCCCTGTTCTCCTATGCAACGGACTCCTATTCCCTAGGAAACAGGATCTCATTCCTCCCATGCAACGGAGCCTCAAGCTCCCAGGCAACAGGATCTCATTTATCCCATGCAATGGTGCTCTCTCCCATGCAACGGAGCTCTCTCCCATGTAACGGAGCCTTATGTTCCCATGCAACGAAGCTCTCTCCCATGCAACGGAGCCTCATGCTCCAACGCAACAGACCTATCTTCTGCCATGTAAGGGAGTCCAATTCTCTCCTGAGATGGTGGTCGACGAATTTAATTTTAGCCTTCTCAATGAAGAAATATATTTTTTATGACCGGAGCTCAACAGGTAACTTCTTTCTCTGCTATATTTACAACATGAAAAACTGTTTCAGTTATACAGGAAAGTTTCCTGTACTACCATCAAGGGTAAGCACTATGGTCTGCCAGAGCCTGTCATTGCCCGCAAGAATTCTTGACAAAAGCCTGGAGTCCAGTCCGGATGAAAGCCCGGAACCCAGTTCCGGTACAATAGCTGGGAGTTCAGTCCGGATGGAAGCCCGAAACCTAGTTCCTGTATAAAAGCTCAGAGTCCAGTCCGGATGAAAGCTCGTAACCCAGTTTCGGCACAACAACCCAGAGTTCAGTCTGGATGGAAGCCTGGAAACCAGTTCTGGTATAAAAGCCCAGAACCAAGTTCTGATATAAAAGCCCGGAACCCAGTTCTGGTATAAAAGCCCGGAGTCCAGTCCGGATGAAAGCCCGGAGTTCAGTCTGGATAGAAGCCCAGAATCCAGTTCTAGCATAAAAGCCCGGAGTTCAGTCTGAATGGAAGCCCAGATCCCAGTTCCGGCACAACAGCCAGGAGTTCAGTCTGAATGGAAGCCCGAAATCCAGTTCTGGCACAAAAGCCCGGAGTCCAGTCCGGATGAAAGCCCAGAACCCAGTTCTGGCACAACAGCTCGGAGTTCAGTCCGGATGGAAGCCCGGAACCCAATTCTGGCAGAAAAACTCGGAGTCCAGTCCGGATGAAAGCCCGAAACCCAGTTCCGGCACAACAGCCTGGAGTTCAGTCAGGATGGAAGCCCGAAATCCAGTTCTGGCATAAAAGCCTGGAGTCCAGTTCGGATGAAAGTCCAGAACCCAGTTTCGGCATAACAGCCCGGAGTCTAATCCGGATGGAAGCCTGGAACCTAATTTCAGTACAAAAGCCAGGAGTTTAGTTTGGATGGAAGCCCGGAACCCAGTTCTGGCACAACAGCCCGGAGTTCGGTCCGGATGGAAGCCCAGAACCCAGTTCCGGCATAAAAGCATGGACTTCGGTCTGGCACTGAAAGTCCGGAAACCCCGGCACCTCAAGACCGGAAACCCCGGCGCCTCAAGACGGAAATGCCAGAAGTCTCGCACCAAAGCCAGGAATTTCCGAAGTCAAATGAAGCCGAGCTGAAGTCAAGCTTCTATCCAAAGCCAAGCTCATGCTCCTCGGACCTTCTAGCAGCTTCTACGCCCTCATCAAAAGCTTTGAGGAGTGCTGTGAGCTCAACCACGTGCCTGTTCGGATATGTGTGCACCCAAGTTATGCACCTCACTAACCTCTTCCTCCATGGCACCACCTTCTATCCGGTCAAAGAGGAGTCAGACTGAAGTGATGGCACCATCACAATGCAACTAACCTTCGGTTAAAGTACCTACGGGCAACTGAGTTTCAGAAATACCACCTTCTACTTTGTTTTGCAGGCCACTCCCTGTTTATGAAGAGGATAGCCAGACTCGATGCCTTTATCTAGGCTCTTAAAGACCGACGACTAACCTCCGGTAAGTTCAGTTTCATCTAGCGACGGACTTCTTGCAACCAGTACAGAGCCCGCTACGGCATAGAGCCGAATGGATGATGGTACTCTCTTTATCCAAAACGTAGACGTTTTGGACTCAGAAAGCGGGGGCATCTATTACAATAGTAAAAAAATCCATTCGGCCCTAACACAGCATCCTCCTTGGTGGCTGACATGGCCACATGCTTCACGGGTATCTCCAAGCCTTCCATCAAAAGAAGACGATGGGTCCGCTTGTTTTAAGAGGCGATCGCCGCTGTGACGGCCAGGTCGGTACCTCACTTCGGCCATGCATGAAGTCCAGCTTCGTGGTAGTTTAGTTCATCTTGGCACCTCGACCCCAGCTCGGCCATGCACCTCGGCACCTCATCCACGATATGCCCGTACCTCGATCCGCATGCTTGGGAGGTGTGTGCACCCATATATCTTCGCCAAGCCCGCATTAGGGTCACGCTCGTGGCACGTCCGCGCCCGGGCAAGCCCGCGCTAGGGTCATGCCCGCGGCACTTCCGCGCCATGGTCATGCCCGCGGCACTTCCGCGCCAGGGTCACGCTCGGCACACGTGGTGCCAAATCTGGCTCGCCTTTGCCCAGTTCGCCATGCTCGCGTACCCAGTTCGGCACGCCCGCGCTCCCAGTCTGGCACGACTCCAGTCCAGATCGGCAAGCCCGCGCGCCCTGCTCGCTCCGGTCCGGCATAGGGTCCAGCTCTGGCTCTGCATGCTCCAGCCCAGGTCCTCCCTCTCCGACGCCCAATCCGCTCGTGGGAGGCTGCACTTCTGCTCCGCCCTCTCTGGCATCCAGTCCGCCCGCAGGAGGCTCGCACCTTGGCTCCGCCTGCTTCGATGCCCAATCCGTCCGCGGGAGGCCTGCTCTTCTCCTCCACCCGCGCCTGGTCTACTCTGGCTCCGTTCAGATCAGCCCGCACCTCCGTCCGGTCCGGCCATGCCTGACACGCCCGTGCCTGGTTCAGCTCTGGTCCGCCCCAAGCCCGGTGCGACCATGCCACGGCGGCTCCCAGTTTGGCACGATCGTGTCTAGATCCGCCGGTGCCTTTGTCCGGTTCGGCACACTCGGCTCTGTCCAGCGTGCCTCCATCTGGTCCGGCCATGCCCACAGAGGCGTGGCACGGTTCAGCTCCAGTCCGGCAAGCCCGCGTGCCCAGTTCGGCACCGTCCGCGTGCCCAGTTCGGCACTCCCAGCACACATGGCGCCCAGTCCGGCTCGCCTCTGCCTAGTTTGGCATGCCCGCGTGCCTAGTTCGGCACGCCCGCGCTCCCAGTCCAGTACGACCTCGACGCTCCCAATGCCCCGCTCCAGTGGGGTTCCGTGCATCTCGATCCGCGTGCATGGAGAGACTCTGCGTGCCGCGCCTTGATCCGTGCACGTAGAGGGACTTTGCATATCGCACCCCCATCCGCGCGCGTGGAGACTTTGCATGCCTCGCGTCGCGCACCTCGGACCGTGTGCACGAGTATTCTTCGCCTGCCTCGTCTCGATCCGTATACCACGGCCCATCTGACACCGTCCTAAGTATGCTTTTCAAAGTGCAGGCACGGAAGAGATCTAGATGGCAGCCCCGACACGTAAAATCACTGTTCTTGCCAGACCTGCTACAGGCCCTGTAATGCACTGCCCGTAGAGGGGGGGCTGCATTAAAGCCTCCCAGATCACTTTTTACATCAATCAGGAAGGAGTGCCCCACCCGAAGTACTGTGCTTCTTCACCAACCTCCTGAACCGCCTAGAAGAAGAAGGCTCACCAACCTATCTAAACCTCTCAGGCCTACACAAGCCTCACAGGTCTATACCAAGTCCAGCACGTCTTCCCAAACGTCAAGAGTCGCTCGTCTATATAAGATCAGGATACAAAGGTAAGGGGAGGTAAGAGACAATAGATTCTCTTGAGTCCTACATTATCTTTCATTCTTATCACCCTCTGGAAGCAGAGAGTTCTCCAAGCTCTCTATCTCAGAGGTCTTCTGTTCCCCTCGATCGTCCCACCGACTTGATCGTCGGAGTGTCTTCGCTAGAATTTCCGGTCCAGGTTTTCCCTATTTTGCAGGTCCGCTCGATAGAGGGAGCCAATTTACGAGACCGGAGGCAGAGCGTCCGGTGGGAGGAACCCGGCACGCCGGAGCTACGGGTCACGATGATCCAGACAGCAATACATCCAAATAGTCATGTCTGATAAAAATATATCATATAAAAAATATAAATAATAGTACCAGCAATCATAATTATTTATGATGAAATTTAATGCGTTCACGTTCCAAACCTAGCACATGGATTATAGGTTTTGATGGATTATAGATTTTTTTAACTCTCATCTCTCGTTACACTATACGAGGACCGACCTTTCACATCAATGCCTAATCCTAGATGGTTTGCTTGCACTGCCAATTTGTAGGAGATTATGGATTACCACGACATGTATGCATGACATTTGTGTGCAATTGTGCGAATGTGGGGGCCCAGAAAACATGGCAGCTGGCAGACTTGCTCAAACCTCTCAAGCGAAAGGAAGAGATAAGAACTAGCTAGTTTTGCAAGTTCCCATTTTCTTGCAGCTGAACTTATATCTAATGATATATAGCTCCGAGCTTGAACCATGTAAATTGTCGCACGGGATGGTCATTTCCAAGTAATAAAAAAAAAAAAGAGAAAAAATTATGAGCTAAATCATTAAAATTATAAAAAAAAAAAAAGGAAAGGAGAAGAAAAACAACAAAATAGAAATGAGTTTGAGTTATGGATGAGATATGCCTGAAGGCAATTTTAGCGGAGATCGTGGACGTTGCATGATGTAACTCCTCAAAACTTTTCTTAGCTGTAGCAATGTTGGCAATACTGTCAGCTCCACTCGTCCTCATCAATAAGCCAAAGTCTTGCACGAGTCATGACTGGAAGTCTGGACTGCACCACCACAGCCTTCAGACAACGGGCACCAGTTTTTCCGCCCCCCAGCACACTTTGGCCCCAACTTTTCCATATTAAAGAGGCTGGCAAACCTACTCCTATTGCCATTATGTGCAGGGACCCTACAGCGTGTCAAAGGACATGGTAGTTACCGCTAAGGCAGTAGTTTGGTCAGTAGAGGCTTAGCATCATTTTTCATCAGTCATGGATTCGAGGCATGATCTCTGCGGGTAACTCGATTAAATCCAGTAATTTTTCTGGGACACGTGATTGGTATGGCGAGAGAGTGCACTACGTGCATCCTAATGATGACAGGCTGACGTACTCACCGATGATGGGAAGGGTACGCAAAAAAATTATGACCTGAATCGAATATAACATGACAGGATTGGAACCTGGTGAGAGCAACTACACTAGAATTTATCCCCCTTTTTTTTTGTTAATAAAAAAAAAAAAAAAAAAAAAAAAGGACATGGTAGTTGGCATTGTACAATCATTTGAAGAGAGAAAGTGATGGGCTAGAATTTACACCATGTAAAGAATGAATGTCACATCCTTCATGCGAGGGAAAGAAACAGAGAAAGGAAGTGAAGATTACCTCATGATTGAGCTTTGGAAGTAACTTCCAGTGGGAGAACGGAAGAGCTATTATAATGAACATGTGTATCCAAGTAGAAAACTGTGTCTAGCTCACAGAAACCTTGAATTCTCGCTGTCCTGGGTCAATCCACATTCCATGTCCTTCATGCAAGGAATATAAGTCATGGTGTTCCAGAGGGAGAGGAGTTGGTGCTACGATTGTTCCAAAGCATGGCGAGAAATTGCTTTATTCACTCAAACAACTAATGATGGGCATGGATGGTGGTTTTAAGCTAGATTGGCCTTGCAATTGTAACATTCAATGACCAGACAGGCTTTATAGCTAGTGTTTGCTGGTGATTCACATGAAATGATCGTATCTCTTACAACAGCCCGAGACCTCTTCCCCCCACCCAAAAAAAAAAAAAAAAAAAAAAAGAAAAAAAAAGAAAAAAGAAAGAAAGAAAAGTTCATTAGTTTAGTATAAGTATCTAGGATCTACTCACGGCATGACTGATATAGGACTAAATAGATGCCCACGTGGCTCCTTATATATTCTCCTGATTTAGTATCTACTATATAAGACTAAGAATCTAAATTTATTCAAATCTAATTACGAGCATCATGATTAATTTGTGGTTAATCCTAGCTTGTCTATATGGCAATGTCTCCCCGTCAACATGAGTCGATAACTGGGTTTGTTCCGATACCATTTATAATGATAAAAAACTTTATTCATAAAAGCTAGTTAAAAGATATTATTTAGTTAAATATCCAAAGAGTACCTGATGCATAGTTGATGGGAGACTAAACATACATCCTCATGGATCCTTATATCTCTCATCTCTTTGTTAACATTGAATGGTCCATCCCCAAATATTTGGACTCCAATTGTTTATCTTCCACCAGCCTGCCAAAGTATTGATCTTTAATTAGGTCAAAAGACAAAGATCCTCAAATTTTGCTGCAGCTATGAGTTGGATTAAAAACAAAAGTGCAAGGAGGTGCGAAACAATGGTGATGGCCAGCTGCGGTCCTCTTTATAGTTTAATATATGGTAAGATGAAGAGCATGCCAACCCATAATTAAATGGCTTGTCCACTAAAGCATAAACATCCATGCCATGCTACATGACAAATATGGTTATCTTTCATTGTTCTGGCCATGAAGAGTATAACGTGCGCTAGCACAAGGGGTGTGCTGTCGTTCATGCTATTGTACAGATTATGTGCTCCTTGGTGGCTTTTCTAGTTGGAAATCAAAATTACCAAAGAATGAGAGGGCTTTGGCTTCTCGCATGTCATGTTCCTCTTACCCCTCCTTCGCATGCATTCCTTATTATTATTATTTTTTGATAAGAAAAAAAGAATGGAAGAGGGGAAGGGGGTAATTAATTTAGCTATTCTTTTTAGACATGATCATAACACTCCTACTCCATTGAAGAATGTTCGATTCATGATCCCCACCATATTCAAGTAATATTGATGAGTATGTCATCCCAATCTCATAAAAATATCAATCAATTCAATAGTCAATCGCATGCATCCTATGTCTATCGATTGAGCTACCACCTTAATGGTACATGTATGCCCGTTCAATCTTTAAACGTTAGCATTCTTTGTTTAACTAAGAAATTTTTTTAATTATATTATATTTATTTTTTTTGTTTTTATAGTAACTAAGGAGCGACTAAAAGAAATAGATAAAAAAAGAAGATAATAGAAAGGTTAATATATAGCTGCACAGCTTTAATTGCTTCTAGATAACATAATTTGGGGGTAATGGGCAGGTTGAAAAGATACAACATGGCTAAATAATGCAACTTTTAGGTGAAATTGGTTCATTGGCGTCTTTAATTCATCAACCTTGATACATAAGAGGATGCAAAAGTACTTATTTTGTCAAGCAAACATGCAACTAATTCCTTTTAGTTGGCACCCGTGACTTGTATAAGAAGAATGACACGTGTTCATCCGTATTAATAGAATAGGATGGTCGGTGCAAGGATGCATGAGTCTCAAAAAGAAATCAGAGTAAGAGCATTTAGAAAGCTGGTGCAGGTGTAGAATTTATAAGAAATTCCAGATGAGTGCAGCATTCAACATGAGTCCTTAATTGTTAATGTGGCTAAACTAAAAAAAAAATATCAATTTTACTAGGAAACTACTATTTATAAATATATATATATATATATTCGATTCATTATACTTAAATTTTCGCAATCTTTTTTTATCAAAAATGAGAATATCAACATGACACCACTAAGATGCCGGCTAGTAGAACAGAATTAAATAAAGAAGAAGATTCTAATCTCTTACTAATATTACTATTACATGTTTCAGAAAAAATTTTGGATTTACTACGCGGTTATTTTTATTTGTCATATCACGTTTCCATTATAGCTAGATTTTTAAGTTAAGCAAGCAAACATTTTCTAGTTGGAATGCGGACCCAGTACAAGCCAGCACAAAGATATATTGAACACGTTAGCCAAGACACCATGTTCTCTATTCATCTAGACCAACTAGAAGAGAGTAATTTGGAGTCCTCCGACAAGCCAATATAAAGAAATGTTTAACACATCTTAATTACCCAAGTAATTATCTTCTTGTTTATTTAGCCCAATTACAAGAGTAAAATAATGGAGTCATCGAGATAGTAAAACGAAGAAAGAGAGAAAAAGATTCACCCATGGTGGCCATGAAAAGATTTATAATAACATAATGGGGGCTAAGGTTGAGTTGGCCGTGAGATGTTAAATTATAGTAATGGATGACCAAGCTAGCAGGTCCAACAAATCGCATGCGTGCCCTTTATATCACTGGAATTTCAAATGTTTCTCAAAAATATTTGATAAAAAAATTCCAGATTTTTTAAGCAAAAGACGTTCTACTAAATTACTTTTTTTTAGATTACTAAATACACAACATATTCTTATTATTTTTTTTTTGATAAAATAGATAAATTATACAAGACGAGTGCCGATACATATTAAAAAAAGTTAAAAAAATATATTCACGAAAGATATCCGGCAAAAGCAAAACGTCAATTCAAATTCCTTCACCTAAGTAATAAATGGAACCAACCAATTCTCGGTACTATTTGCCTTCTTGTAAATATGCCTATTATCAAAAAGATACATGCCCTGATTGAAGGCCATATATCCTACAGAAAAGGATGAGTGGTAGCATCATGTCAGGATGTCCTCGTAGCCAGGTCATAATCATCGTCGAGTCACTCTCTATAATCAAATAATTTATTCAAAAAATAATTCTTATATAAATAATAATTTTTCAGATAGTTTTAAATCCTGTTAGAGGTATGGAACACATCATATTAGGCCAAGCCATGCCAGACATGGTACAGATCGACCTCCCCAGCCAAAAATACCAAAGTGTTTGTTGACAAATCAAATTCACGTGGCCCTAGATTTTTGTTGCAGTTGTTGGTAAATCAAATCGACAAACCCAGCTATTGGTGTCGGGTGTGGGACAATAGAATAACATTACGCTCGGGTGGTACAAAATGTCTCCTATAAACTTCTTTTTAACATGAAAAAAAAAAAATGTTACCCGATGTTAGTTTCTTTTCTTAATAAAAAAATAGAAAAATAAGTCCGGCGTAGCTACCTCACAAGTTTTCATCGTACCGAAAAATATTCAATTCAAAATGCTAAATTTTTTCAATCTATTGGCATAGAACCTCTATTGGACGGGCTGAGTCGCTGAACCGCTGGTCTGCTCCTCTTGGTACCTGCAAAATAGGTCCCTTAACCGGATTTTCTCCGGTGGGTATACTCCGATGCCTAAGTCAGGGAAAGCTTCTAGCAATAAAATGAATGGAAAGTTTTCTGAGAAGACAGGAACATAGCAAAAGTGTCGTCGTGTCCCACCCACCTCGAGTGTCCTCTCTTATCAATATTTATAATAGTTGGGCACTAGCCTGGGTTGGGCTTAACTTGCTTCTGGTTAACATATGTTTGGTTAACTTCACTCCACGTACAATGAGGGACGGTTGCCGCTCCATTACTGCCAGTCCGGAATTATCGGAGAGTAGGGTTGCTGAATGCGTGGCTAGCTCGAAACGGCTGGAGTTGGAGATGGCGGTTACGCTTTAGGTCGCAATAGCCATCTCCCATTCAGGGATTTGTGGCATATTGGAGATTTGTCTTGGATCCTTTTCTTCTTCGTATTTCTTCGGGTCAGTCATTTTTGGACTTCGTCGATGGAGTTACCTTCGGACTTCTTCAACGGAGGCGATCGGTTGGATGGTAGATGTCGTAAATCCGGAAGGGTAGTCTTCGGACCTTTATCTTCGGTCTATTCGAAGACTGGTCCGAAGAAGCGTTATGGCACTCCCGGGCCATCGTTGATTCTCTTAGTACGGATGACCAGCCGGGAAGAAAACCCGGGACCGGTCTCCTGAGCCAGAAATATATTCAGTTGAGCCGGTGTCTCCCAAAACAATCTTTTTTTCGTTCAAGAACGAGTCAATTCAACGTCACTAAACACTTTTCCGGATCCTAAAAATTGCACCAATCTCCCATATTGGCACCGGATAATGTTTCAAGAACTGTTGTTGATCTATAGCATTACGCAATTTAAAGGTTTTATTGGACGATTGACACCATATAATGCAGCCCTTAAAAAATGAATTCTGGTTTCCTTGCTCCTTCGTTTGTTGGATATATTATAAGTTTTTATCGGAAAGTTCTATTATTAAAAATCTGGATGATACGAATAAACTTCTCTTCCAAGCATTATTATTTTCTGTTGTTGCTACTTATCAGGGGTTGCTTCATGTTACATTACTTTCTTTTACAGGATTTCTTCAGTGCTTTTTATATTACATTACTTTTTCATAGGATTTCTTTTGTTTATACATTTCCTGCTCCATATTTGCCTGATCTTTTTATTTCTTTTTTGTGCCCACTCATATATTATAGACTTGCTATTTTGATTTGTACTGCACGAGAGCCCGGTATATATATATATATATATATATATATTGGTAAAGTGAAAAGGATCGGATAAATCCTGGTATAGCTATCTCATAGTTCTTTATCCTATCAGATAATGTTCGACTTAAGATGTTTAGATTTTTATAATATTTTCTCATCTAAAGATGAGTACATCAATCTGACATGAAAATATCCTGAAAGACTGAAATAAAGAGGGAGATCCTGAGAAGCTGATACCATTAAGGCACCGACTAGTAGGCACTTACTAGTAGAATGGAGACTAGAGGGAGATCCTGACCTCATCAACTATCACAAGTCTCTGGATTTAATTGAATCATCTATGAAATCATTTTTCGAACCATGACCGATTGGTAGTGAGACAAAGTCTCTACCAACCGGACTACTGTTTCAGTGATTCGATATATATTCTTCCGTCTTGCTCTTAATATATTTCTTCTCCTAAAAAAAAAATTCAGAATTTTTTATTATATATTATATCTTTAATTAAGAATATGAGTAATTATTATTTAATATAATTATTATTTATCTAATTAAAGTAATTTTAATTGATATTTTTATACGTGGCAGAAAAGAAAAAGAAAACTATTTCTCATCCTGTAAGCTATGACGGGGCCAAAAAGCAAACAATGATTCTAATGTATTATTGTTACCTATCATTATTCTGTAATGGTAGCCTGTGGTACCCGCGGTAACGGTCATACTATACTCTCATGTGGAACTAAATTGATTGAATAACCGTTATAACGGCCGTTAGACCGGACCTCGAGTCGGGTGCTCCGCGCTCGCGTAACCGAGCCGAAATGTCTGCCACTTCCACTTCCGCCCGACAAGCCGACCTCCGTCCCAAAAAAACGGAGTGAGATTTCACACCCTTGCTTCTCTCTCTCCATCTTTCTAAATTAAAAAAAAAAAAAAAAAAAGGGGGAAAGTAGTGGGCCCCTGGCCCCACCCTCACATGCCCCCATGTGCTGGCCCGCGGTGGTGCCACTAACGTAACGTGGGAGGTGAGCAGATCCACCTAAAACCTTTGTTATAACAAATAATTGTTTATTAGTTAATTAATGGAACAAGAGAGGGTCTTTAATTAATTAACAGTTAAGTAATGGAAAAGGGTTAATTGCGCGACAGGGTGATGTCCCCCTTGCGGCCCACCATCGTCGTCCGATCCGGCTGCCGCGTTGGAGGTATCAACACCCTGGCATCCATGAGCTTCTTCTATGCGTATGGTTGCGTGTGTTGGATTGCCGAGGGATCTGACAGCGTCCGATTTCCGCGGTGCACGGATTTCTGAAGTGGGGCGGTGGAGGAACTCTGGAAAGTGAGAAGGTAAAGAGAGAGAGAGAGAGAGAGAGAGAGAGAGAGAGAGAGAGAGAGTCCGGAGATTTGTGCATGGGGTGGAATTTATGTTTGTTGTCAAGAATGCATGCTAAATTCCTTCACTTACTAGCCCTCGTACATCTTCTCGTGTACATAAATTATTTAGACTTCTAGTTTTGCAGCTAATTAATGATATGGTTTCCTCTTAATATTTGAGCAAGATCCATATCTACGTGGCATCATTGGATGTGCATTTATTTCACTTACACCAAAACGGTTCAATGAATCGGATAGGATATAATTGAATCTAATTTAGATTCCATTCGATTTGAATTTGACCTAGGTTAGAATTAGCTATATAATCTGCACCTAAATCTCAAGCTTTTTTTTTTTTTTTTTTTTGATAAACAAAAAGGATGGAGGAAGGAAAAACCCCGCTGTGGCTGCCCCCACCAGGCCCCTGCCCCACCAGGCCATATTCGATTCGGACCACAATTTTTTCACATATCCTTCCCACCCGAAGATGAGTGCATCAGCCTAAGCTGCCAGAGTGAAGTGCTCCCCCTGTCCCCAGCCCACCCGGCCATATTCGATTCGGACCGCAATTTTTTCACATATCCTTCCCACCCAAAGATGAGTGCATCAGCCTAAGCTGCCAGAGTGAAGTGCTCCCCCTGTCCCCAGTCACGTGCTCCAGGAATAAATCCTGAATTTAATCGAGTAACCCACAAGCTCAAGCTTTGAACCCGTGATCAGGAGGACAGGAGTCAAAGCGCCCACCAACTGTGCTACCACCTTAATGATACTTAAATCTCAAGCTTGATTAGGTTTTGTCTCTTAATTTTGTTTGAATAGGATCTTGATTAAAAACACTAGATTTTTCGAGTAGGGTGTTTTACTAGAAGCTAATTATGTTTTTTTGAAGTCAATTGGATTCATGACCAATTGCTTGAGATTTGGGCCTGATTCGATTGGGATCTTGTTTGCATTCTTGTACTTAATTTGGGTTTGGAGCAAGTTCGAATTGGGTTGGATGAAAATTGTATGTGATTGCACTTATTACCTAGTACCTGAAATTTCATAATTTCATAATTAATGTTTGGTAGGACAAAATGTGCTCTGTTGTAATGTTGTATAAAATGTGCAGGCTCGCATGAGAACATGCTGGATTTATTTATCTGGCCTCATCTCAGCCTCTACCACAACCGCAATTTGAAATCGATAATGCACATAAAAAAGTTAATAATGTTGGCATTCCATTACTAAAACTCTTTAACTGCTGCCCCAAAAGCCTTCCATCACCTTTCTAACGCTGTAATTTTTTTTTCTTTTCCTAAAAAAATAAAAATAAAATAAAAAAAAGGCTGGGTGGTGTGGGTGTAGTTTATGCCTTCTTTATATATATATATATATAGAAAAGGGGAGGTGAGTTCGGTTCTGGCCTAAATTCTTCTCGGGATTGGTTCCTTAGTTTTCACCCAACCCTACGAACCCCTTTCCCCTACCTCTCCTCATCTATAAATAGGTCTCTTCTCTTCCCTTCGTCTAAAGCCTTTGCAACCTTAGCCTTAAGCCATAACTTCCCTTCTTCCTCCACTTCTTCTCATCATCCCCCATAACTTCCCTTCTTCCTCCACTTCTTCTCATCATCCCCCTCCTCTCTCTCTCTCTCTCTCTCTCTCTCTCTCTCTCTGTGATGGCCATCTTTGTAGTCTTCCACAGCTTTCTTGAACTGCATGCTCCATCCTTGTATGCTAAGGGCTTTGAATTGCAGTTCAATAAAGCTGTGGGAAATTACAGAGAGAGACCAAAAAGGAAGAACTTTATGTCATTCTGAAGTGCTGAGAGCTACCAGTTCTATTCATCTCTTTAGAAGGACTGTGTTACATGCTCCTCTCTCTCTCTCTCTCTCTCTCTCTCTCTCACACACACACACACACACACACACACACACACACACACACTCATCTTTTCTTTCAGATCCATGTTAGGGAGAATTCCAAGCACATGTTGGAATGAAATAATTATTAGATCTCATTTCATCTTTTGTTCCATTAGTCCTTGGATGGGGCATGTGTGCAGTTCTGGATGCCTTGTAGTCTTGTTGAAGGATGGGAGCATCTCTTTCATCATGAAAGAAAAGATGCCCTCATGATGAAACTTCAAATCAGAACTATTTGTTTTTTGCCTTACAAATTCTAATTATTCTTCCTGCTCCTTATATTTCCTGTGCAGCTGATGGGAATTTATTCATGGATTTGTCTTTTGGGGAGAGTTCATCTTCAATCTATCCTATTGAGGTATAGAAAAACTTCCTAAAATAGTCATACAATCACGTAAATGCTGCAGTGCAATGATCTTTTTTACTTGCTTTCTTTCTAACTTTTGTTTCTTGCTTGAGTGCCGTGTGTAATAAAAAGTATTTACTGACATGGATTCCTGTCTTCTTACACAGTTATAATTATTGGACTGTCTGATGCTTTTAACCATCTAATCAAAGAGAACAATCCCAAACCAGATAGCAATGATATCGAATTAATGTGGCACATCCATCTCTCTTTCAACAATGTAGCCAGATGAATCATTTTTCTTCTCCCTTGTTTTTGATGCAGAAGTACCTATTGGCATTCTTAAGCACAAAAGAGTTTGCTCACAATTGTGCTTTGCAAACAATATATGTTAGTCAAAAGTTTTCTGAAGTCTAGATGCTAAAATGTGCATCGTACGTGGGAGAAGGTTCTTCAAATTTTCACTTACCTGAGCCCCATGTATTGAAGTTTTGGGACATTGTTTGGTGCCTCAAATTGTATGGAAGGTAGATAAGCATGCTAAACTAACACACTGTCCAAGTTGAGATCCTACAGGTATTGTTTAATTTGGTTCAGAATGGATTTTGACAACGAAATCAGCATAGAAAATATGCACAACATCTGTGGCCAGCTTGCTATATATATCCATGTCATTACAAGCTAGCCTTTAGTAAGAAAGGTTGGTTGATCATGGTATTAAATTAAGAAGAACATAAAGCTTTCGTAGATCTATCTCCATGGCCACCATCCAAGAATACCTTTTCTCTCGACAAACTATTGAAGAATATTGGATCATCATTTTGGGATCTGCTTTATTAGTAGGTAGGTTTTCCTTTTGATTTCAACTGCTCCACCTTTGGAGAGCTATGCCATGATAAATTAGCTAGCCCTTGGTCAACTAAGTACTTCTCAAGCAAGAACATAAACAAGTAGATAAACCAACCAAGTGATTCATATATAATCACAAAGGCTATAATATTCATAAAAAAGAAGATATGAAACCCAACTGATTGTATCGATATTACACCCGTTATAGGGAAGAAATATATAATGGAATGAAAAGTCATCTTGGAGTTATGTAGAACTCCGAGAGGGCAAACAAATATATGCATTTTCCTTTCCACTGTATCACCAGTAAAGGAAAAGGCCAGGAGAAAGGAAAATAATGCACAATTAATTATGTTCCAGATGAGAAGATGGTTGCTAAGAGCTCGAAAAATAGTGAATGATAGATTTATACGAAAAATAATTACTGAAATTTACATGAAGGAAACCTAGTAAAATTATTTTTTTTCTCCATTTCTCTCCTAAAACATGTATTTCTCTAGCAAGAAAAATTTAGTACTGGAGTATCAAATTAGTTTTCGCAAAAGATGTTTTCATAATTTGTCTTAAATAATTGTATTCTTCAAAGTTTTTTTTTTTAAAAAAATATCCTCTTTTAACAAAGTATGGCTCATAAAAAAAAGATCATGATACAAATTTTTGAGCCACTCTTCTCAAAAGAAGATTTTTTTTTTTTTTTCAAAAAAAAAAAAATCCAGCAAGCTTAGCTATTAGTGTTCTCCTTGTGGCACTGATAATTCTCTTTCCCTTGTGCATATACACCTTTGTGCTGCTTCTCTAAAACATGTTTTCACCACATCTAGTTGGCCCTTGACACTATAGTAAAGGGAAAAAAAGATGATGTTAAAAATAGATTTTTTTTGATACTAATTAGCAAAACTTCCACGATGCTTTGCAAAGCATTGGCTATTTAAAAGTAGAGAGAGATTTTTCTAATGCTTTTTAAATGCGATGTCAGGTTAAAAAAATACCTATGCTTTAAAGCATTGAGAGGTCTTAGTTTTTTCTAAAAAATAAGCATAGGCTTTTCATCCAATCCTGCTTCCACGCCATTTTCTTCCTCTCTCGTGCCACCTCCACCTGCTTCCCTGTTGACCTCGCTACCCTCCTCCTCTCCGCTGCAGCTGCGGGCAACTCCCACCCCGTCTTCGCTCTCCTCGTCGCTGGTGCTGACCACGATGCCTGAGCATGGAGATGACCACCACTTCGCCCTCGCCCTTGATCGCCAATACCTCCGACAGCATCGATGCCATCATCGTCCTCCTCGACACTTGCTGACCTCAATCGCTGCCCTCCTCACTGTTATTGTTGGCAACCCCTGCCTTGTATCTGTAGAAAATTTGTGGTGCTCCCAAGCCTTGGAGAGACTTGGAAGCACATGACAGGAATGTTCGAGGATTCCTGGAACTTGGGGGCGTGTCCCAAGCAGGTCCTGGATGTATTTCAGGGGTTTCCTAGAGGTGTACATTCCAGGGATGTTCTAAGTTTCAGTTTTATCTCATGTGACTTAGAGGGGAGTTTTTGAGAGACTGTAACATAACCCGGTTTGTGGGTTATGGGGTTTAAGTTCAAGAATTAGTTGGTTGGTTGCAACCAATTTAGGAAGCCCCAAACCGTCCATGTGATTATATAAAGGGAGCGTCGATTTAGAGGGGTGTGAGAGAGGAATTGGCGTGAGGGTTACGTCATGTGGAAGAAGGGCTTGAGTGTGGAGGTCTTCCATGGATTTGGAGAAGGGGATCTTGCGTGAAGGAGTCCGCAATGTGGAGTTGCTTCTCGGGTGTCAGAGAGTTGTTGGTTCTTGATTATAATCAAGGTTTCTTCTCCAAGGATTAATAAAGATCAGTCTTTCTTTTCTCCTAATCTCTTCTATTACTTCTCCTACTTCTTTGTGAATCAAGAAAACTACCATCATCTTATCGGGTCTCTCTCTCACGGTGCTTCCGCGGTATATGCTCTGATCCGGGATTTTCTAATAAGTGGTATCAGAGTGGGTTCGAGCGTGGAGAGAGGAGTTTTCTATCCCAGGATTCCATCGAGGTTTCTCCAGGATTTTGGAAAAGGGTTCAGATTTGGAGCTTCTGTCCATCCCCTTTCATCAAGTTCCTTCTTCAGGGTTTTCAATCTTTCACTGTTGATGATTATTCTGGATCAGGGAAGGCAGCGGGATGAAGATTGGTGTGGAGAAGTTTGATGGGAAAGAGAGTTTCACCATGTGGAAGGTTAGGATGGAAGACTTGCTGGTTCAGATGGGATTATATCTGGCTTTGGAAGATAGGCCAGGGAGTATGAATGACAAGGAGTGGATGTCATTGGAAAAAATGGCATGTGCCACAATTAGGGCTTGTATGGCGGATGAGATTTTGTATGGCGTGTTAGAGGAGAAGACATCCAAGGGATTGTGGTTAAGGTTGCACGCCATGTATATAGGAAAGAATATTTGCAACAAGTTGGTGCTGAAGAAGCAACTGTATAGCCTTCGGATGCAAGAGGGTGAGGATGTTGCGGGACACATTCAACAGTTCGACCGGATGAGTATCGATTTGCTCAACATTAGGATGGATTTAGAAGAGGAAGATAGAAGTCTGCTACTTTTATGTTTACTATCTGGGAGCTTCGATCCGTTGGTGATTACACTGCTGTATGGAAAGGAAATGCTGGTGTATGAGAAGATCATATCAGTGCTAAGGTCCAATGAGCAACGGGAATGGATGACGAAGAGGGAGGTTTTCCAGAAGGGTTTGGCTGCATCAGAGAGGCCAAGAAGATGGAAGAAGGGTGAACAGGTAGGACGGGTATAATCCAAGAAAGGTAGCATGGCTGGTAAGTGCTACAGGTGTGGTGTAGCAGGGCATTTTAAGTGGGAGTGTCCGCTTAGGAAGAAGTACAAGGATGGAGAAAAAAAAGTTCGGATTTCTCAGGTTCAATCGTTGGATCAAAGGAAGAGTCGGATGAGCTCTTGGTTTCAAAGGAGCCTGCGGGAGGCAATGTATCTGAAACGGTCTCGGAGGGGACCGCGGGATATAGAGGGTCCGAGGAGGTAGTGACGGGATTTGAGGTGCAAGGGCAGGCTCAGCAGGGCAGCATTGAGTTACCGACCTTGGGATTTTATTATGTAGCATCAGGTGGACTTCAGTCTCAGGTTAAGCACCGGGGAGAGGTGGCTTCACAGGTGGAGCAGGTTTCGACATTAGGTCAGAGCAGAGGAGTGCATGGGGGGAGTCACATCCCAGCACTAGTACCAGGGGTGCACCGAGGCAGGTAGAGCAGCGTGCACAGGTAGTGAGGCATGGCTCTGAGAAGATGGTGTCAGGTAGAGCTTCAATTGCAATGAGTTCCGATTCAGGTTCGCTGGGTTCTCTGCAGGAAAGTCCAAGAAAAAGGCTGATGCAGTTGCCAGGCAGAATGAAGGCTACAATAATGGTGCCAAGGTATAAGCAAGGATTTTAAGCTATGGAGGCGGTTATCCCAAAGGCCTCCAAGGGCATGTAGCAGCTGAAGGGTGTTGGCAGAGGCAAGGAGATCCATACAAGAGGCTGTCAGGATATGTAGTTATAGCAGGGATATGTAGGACATTACCAGGTTTGCCAAGGCTTGGGGGCATCAAGGTGGAGATTGTAGGGATTTTGTGGTGCTCCCAAGCCTTGGAAAGACTTGGGAGGCCATGACAGGGATGTTCGAGAATCCCTCGGGCTTGAGGGCGTATCTCAAGCAGGTCTTGGATGTATTCCAGGAGTTTCCTAGAGATGTTCCAGGGATGCTCTAAGTTTCAGTTTTATCTTATGTGACTTAGGGGAAGTTTTTGAGAGACTGTAACATAACCCGGTTTGTGGGTTATGGGATTTAAGTCCAAGAATTAGTTGGTTGGTTGCAACCAACTTAGGAAGCCCCAAACCGCCCATGTGATTATATAGAGGGGGCATCGATTTAGAGAGGTGTGAGAGAGGAATCAGCATGAGGGTTACATCACGCGGAAGAAGGGCTTGAGCGTGGAGGTCTTTCACGGGTTTGGAGAAGGGGATCTTGCATGAGAGAGTCCACAAGGTGGAGTTGCTTCTTGGATGTCAGAGTTGTACTGGTTTTTTATTGTAATCAAGGTTTCTTCTCCAAGGATTAATAAAGATCAGTCTCTCTTTTCTCATAATCTCTTCTATTACTTCTCCTACTTCTTTGTGAATCAAGAAGGCTGCCATCATCTTGTTGGGTCTCTTTCTCATGGTGCTTCCGCGGCATATACTATGATCCGGGATTTTCTAACAGTCTCTACCCTCCTCGTCGTCGGTGTCGACTGCGACGCCCGTGCATGGTGATAACTATCGCTTCACCCTCGCACTCGATTGCCAATGCCTTTGATAGCACCAATGCCAGCATCACCCTCCTCGATGCCGGTGTCCTGGTTGACCTTGCCACTTAGCAACAATCTCCCATTCTATGTAGCTACTGTCCCATAATGCCTTTGATAGCACCAATGCCAGCATCACCCTCCTCGATGCCGGTGTCCTGGTTGACCTTGCCACTTAGCAACAATCTCCCATTCTATGTAGCTACTGTCCCATCTAGCTCCTTCCTTGTCGGATCTTGCCCCAATCCGGCCTGAGATGGAGCAGCCACATTCGATGGCCGGATGCCAGTCCATGCAGCGATAGTGGCTAGGAATCTCGACGCATCACCTCCGGTGGTAGCAATCTGCCTACAACGCTCTCCACTATGCCGCTACCAGGCTAACTCTTGTAGGTGGACCCCTCTCTGCTATGCTGCTGTCGATGGTCTGCACACGATGCTCATTAGCTCGCACAGATGCTTTAAAGTGGGAGGGGAGAAAGAAAAGTAGGAAGAGAGAAAGAGAAGTATGAGGAGAAGTGGGAAGAGAGAAAAAGAAGCGGGAGGAGGGAAGATGAAAATTTGGAGGAGAGAAAGAGAAGTGGGACATTTTATTATTAAAAGAACGATGGTTTTGACACTTTTAAGTGTCGTCCTTAATGATGCTTTTTAAAAGCATCAACAGCCCTTTGTTATCTCTCAATGCTTCAGCCTAGCATCGAGAAAAAAAGTCAGGTATTCCTTATTTTTTTATAGTGTTTTGCCGCCAAGATTGTCATGGCCCGTAGCTGCTGTTGGCACCGGAGATGCGCTCCCCCTGCCGCCCGGCCATCCTCGGCTCCCGGACCTCCGTGCTGGGTGCGGACGCCTTGCCGCCCGGCGGTCCTCCGCTCTTGGACTTGCGAGACAGGGGTTAGAGATCCAGGCCGGGATTTCCGGTGGGGGCACTCTGACGATCAAGTCAGTGACGATCCAGGAAAACAGATCCTCCTGGTCGGGCCCCTCTTGATGGACTCCGCTCTAGAAGGAGTGGAAAATGTGTGTGAAGGTGAAAACGTTGCAGGGGAAGAGTGATAGCGGGGACAGAGGGGTGCCCTGTTCCTCCGCCTTTCCTTGTATCCCTCGTTTTCCTTCAACTGTGAGGGTAGTGGTGCTTTGCCCTCTTGGTCGGGCTTGTGCTTGTGCTCGTAGTGGTGGTGGTGCCATGCCCCTCTTGCTGGTGGGGGTTGCACTCATCCTCCTCTTTTTTTTTTCTCTCTGGCTTGTATTTTTTTTTTGCCTGTGTGTTGGAGTTGTTGTGTTACCTCTGAGTTTGTTGCAAACTAGGTTACCGTTGGGCGCTTGTCTCGGGATCCTCGCCGGGCTGTCAGGCGCATGCGGCGGTGTCCCGAGGAGTCTTTCCTGATTCATGATAAGGAGAGTTGTCAGGTGCTCCGGCACTCCTCTTGGTTATCTCATTCCGAAAAACTTGGCAGTGCCTCGAATGACGGGCCGCCGCCCGCGAGATTCGATTCTCCCAGTTGGCTTCTTCTCTTGGGTGATCTGAGTGGTTGGGGAGGAGTGTGGTGTCACGATCAACGTGCTGCTTGCCTTTCTGGTGTAATTGGCGGTCGTAGGTGGTCAGTACGGCCTGGAAGGTGCTTTAGTGTAGTCCTCGTGCGGCTCGCTAGTGTTCTGGGCTGGTGAGGATCTCGTCCGGGTTGGGGCCGAGCTGGGATGGCAGGACTTGCTCTGACCTAGATGCTCTGAGCTTGCGGGGGTGCCTTGGTGGAGGAGGGCAGAGTGCGGGCCAGGTTCGGAGGGCGCGCGCTCGGAGAGGCTCTACATCGACGGGTAAGCGCTGAGCTCGACCTCGACCGCAGGGCACTAACCTTCGAGGGTCTCGCTCTGGAGGGCAGAAGGTGGTTGGTCCAGAGGGCGCGCGCTCGGAGAGGCTCCACATCGGTGGGTGAGCACTTAGCTCGACCTTGACCGCAGGGCACTAGCCTTCAAGGGTCTCGCTCTGGAGGGCGAAAGGCAGACTCGGTCCAGAGGGCGCACGCTCGGAGAGGCTCCACATCGGCGGGTGAGCGCTTAGCTCAACCTCGACCGTAGTGCACTAGCCTCCGAGGGTCTCGCTCTGGAGGGTGGAAGGTGAACCCGGTCCAAAGGACGCGCGCTCGGAGAGGCTCCACATTGGCGGGCGAGCGCTCAGCTCGACCTTGACCACAGGGCACTAGCCTCCGAGGGTCTCGCTCTGGAGGGCGGAAGGCGGACCCGGTCCAGAGGGCGCGTGCTCGGAGATGCTCCACATATCGGCGGGTGAGCGCTTAGCTCGACCTCGACCGCAGGGCACTAGCCTCCGAGGGTTTCGCTTTGGAGGGCGGAAGGCGGACCCGGTCTAGAGGGGGCGCGCTCAGAGAGGCTCCACATCGGCGGGTGAGCGCTTAGCTCAACCTCGACCGCAGGGTACTAGCCTCCGAGGGTCTCGCTCTGGAGGGCGGAAGGTGGCTCTGACCTAGGCATCCCGAGCTCGCGGGCACGACCTGGCGGAGGACTGAGCTCGGCTTATTGTTCTAAGGGAGCTCAGCTCAACTCGGTAGTGGGATCCGGGCTGGAGAGTTGATGTGGCATCTTTTCTTGACGTGGCGCCTACCGGTTCCTCCACATCAGCAATCCTATCACATCATAGTGTGATGACAGAGGTTGAGCTAGCACAAACCTTATCCATTGCCTTTCAATAAGAAACATTAGGCTTGCAATAGCTTAACTAGTTGGTGTTTTTAAAAGGTTCCTCTCCAATCCGCCAAGAGACATTGGTTAGCATACATTAGATGGCTAGATAAATGAATATATGGTTGATTGCACTGATTCTAAAAATCTTATATTAGCATCTATCATAAAAAAATTCAAGCAGTAAAAATATATTTTTTTTGTCTACCATAGAGGTCAAGTATATTCAACAACCTAACTCAAAATCTTATAGTACTTTTAGATGAAGAGATTCATAATAGCAAGTGGGGCTAAAGCAATCCAATCATATCTTTTTTCTATAGTTATCTTTATATGAACTACATTGCGACAACAGGAAGAAAAACAAAATAAAAAAAAATAAAATAAAAAAAAACTCATAGTATTTATATTTTTTGGTTTAATAATTTATATCCATAGATAAAGATAGTGTAACAATTTCATCATAGAAAACTGAAAATTATAGAGTACAAGATTTGCTCACAAACCTTAGTCTCCAATACATTCAATCTCTAAAACACTCAATTAGTTTATTCTTTTAATATTACAAGGGATATATATATATAAAATAAAGTAAATTGATTTAATCTTGAACTAGTGATGAGGGACAAAAACCAAATTAAATTATTGATATTTAAACCTAATTAACAGAGAAAAAATAGAGATTATTTTTTTTAGATTTTTAGAATTTTAGAGACTCAAAGCATTTAATAAAGAAAGATTAGTCTACTAGCTATTACCCGCAAAGTAAATCTAACAAAGTAAACTAAAAAAATAGGACTTGGAGGCTGAGAAACCACCGTAAACTAGGATTTATCTATTCAACGAGTCAGGAATTATGAGAAGGGAATAAGCTCTGATTTTACCAACGAAGATACACTCATTTGAATTGGATTTGACAGAACTTTTAAGATCTTTACAGTAGGGTTTCAAGAACTTGATTCCCGGGCTCTGATCTTCCGCGTGAAGCTGGTTCCGAGGCAAAAACAACTGATCTTGATTCCTATTCACCTGTAACACTCAACAAAGAAAGATTCACGAATTAAAAAAATAGCAAAGGAAAGAATGAAAGAAAGGAAGGTTTAGAAATGGTGGATTTGGATTTCTTGATGGCTGGATAAGTAGGGCCTCACACCCCATGATGTTCCATAGAACAAAAGAAAAAGGGCCTCACACTCCGCGATGCACACGGCAAAAGAAGAAAATTTGATAGAATTTCGTTGTGTATTGATGAATAATTGATGAATTACAAGGAAGACTGGTGGGATATTTTTAGACTCCCAACCAGTGATGTAAGGGACACAAACACTAGTCTTGTGCTCCCTTGGACTACAACTCATAGAGTTCTACTTCCGGGCATCTTGGACTCTTGCTTGTTGGGCTGATCTAGACTTCTGTATGTAATTGGACTCTTCAGTTTGGATTGAAGATGCAAGAGTTTTGGTGAGACTCTTGAGTCCTAGGAACTTAAGCAGCTTCCAACCTGTTTTATCAAAACTCTTGAAGTAGGAAAACCTTCCAACTTTCTCTACTTGGATGACTTGAGATGACTTGGAACTCCTTGAAATGTTGGCCAATTTCTTTTTTGGTTTTGGCATAAAGGAATGGAGTGGGAGGGCGCCAATTTGGAGATCTCCTTCTGCTTTACTCCTCTTAAAAAAAGTAAGAGGTGCTAACTCCTTCTTAAGTGGCCGACCAAAGGGTGTTGCCATGTGGTGATGTCTTAATCTTGTTGCATGTCCAAACACAAGTGACATGCCATGTGTTGATGTCCCCTGGTGATGTGGCAGGTGTTGTCCATAAGTCTTGCAAATGTGGCACCAAATAGGATGACATGTGGCAAGAAACTTGTGCTAGCACATGGAGTCACATGGGTTTGTCTTGAGCTAGCACATGGGTCTTAATTTGAGTTACATGGGTCTTTAATTGGATGCACATGGGTCTTCAATTGGATGCCCCTTGTAATATAGGACTCGATAACTCAACTAATTACATGGACTCAATGAATAACTAACCACATGATTTAACCAACTAATAACTAATTGAACCAACCATACTTAATTAGGCTTTCAAATAAAAACCCAATTAAAGTTGGTAAAAAAGGCTAATTAAATTGGACCACTAAGATCCCAATTGGATAAATAGGGTTTGACTCAATTGGGATTTCGACTCAACTAAATAAAAAAAAATTATCTCAAAATAAATAAAACCCTAATTATAGTTGGTTAAAAGGGTTTACCCTAACTAAACCAAAATAATAAAATATTTACATGATAAATGGGGTTGGGTTCAGGGTTTTATTCACAGATGATTTACAGGGATGTGGGTTCAACCTGTCAACTTTTTTTGGCCCTGGTGCCTGTACCAACTAACATCTTGTAATGACCCAAAAAAAAAATAGAAGAAGACTCCCATTATGAGTCTTTTTTTTTCTCTTTCTTTGGGAAGAGTTCGAAACCTAGTTGGAATCGGGCTTCTCTGACTATAAGGAGGGATCTTCTCCTCTCCATGAATCTGAATTACCGGAGTTTTGGGTCAAGAGGAGAGATTAAGCCAAAAAAAGGTTGGAGAGAAAACTCTTACCTCAGTTCTTCGATGCCACCGCCGTCATTAGACCTAGACCGGGACCAAAGGTCGCATTGTTGTGGATCAAAGCCCCAGATAATCTTTTTCTGGTGAGATCCTCGAGATTTTTGGGAAGGGGGACGGGGAGCACAGGAGTTCCCCTATTCAGCTGAGTAGAGGAAGAGGAGAGGGGGAGGAAAGAGGAAGAAGAGAGGAGAAGAAGAGAAGAAGAGGAGAAGAGAAGAAAAGAAAAAAGGAGAAGATCCCCTATTCAACGAAGAAGAAGAAGAAGAGGAGAGGGGGAGGAAAGAGAGGAGAAGAAAAGAGGAGAAGAGAAGAAAAAAAGAAAAAAAAGGGGAAGACTCCCTGTTTGATGGAGAAGAAGAAAGGGAGAGGGAAGAAAAAGAGAAGAAGAGGAGGAGAGAAGGAAAATAAAAAGAAAAAAAGAAAAGGAAAGGAAAAGGCAAAATAAAAAAAGAAAAAGGAAGGAAAAGAAAAAGAAAAAAAGAAGGAAAAGAAAGAAAGAAAAGAAAAAAAAGAGAGAGAAGAAGAAGAGGAGAGAGAAGAAGAGAGAGAAAGATGGGACATAAGAGGAGGAGAAGAAGAGGAGAGAGAAAGAAGAGAGAAAAAGGAGAGAAAGAAGAGAGATGTAGAGGAGAGAGAAAGAAGAGAGAAAGAGGAGAGATTAAGATGAGAGAGAAAGAAGAGAGAAAAAGGAGAGATGAAGAGGAGAGAGAGAAGAGAGAAAGATGAGGGAGGAAGAGGAGGGAGAAAGAAGAGAGAGGAAGAGGAGAGAGAGAAGAGAGAAAGATAAGGGAGGAAGAGGAGGGAGAAAGAAGAGAGAGGAAGAGGAGAGAAGGAGAGAGGAAGAGAAGAGAGAAAGAGGAGGGAGATAAGAGGGAGAAAAGAAAAGAAAGAGAAAAGAAAGAATAAATTAAATAAATAAATAATTAAAAGGAGATGCCTAAAAGTTTCTCTTCTAAGAAATTTGTGAAGCTAAGGTATTGCAGGTGGATCGCAAAAGAAATTCGGATAAAATATTTTGGATTTATAATTACTATAAAATTATTGATATTAAGAATATTACTATAGGAGGATAATTTTTCGGACAGAGAACATCGAGCAAATTTTCTAGTATCTAGATCGGGATCCAAGTGCAGATTAGTATCGAATGTGTTGAGCTGTCATCAGCAAAGATAAGGATTTTTAAACATGATCATCAATTTATAAATATATTTTATATGACATGATTTTGACCCTTGGATATGAGCATTGGTACGTATGATTATTTATGCAATACATATTTTAATTTCTCATAATGGATAATTATGATTGCTAGTACTATTATTTATATTTTTCGTATGATATATTTCTATTAAACATGACTATTTGGATAGTTTGGATTGTGATACTGATCATTACAAATCTTGAAAAGAGTATTACTTGAAAATATATCTGAGATGTGATAAAGTGACAATCAAGAAGAAGAGGTGTTGGACTAGCCATGCTACGGGATCATGGTTACTGAGATTGCCAGTAATAAGCTAAAATATGACAATGAGATTGGCAGTCACAGGCTAGAGTATGATCATGAGATTGCCAGTCACAGGCTGAAATGTGATAATGAAATTGCTAGTTACAGGCTGGAGTGTGACATTGAGATTGCCAGTTATAGGCTAGAGTGTGACAATGAGATTACCAGTCACAAGCTAGAGTATGATATTGAGATTACATGCTGGAGTGTGATAATGAGATCGCCCATCACAGGCTAAAGTGTGACAACGAGCTTGCCAGTCACAAGCTGAAGTATGATACTGAGATTGCCAGTCATAGGCTGGAGCACGATCGTGGTTAGTCTAGAATCTTAAAGAAGAAAGATGACATAATAGAAATATAAAAAGGAAACATAATTTTACCAAATGTTTTGTTATATATGACAAATGAGTTGTTTTGGTTGTATGATATGATCTACTATTATTCTCTTGTTATTTTCAAATTGCATTATTACTGGTGTGACTATATGGAGTCCTTACTGGGCTATAAAGCTCATTCCTCACTTTTCTATTTCTTTTTCTTAGAGATGCATGAGGCATAGCAAGGGTCGGGTCGAGCATGAGATTGAGTATCAGAACTTTTAGACTGTTTAGCTAGTTATGTTTTTGAAACCCGTGTAACAAACAAGTTGATCATTTAGTGATCATGAATTAAACAAGTTGATTATTCAGTTATTATTAAAATATTTTAATGGTGCTTGGTTATATAAATTTAATTCTAGAAATAATGAGAATCTTGTATAATTAGGCTTGGCATGATCTCTAGGATATTATCTAGGATTATGCAGTCGGTCGCGTAGCCGATTCCGGTACTGGATTCGGGGCATGACAGAGTGGTATCAGAGCTTAGGTTATTATCACTTAGGACTTTGATATAAGAGGTTAAGAAATAACATGGTGGCTGTTAGGACATGACAGAATGATATCGAAACTTAGATAATGATTACTTTGGACTATGACATAAGTGATTATGACATGATTTGAGTGATATTGAAATTTAGGCTATGATCACTACAGACTATGACTTCAGAGGTATTTGAACTTAGAGTCATAATCAGTTGAGATATGATAAAAGTTGCAAGAATGGATACAAAATTTGGATTTCTAATCTTTAGATATTGTGCATAAGATCTAGCATATAATTAATACAAAAGAAAAATATGATTTTTGTCTCTAATATAAGTAGCGAGATTGATCTAGGATTGGTGTAGAGAGCTGAATGATTTATACTATTTGATCATGATAAGTAAGTATTTGATGGATATTGAAGAGTTGGATAAGATGTGTCTTTGCCTCTAATAAATGGATTTGATCCGACTATTAGAAGTGCTAGCTTAAAAGTATAGTATGCTAATAGCATGCTAATTTTGTTGTTAATTATCTGATTGTAAATTTTGGGACTGTTGCAAAAAAATGTTTAGGATGTAGATTATGAAAAAGTTTAATGATATTAGAAAGGATATTTTTTTGATGAACCTATATGTGAATTATGATTAAAAATATATAAGAAAAAATATGGTTGGAATAATGCATAAATTTGTAACTTTCTACTGGCGGTTTATATTATATTATATAGACATGGTATATACAATATGGTAGAATCTTTGATAGTTATGTTAGTAATTTTGGATTGGATTATTGGACTAGTTGGAGATTATTGGGTATGTTAAACTCAAAGTTAAATTAAGATCTATAAAAAATCTACGTTATCATGCTACTGAAATTGCATTAAGCAGAGAAATTATAATTTATTTTTTATTAAAACTTTTGAATGATGAAAATGTTTTTTCTATGATACTCATTTATGAATAGGGTATCATAACCATGTTCACAAAATGTTATAAGATCGAAAGTATTTTTCATTGAAAAAAGCTTAAAAACTTTTCAATAACAAAAATATCCTTAAACTTATGTCGTCCTATGAATAGGATTATGATATCCTATTCACAAATGGGTGTTATAAGGAGAGAGTATTTTCAGGGATATCATAAATCGGTCACTGAGTATCATAATCCAAATCAATGGATATCATAATTTTTTACAAAGAATATTCTCATCATTTAAATTTTTTAATAAAAAAGTAAAATTATAAATATTAAATATGTATTGTAAAATCAGATTTATATAGTTTTTATATGACTTAAAATGATATTTAGTGCTGTATTTTTTCTATACCATCTACTTAGTGGACAAAGGATTATTCTTGTATAGACAGATGGTGAACTACCTATGCCTCAATCCTCAAACTGGGTCGACCCAGAGGGGTCGCAGAAATATAGGTGGAAGGGTTGGTTTGGTGAATCCAAGATGCTCTCAATACTGTAACGGCTCTCCACCTACTGGCCATTGGATATTGTTTAAACCGAGGAGGTGCTTCGGGTGCGGTGATGGTGGCCTTTTTAAATACGAGCGGGGGAACCCCTTGAGGTGCTTCACACGTCAGGGCAAAGATCATCTTGCTCAGAGATGCCGAAAGATTGGTCAAAGCTCTCTCTCCTTGTCAATGGCAGCTGCTGGAAGGTCGGATCTTCTTCATTCTTTCATTACTATCGGTGAAGAGCTTCTTCATAGGACCTTTTTCTTAGACTTAAGCAAAGGAATTATGGAGGCATTTCCTCGTTGGAATCGATCCGTTTCAATCGAAGACTTGGTACTTCCTATCACATCCCGAATTCAGTATCAGAATCGGTAACGCGATCGATCACATAAATCCTAGAATATCCTCTATAATTCATGCAAGGCCTAAAACACTTTTCATTATAACCTCAATCCTTCGTAAATTATTGATCACAATTCATAATAAAATTATCTAATACAAAGTAAATAACACAACTTATATGGTGGCAATCTCAGTCATCTTTTACTCATCCAATCGATTGAAAAGACTCTCTAGCTATTCCTTATAACTTTACAAATTCCAATCCATCACCAAGCTCGAATATCTACTCCGAGAAGAAGAAAGTAGGGTTGTGAGCTTTACAGCCTAGTAAGGTCTCCAAACAGTCACCATCAATAATAATTTGAAAATAACTGGAAAATAATAGTTTATCAAGCAATGCTACCAAACAACTTAAATATCGACAAATCCTTTTGAAAATCATGCTTCATTTTTCAAGTTTTTAATTTAATCATTCTTCTTCTTTAAAGTTCTGGACTAACCACGATCATGCTTCAGTCCACGACTGGCAATTTCAGTGTCACACTTCAGCCTGTGATTGGCAATCTCATTATCACATTTCAGCCTGTGACTGGCAACTCATATCGACCATGTACAATATGCTCATGGCCAGGCCCATGTACTAAGCCCGCTCTGGCTATGTAACCACGATCTTGTGGCATGGCTAGTCCAAATATCGTTAACACTTTATCCTTCTACATTATTCTGTCAAATCATATCATGATGTCACACCATATCATGATGTTAAACCATGAAATCTCAAATCTTTTGATGACCGGTATCACGGTTCAAACCATCAAAATAAAACTTTCTTGGTAAACTATTATATATAGGAATATAATTAATAATCTCAAATATACTATCCATTTCGAGAAATCAAATATACGATGCAAAACAAACATGCATGCTCATATGCACGGATCAAATAATGATATGTAAAATAATATATAAAACTGGTGATCATGTTTAGGATCCTTACCTTCAATTGCTAATCCAAAATATCCGGTATCAATCTATACCCGGAGTTCGCTCAACACTTCTACTCAAAAGACTATTCCCCTATAACATAAATAACTCTTAATGTAAATAATAATCCAAAATCAATTATAAAATCCCGAAACCTTTTACTTGGATTTTTCATCAGTAGTCCATCCATAAAATTCTATCCTCACAATTTCCAAGAAAGGAGACTTTTCAATCATCTCTCTATTCATCTTCTCCTATTTCTCTCTTCTCTTCTTTCTCTTTCTTTCTTCCTCTCTCATCTTTTTCCCTTAACTTTCTCTTTCCTCTTCTCCTCTCTTCTTGGCTCTCTGGCTCTCTGCACTATTGGCCCTCCTAAATAAAAATCCTCAACATCCCTCGCTAAAAAAAGGAACAAAACCAATCTAAAACCACCCCAAACATCGTCTAAGAAGTCTAAAACCATTAAAATATCTTCCCGGGTGTCAGATCGGATATCAACGCCTCAAATTGCATCAAAATCCGAATCCAAAAGTCTCTGATCAAGCCTAAACTTCCTCGGATTCATCCTAGCCGTTCGATCAGGTGATCGGATGATCCATATCGTGCAGAAGAGTCATGGACCGCGGTGAGCCGCGCAAAATGGGCTGGGAAACACCCGGGAAACACGCGGGAATGCCCTTGCGACCGCCGGCTTCGACTGGGTCAAGCCCACGCGCCTGCGCGTTTGCGTGCGTGGGGCCTGGGCCGCGCATCACGCGCCCGCGCAACGGGCCAGGCTGCGCCTCGCGCACCCGCATGTCGTCTGCGTCCCCCCGTGCTCACGCCGCGTGTCGCTAGCTCGCTCGCACTCGGCCAGACCCGCGCGCTCACTCGCGCCCATGCGCCCGCGCCTGGGCTGCGCACTGCGCCGCGCGTTGGGTCTGGGCCGGTCCATTCTGGTAGGGATGGTAATTTTTCTCGATCCGATGGGTATCTGACCCGACCTGACCCTAATGGGATAGGTAAAACCCGACCCGCCTAATTTATAAACGGATATGGGTTATATAAAAAAAACCCAACTCAGGTTCGGATCGGGTACGGATAGTAGTACGCCCCGACCCGAACCCGACCCGTTTATATATAAAAAATATGTTTATAAAATATTTAAGTAAATAGGATATGGGACGGATATACCCGACCCGACCCGACTCGACCCGACCCGACCCAACTCGACCCGACCCGTTTAGCTTTTAAATAAACTAAGTTTTATGAGACCGGGTATACCCGACTCGACCCGTGATTTTTTTATACCCGACCCGACCCGAGACGGGTATAGGGCGGGTATGAGGCGGATAATTTTTTAGTGGGGCGGGTATGGGTTTTGGGTGACCCGACCCAAACCCGACCCGTTGCCATCCCTATATTCTGGTGGGCTGGCCTGGCCCCAAATCCTTTTTTTTTTTCTGGGTATTACATTCTTTCCCAGTTAAAATAATTTCATCCTCGAAATTAGCTTGATTGAGATCTAAATCAGTGCTCCCATCATAACACTTCAAAAGTTAGAATTAATATTCTTAAATCACTACGATTTCACTACGCACTCTGATATAATTTACTAAACCATCTAGGTTCACTAATAAATCCTTCCAGAAATTTCTGTCATGTCTTACTAATCATCATGTTAATTTCTTACTCTTATGTCACAGTCTCAAATAATCATGACCTGAATTCAATACCACTCATATATATTATAATCACTTTTGCCATAGTCCCAAATCACCACAACCTAAACTCCAACACTATTCTTGACATATCCTATTAACCATCGTGTCATTATTATTTTAATCACTTATATCACCATCCCAAATGATCATAACCTAAGCTCTGATACCACTCTATCACGTCCCGAATCCAGCATCAGAATTGGCTATACGATCGGCTGCATAAACCCTAGAATACCCTCTAGAATTCATGCAAGGCCTAAAACACTTTCCATTATAACCACAATCCTTCATAATATTATTGATCACAATTCGTAATAAAATTACCTAATACAAAATAAATAACACAACTCATATGGTGACAATCTCAGTCATCTTTTACTCATCCAATTGATTGAAAAGACTTTCTAGCTATTTCTTATTCCTTCACAAATCCCAATCCACCACCAAGCTCAAATATCTGCATAACTCTGAGAAGAAGAAAGTAGGGTTGTGAGCTTTACAGCCCAGTAAGGTATCCAAATAGTTACCATTAATAATAATTTGAAAATAACTGGAAAACAATAGTTTATCAAGCAATGCTACCAAACAACTCAAATATCGACAAATCCTTTTGAAAATCATGCTTTCTTTTTCAAGTTTTCAATTTAATCATTCTTCTTCTTTAGGATTTTGGATTAACCACGATCATGCTTCAGCCCACGACTGTCAATCTCAGTGTCACACTTCAGCCCATGACTGGCAATCTCATTGTCATATTTCAGCCTGTGACTGGCAATCTTATAATCGACCATGTACAATATGCCCATGGCCAGGCCCATGTACTAAGCCTGCTCTGGCTATGTAACCACGATCCCGTGGTATGGTTAGTCCAAATACCGTTAACACTTTATCCTTCTATATTATCCTGTCAAATCATATCAAGATGTCACACCACATCATGATGTCAAATCATGAAATCTCAAATCTTTTGATGACCGGTATCACGGTCCAAATCATTAAAATATAACTTTCTTGGTAAAACATGATATATAGGAACATAATTAATAATCTCAAACATACTATCCATCTCGAAAAATCAAATATACGATGCTAAACAAACATGAATGCTCATATGCACGGATCAAATCATGCTATGTAAAACAATATATAGAAATGATGATCATGTCTAGGATCCTTACCTTCAATCGCTAACCCAAAATATCCGGTATCAATCTATATTCGGAGTTCGCTCAATACTTCCTGCTCAAAAGACTTTTCTCCTATAACATAAATAACTCTTAATGTAAATAATAATCCTATATCAATTATAAAATCCCGAAACCTTTTACCTGGATTTTTCATCAGTAATCCATCCGTAAAATTCTATCCTCACAATTTTAAAGAAAGGAGACTTTTCAATCATCTCTCTACTTATCTTCTCATGTTTCTCTCTTCTCTTCTTTCTCTTTCTTTCTTCCTCTCTCCTCTTTTTTCTTTCTCTTTCTCTTTTCTCTTCTCCTCTCTTCTTGGCTCTCTGGCTCTCTGCACTATTGACCCTCCTAAATAAAAATCCTCGACGTCCCTGGCTAAAACACAATAAAAACCAATCCAAAACTAAAGTCTAAAACAATCAAAATATCTTCCCGGCCATCATATCTAAGATCAACGCTTCAAACCGCATCAAAATCCGAATCCAAAAGCCTCTGATCAAGCCTAAACTCCCTCGGATTCGTCCTAGCTATTCGATCAGGCGATCGGACTGTCCAGATCGCGCAGAGGAATCATTGAGCACAGTGAGCCGCGCGAAACAGGCTGGAAAATGCCCGTGAAATACGTGGGAAATGCCCTCGCGACCGCCGGCTCGGCCCACCTGTGCGCTCGCGCGCAGGCCTGGGCCGCGCATCGCACGCCCGCGCAACATGTCGGGCCACGCCTCGTGCGCCCGCTCGCACATCGTCCGCGTCCTCCCCCCCCCCGCGCTCGCGCCACGTGTCGCTCGCCCGCCCACCCTCGGCCACACCTGCGTGCTCACTCGCGCCCGGGCTGCGCGCTGGATCTGGGCCGGTCCATTCTGGTGGGCCGGCTTGGCCCAAATCCTTTTTTTTTTTTTTTTTTTTCCTTTTTTTTCGGGTATTACACTCCCCCTCGACCTTATCCTCTTATAGGATTTGATTGGAAGGCAAAGATGTTCAGGCACACCGTTTTTGGTCCTGTTGGCATCTCAAAGGGGAGAAATTGAAGTCACTGGTTTTTCTTTTAAGGCGGTCCCTTGGTCAATCTAGGATGGTGGGAGAGAAGTGCAAATTATCAACAAATTAGTGGACATCAAGCTTCGGGACGTTCCCTTGATCTTCCCGTTTGCCGACTACTCCATCCGACGACTGGTGGCCAGGTTTGGCTTCCTTGATCGCTTCTCCCCTGATTCACTCCCGGGTTTGGAACGAGAGCATCTGGAACTCTCGGTTTTCATTGAGAGAAGTCCATCATGACGTGCCAGAAGTAATTGAAATCTTCTGCGACAATATTGTTTACGCTGTCGATGTTGAAATCCTGAGACTTAAACAGAGGCTTGCCTCCCATCCCTGATATTAGCTTCCAGCAAGGATTCGAAGATCGGCTCTTCTATTTCAATGGAATTCCACTGGACTTTGAGATGGATCTTCGAGCGGGGAATGTAGACGGTGGTGGTTGCTCCTCGCCAGGCTTCGAGGTTGGTGGGGGTGCCATATATGGATGACCTCGAGCCTGCTGCCGAGGAGGAAGATGCGGTTCGGCTCACCAAGTCTCCTGCTCCGGTTCGGGTTTTTTGGGAGTTCAGTGAGTCAAGCCGCCGGAGGGCGGGTGTGGGTGGGCGTCACCGAGCTCTCGCCATCAATGCCCTCCGATCACCGTGTCAGTTTAGGTGTGGCGGACGTGATTGCCCCGGTGTAGATTATCAAATATCGCCAAGAGGAGGACCATCAGACTTCTCTGATGGTTGATGGAGGTTTGAACGTCGGTGTCGTGAATTCAAATAGCCTATGCCCTGCTACTGGGATGGCGGAGGAAGTTGAAGCCTGCGAATGGGTTTCGCATCAGGTTAGTCCCATAGACCCATGCTCGGACCCGTTTTGACTTGAGGTTGAATTGGGTTCACCACAGCCTCGTCCAAGGCCTAGCCCGCGGTGTCCCGTGTTCTCTCAGTTGGGCCTCCTCACGGGGCCTTCGCGGCAGCTTTTGTCGAGGCCCACGAGTCCAGTGGCTTGGCCTCTGGTTCGTTGTTGCTCGTTGCATTTCTCCAGAGTTTTCTCGACCCTGTTTCTTCTATGCCCTCTAAAAGCTGAGGGATGGTGGAACGGAGGCTCTGATGGATGCCGATGATGAAAATAGAGGTAGGATTTCATAAATATATATAATATTTTTAATTTTAATGGAAGCAAATTAGATTAAAAATATTTTTAATCAAAAAATTATGCATTTGGATCAAATTTAAAAGCCCTGGATCAAGAATATGATATGTATAAGAAGTAAAGGCTAAAATTAAAATCAGCATGCATCGATGCATGCTGTAGATCAAATCTACAAATTCTATGGGATCAGATCTCATACCTTAGCACGGGTTGCTGATTTTCACTGTCGATGAATGCAGTAATGGTGTTCTTTAGGTCACCTTGTAGCCGCATAGTACATCCAGTCTCTATAGCAAGTTCACATAAAGTCCCGAAAGATTAATCTTTTAGGTTGTATTTGGTGGATCGCCAGAAAATCCTAAATGGTAATCTAAATTACTTGCAAGATAGATTACCACTAGATAGATTGCTAGTAATGCTGATTACTATATTTGGTATACTCAGTAAGATTGATTACTATGTTTGGTATGATAAATAGATTACCAGTGATCTAAGCTCAAATTTTCAAAATATTCCTTAGTCAAATTTATTAAAAATATAATATAATATAATATAGTAATGTAATATAATATTACATTAATATAATATATTATTTGATATTTTGTAATGTAATATAGTATTATATTATTTGATATTTTATATTGTAACTATTTATAAAATTATATGGTTAATAATGTATTATATATATTATTATATATTATATTATAAACTATATATAATATAATATAATAAATGTTATGTTATAAAATGTAATATAGAATTTAAATTATATTATATTACACTCTATTATTATATAAATATATTTTAAAATATTATATTTTCTAATATTACAAATAAATTAAAATAAAATATTATATATTATTTTAATTTAATAATATAATATATATAAATTTAATATATTACTTAGTATAGTTAAAAGATTATATATAATTTTTTACATTTATTTAGTATAAAAAATAATTTTCAAATTTTTAATTTTAATATAAACATATTAATATTTTATATTTAATAATAAAAAATATTTAAAAATTATATTTTTAATAAGTTGCTAAAATATAAAAATTATATTTTTATAAATAAAATATAGATTTAAGAAGAGATTCCAATCAACATCTAGTGGACCTAGATGAGAGGGAGAAGGCAAATGTTTCATTCTCATCGAAACGAAAGGGACGGGATAATTTTGTAAAATAAAAATTACCAGATTACCACATCTCTGGTAATCTGGATAGCCATCTCTCTTGAGGTAATCTGGATTGCTACACGAGAGGTAATCACTACAACATAGATTACCAGTTTAAAAAAATACCAAACAAGATTATCTGGTGGGCCCAATTTAAAATTACCGGTAATCTGGATAGATTATCGTCTACCAAATGCAACCTTAGGATTGCTAGCTTCTTGCGAAGGTCACCGAATGCTGATTTGTCTCCTTCTTCAAAATTTAGATGTTTCAAGTAGATCAAGAAAGGAAGCACTCAAAGGATAAAGAGGTGGAAGAAAATAAAATCAAGAAAAAGCCCCTTCTCAATTTCTCTCTTCTTTTTCTTAAAACCCTAGCGCCAAAAAGGAAGACCTACGCCCACTTTTTCTTTCACGATAATTCTCCCATCATAGTTTTTTTCTTGGTAAATCGCCCCTCAAATCATGGTGATAGGTTCCCAAATATGCAATGCCCATCAGAAAAAATTCAAATTAAATTAGTATGGAGAAAAGATGATGATAAGAGGTGATTAAGATAGAATAGGATTAGAATAAGGCTAAAAGTTTAAATTCTATTGAAACTCCTCCAAATTAAATTCAAACTTCAGTCAAATTTTAACCAAACTATCCTAATCTAAAGAGGAATGAGAGTAAACCTGAGTTTGGCATAGAAAAAACTAGGGAGAAAATCTAAGTGCTGCTAGGATTTAACATAAAATTTAATTCGATCGAAATTAATTAGCCATCAAATCAAATTTGGTTAGCCCTAATTAATTAATTGAACCTAATCCAATTAGATCTCAATTAGTTTAATTAAATCCTAATCAAATTAGAAATTAGTTAAGCCCAAGGCCTGATCAAGCTAAAATTAAAACTCCTTAATAATTAGGTAATTGTATAACCTAATCGAGTAAGACCTAATTGAACCAAATTTAACTGACTTGACCTAAACCTTTTTGCTCAATCAAATTAAACTAATTAGTAATCTAATTAATAATTAATCTTTCTATAATCAATTAACTTTTAATTAATTATTTCTTTATAACACTTGTATAAGGTTAATTATCAATTATATTGATAATGATATCATTAAACGATTCTTAACCATTAATCAGCTATCATGATCAGTCAAAAATTTTTATTATGTATGATCCCATAGGTTCAAACACTAAGTCAGTAGCATAGGAATAATTTTATGAACTAATCAATATGATCATCTAGTAATGATACCCAATGTTTGGATTGGTCGAATGATTGCAAAGCAATATTCAAGAACCCAGGTATATGGTTACCATATAATTCATCCATTTGAACTAATGCTCAGGATGATTTCAGAATCAACTGCCAACTCTTAATCAGTGCATCTAGAAGTGTCTTAACCTAATGAATCTTATGACTCCTTATAAGGATTGCCTTGACCAAGATTTTGCTAGATTGAAATACAATAAAGCATTATGTCCAATACTTTAAAGTGGTCAATCATATCTTACTCACACACCAACTTTACAAGTACTTGACTGCATCCAAAAATATTTTTTTATCGAAGGACAATGAATTGCTTGCAAGTCATCATGGCGGTCTCAGATCGGAGGGACATTTATACCCATATCTTTTTTATGAGATACTTTTGATAGCAGAATACTTTATAGAGTTGATCATGTTTAGTAAAATATATACTTACACACACCTTTATACTATACTAGTATCTCCACACTCTTTAATTATGAGGATAACCAATCTATATAGCATACAACAGTCTATACTCCATAAACATTGTCATCCTAGATAACAATGTATCAATTGATCATAAATAGATTTAAAAACTACACAATAATTTTTTTTATCGAATAGAAGTAGTTCTAAGAACTTCATCACAAAAGAATTCCAAGAAAGATACACAAAATATGAAAAACTATCGAAATAATATTTATTTATTGATATTTCATATACAAATTACAATGAGCTCAACCATCTATAATTCATATGATTGGCTTTAGGATACATTTCCTAACAACTCCCACTTAGATTAAAGCTAATCAGAATAGTATCAAATATTCATCTTTCATTTGTGATCATCGAACTTTTTGATTCTGAGGGCTTTAGTAAATATGTTAGCCAAGTTCTTTTTATCGATCTTCTAAAGTTTAACATCATCCCAATCCATGATCTCTCGGACAAGATGATAGCAATACAGAATATGCTTGGTTCGCTGATGGGATTTTGGATCCTTTGCTTAAGTTATGGCTTCAATGCTATCACAGCATAGAAGAACTGGACCATCTATGGAGGGTGCCACTCTAAGCTTGTTGATGAACTTCTACAACCAAATAACTTTTTTTGTAACATTAGATGCCATAATGTACTTTACCTTGTAAACTGAATCGACCATAGTATGTTAGAACTTTTTTAGTAGATTGCTTCTCTATTCAGAATAAAAATATATCATGATGTACTCTTATTATCGTCCCTATCTGACTGAAAACCAAAATCAATATAATTCATTAGTTTCAAGTTAGAATCTCCATAAATAAACCATCAGTCCTTAGTATTTCTTAAATACTTAAGAATAGTCTTTACAACCTTCAATGGTTCTCACCTGGATCAGATTAGTATCTACTCACTATCTTTAATGAGTATGCCATATTTGGTGGCGTACATATCATGGTGTATATAATAAATCCCACTACTAAGGTATATGGAATTCTACTCATATATTTTCTCTCTTGAGGAGTTGTTAGACAATTCTTCTTAGAGAGTAATTCCATAGCCTATCAGAAGATAGCCTTTCTTGGAATTTACCATATTGAACTTCTTTAACACGGTTTCAATGTATATGAACTAGAATAACCCTAACAACCTTTTAGATCTATCTCTATAGATCTTCATATCAAGGATATAGGATGCTTCTTCCGAATCCTTCATGGAGAACTAAAATGATAGCCATACTTTTATCCTCTGTAATATATAAATGTCATTCTCGATTAATAGAATATCATCCACATACAAAATAAGAAATATGGCCACTGAATCGTTAGTCTATTTATATATGCAGGGTTCTTCTCCATTCTTAATGAAGCCATATATTTTGATAACCTTATCAAAATATATATTCCAACTTTGAGATGCCTGCTTCAATCCATAAATGGATCTTTAAAGTTTTCACACCATTGATTCCTTTACGGATGTAAATCCTTCAGGTTGTATCCTATATACTTATTTTTTTAGCTCTTCATTTAGAAAAATGATTTCAAAATCAAGAGTGTCGCTATCGGAAGCATAATTTGAATGGACTTGAGCATGGCTATAGGTAAAAATATCTTGTCATAGTAAATACCATAATGTTGATGATATCTCTTGATAACCAGATGGGCTTTATAGATTTTTACCTTCCTGTCTATGCCCCTTTTTTTTTGAAAACTCACTTGTACCTTATGGGTTTAACCCCTTCAAGTGGATCAATAAGTGTCAATACATCATTGACTTTCATGGACTCCATTTTGGATTTCATAGCTTCAAGCCATTTATCAGAGTTAAAACTCTGCATGGCATCCATAAAGGTGATCCGATCTTTGTTGTTTTCATTAGGTTCAACAGGATCACCATCCCGGACCAAGAAATTAAAGTATCTATTCGGCTGACACGATACTCTATTGAATCTCTTAAGGGTGCTTCTACAACAAGCTTTGGATTTGATCTAATCAAATCAGGTTTAAAAGGTTCAATTATTTGTATCAATTCTTCTACTTATCGAACTTCTTCAAGTTCACCCTTAGTGGCAATAGTTCCTTTTCCAAGAACTTCTTTTCTAAAAAGGCTGTCCTATTACTGATGAATATCTTTTGTTCATCAGTATGGTAGAAGTAATAGCCCTTAGTTTTTTTAGGTACCCTACAAAAATATATTCATCAGACATAGGTCCAAGCTTGTCCATTTTCAAATGTTTGACATAAGCTGGACATTCCCAGATCTTATGGTGTGAGAGTTCCAGCTTATATTCTTATATGGCATTTTGTCTATAGACTTGCTAAAAACTCTATTGAAAATATAACAAGCCGATTTAAGTGCATATCCCTAAAAAAAGATCGGCAAACTTGCAAATCCCATCATGGACTAAATCATGTTTAACAGGATTCGATTTTTCCTTTCAGATACTCTACTATGCTAAGATGTCTTGGAAGGTATCTGTTACAATATTAATAAAATCCATTTGCCCCTGACACAGCATCCTTTATGGCTGACATGGCCACGAGCTTCACGGGTATCCCCACGTCTCTCATCAAAAGAAGATGGTGTGTCCGCTTGTTCTAAGGGGAATTGACCCCTGCGGTGGCCAGGTCGACATCCTGGCTAGCCCAGCTCGGCCATGCCTAGAGCCCAGCTCGGCCATGTTGGCACCCCGGCCAGGTCGGCACCTCGGCCAGCCTACTTCAGCCATGCATGGGGCCCAACTTCATGGCAGCTCAGCCCATGCACCTCAGCCCGGCAAATTCCATGGCCAGGCTCAACGCCTACATGGAATCCGTCCGCCCACGGCAGACCAGCCTCAGTGCCTCGGGGGACGGCCCACCCATGGCACGCCCACGGCTCGCATGCAACAGGCCAACCCCAGTGCCTCAGGGGACGGCACGCCTCTGCGCACCCCGTCCCGTCTTCGGCACCGGTACGCCTGTGCTAGCACGGCGGCCCCCAGTTCGGCATGCCAGTGCCAGATCGGTGGCTCCCGGTTCGGAGGCATGCCCGTAGCATGCCGAAGCTCTCTGGCCCCGCATGCACGGGGAGCAACATGGCTCCACCCCGATTCGACGTGGAGTCGTGCCCCAGCTTGCGCATCACCGTGGCAGGAGGAGATTGACACCTCAGCCGGCTCCGCACCATCCGTGGCATGCCCGTGTCTGGTCTGCCTCCGTCCGCTCCGGCTCCATCCTCAGTCCAGCGATGCCCGGCACGACGTTCTTCCCCACAAAGATTCCGGTGCCAGGTCTGCTCTATGCAGCGCGCCTTTGCCCGGTTCGGCTCAGCCCGGCGGGACCCCGCTCGGTCCGGTGCTCCCGCACCCCAGGTCCGGCCCAGTCCAGCAGGATGCCTGCTCCAGTTTGGTGACACTATGCCCCAGGTCCAACTCCTCCGACTCCGCTCGATGTGGGGGTAGCAGGGCCCCGCTCCGGCTCCGATCCGGCACGACCTAGCCCGCACCTCGGTCCTGCTCCTCCGGCTTCGCCCCGCACAGCTCTGCCCGAGGTGGGGGGTAGCAGGGCCCCGCTCCGGCTCCAGTCCAACGCGTCCCCGTCCACCTCAGCCCACATGACGGCGAGCCTGGGGGTAGCCCAATGTACTGCCCCAATCTGGCTCCATGCTTGCCACTGCCCAGGCCGGCACCTCGGTAGCGACCAGTTCCTTTTCTGTCACTGGGGAGCAGCGTGTCTCCGCGATCCTGCACGCTCATGCACGCGTGGGTTCGCACCCACGTGCATGGAGCCTCGCACCTCGCCTTGATCAGCATGCATGGGAAGCCTCTACGGGCTTTCTCCCGGTCCGCGTGTCTGCATGGCAACTAGCACACAAGGTCTAATGCATCGCCCACTTCTCTTGGCACACTCTTCTCAGCCCATGTGCTGTACAGGAGCAGCATCCTGGCCGGTTCGGCACTTTGGCATCTCAGCCCGGTTCGACCACCAAGAGCATCGTACAGTTCAGCCCCATCCACGTGGGCTCGGCACGCTTCCCAAGGAACCCCCTCCACGTGGATCCTGTGGTATGCCGCCTGCAGAGAAGGACTACATTCAAGCTTCCCAAGCCACTCTTTATACTAATCAGGAAAGAGTGCCCCACCCAAGGCACTGCACTCCTTCACCAACTCTCTGAGCCTTCTAGAAGAAGAAAGCTCATCAACCCATCATAGCCTCACAAGCTTATCCTAGCATCACAGGCCTACGTCAAGGAGAGCACGCCTCCCCAAATGACAGGAACCATCTCATAAGTAGGTTAAAGGGATCTCCGGCCCAGTTAAGCAAAAGACTACCCATGATCATTCTGGCTCTCGGGCCATTATTTTTCTACACAGCTCTGGTTGTTCTCCCAACTGACTTGAGCATCGAAGTGTCCCCGCCGGATCCCTCGATCGGGACTTTTTGCAGGTTTTCATTCGTGAGGAGTGATGAGGAAAAGAATTCCTCCCCACCGGAAAGGCCCATATGATGACCAGCACAGCTCCAAGCCCTCCAAATTCTTACAACAACCCCTCCGAACACGGTGACTCCACCAAGCCCCATGGCGGAGGGTATGTTCTCCTTGATCGCCTCCGATCGATGAACTCGGTGGTGCTGGCAAGGAGTCCACTCACCTGGGCCATGTAAGAGCTGCAGGCCATAGCGATCTAGGCGGCAACAATATCCATTGAAAGAGAATCCTATTCTTTTCTAAATATATTAAAAACTCATTGATGAGGTATTTATCTCCTCAATCAAATTGAAGAGTTTTAATACTCTTTCTAGTTGATTTTTCTACTTCATTATAGAATCATTCGAATATTTCAAATGATTTAAACTTATATTTCATTAGGTAGACATACCCATATCTCGATAAGTCATCAATGAACATGATGAAGTAGTAATATCCATCTATGATAGAATGTTCATGAGTCCACGTACATCACTATGAACTAGACTTAGAACATTATTGGCTCTTTCACCTTTTTCAGTACAAGATGACTTAGTCATCTTTTCAAGAAGATATGATTTATAAGTCAGCAATAATTCAAAATATTGACCTCAATGATTCTCTCTTTAATTGACCTATTTATCCTATTCTTGTTGATATGACCTAGCCTATAGTGCCAGAGATAGATATCATATACATTATCTAATATATTATATATATTTATCAGGCAAATACACTACACTAATAGGCTATGATAAAATATAAATATTATTTTTCAATTATCCATGCATTTATAGTAATATAATTTATAACAATATTATAATAATTATTTTTTATTGATAAATAAAAAATATTTTTGACCAAAAGGCCTACATAAATTATATTCATCATAAAACTAGAACAATGATGAAAATCACCTAATATAATAGCATAAGAATTAAAGCCAAGCTTGACAATTTTTAAAGTTAGAACTAGAATTGATCTTCCATCTCTAACATTCAGGAATCTCTCACCATCTTCAAATCTTATACTAATTTGAAATCCCTGTAATAAATTATAAATATTAATTGAACTTTCAGTATCTAATATTAGATAGTGTTATCATAAATTAAGAAGTTACAAGATGTTATCGTATAAATACCTTGTCCAACAATTATTTGTTGATTCTTCTTTTTCTTTAGCTTATTCGTTCGAATCTAGAGAGGTAATATAAAGAGGACAATTCCTCTTCTAATTCGAATATATAGAGAGGTGAGGTAATATAAAGAGGACAGTTCCTCTTACAGTTTCTCTTCTAATGACAATTCGAATCTAGAGAGGTAATATATAAAGTCTTCTAATGACAATTCGAATCTAGAGAGGTAATATATAAAGGACAGTTTCTCTTCTAATGACTAGAAGCACTTTACCTGACTTTGGTTGGACTTGAACTTCTTGGTTTGATTTGGCTAACTTATCGTAGCATGTTGCCACTTCTTTTTATTTTTTTATTTTTAAAAGGATGAACCTTGTCGAAATAAAACCTCCCACTACATTTAAGAATCCCTTGTGGAGCTGATGATTCTTCTCATAAGACTGTAGCAACCCTAGCAAATTGTCGTAGTTGATTACATAGTGACGCGGGATGGACCCGGATCAATTTTTATTCCAAGAAGATCGGATCGTTGGTCATTAGGCTAAACTAAAACCCAAATTATTTTCTCCAATTTCTTATTCAAATAAAACTTTTTTTTATATATATTTTTCTCTTTTTTTATCAAATAACCTTTTTTTTTTTTATATATATTTTCTTTTTTTTTTCGACGCTATTCCTAAAGTCGGCAGAGAAGCCCGAGCATCTCCCGGTGCTTTGACGAACGTGCGGAACGCCGGTGCCGGTGCCGGTCCGTGGAGGGGTGGATCCGGTGGGCATCCACCATCACGGAACACTTCGGAGAAACAAACATCACCAGCCCGGCGCATATGATCCTTTAGATCTTGCCAAGATGCAGAGGAAGGTAAACCAGTGACAAGAACACGATACTTCGAATGCCCGGAGACACCGTACCACGTCGTCCCCCACTGTTATAACTGCTATGTCGGTCAAATGATGAAGACTGGCCCCGTCCACCATGAGCAAGTTCCACTCTTAATCTGTGACCATCAAAATTATATCCATCACGACCACGAATAGCATCTTCAGCATCACGAGCATCTTCAAACTCAACAAAAGCATAACCTGGAGGCCTTGGAGGAATCTTCAGATCAATATCAACAATGGGCCCATACTTGTAAAACAGATCTTCAACCTCCCTCTCGTGGATGTCTCCGGGGAGATTGCCAACATAGAGGGTTCGACTGGAACGCCTGCTCATATTTCCTGTGGGCGTCGGACGAGAGACGGAGGACGGCTTCCCTGTTCGAGGCTCTCCAACAGCAGGGGCGTCGGCGGCGACGGCTGGGAGCGAAGTCGGCCGGCTGGGGAAGGTGCTGGCAGCATGAACGGAGGGGACGATCGGCATCGGTGGCGTGGAAGGCGGGCGGTGGACGGTCACGGCAGAGATCGTCGGCTTGTCCGTGGTTCGGTGGATTCTCGGTTGGTGGCTTCAAGATGCTCTAGAGAAGCAAAGATGGGTCTCAGGGGAGCGTTAGAGAAGTAGGAAGAGAGAAAGTAGAAGGAGAAGAGAGAAAATTCGGGGAAGAAAGAATCTAGAGAGAAAGAGGAGAAGGGAAGATCCAGAAGAGAGAAGAGAGGGGGCGAATAAGAAAGCCCAGAGAAAAGAACAATCGGAGAAAAAGAATAATCAGGAGAGGAGAAAGAGAGAAGAAAGAAAGGAAAGGAAGTCGGGATACACCGAGATATCTTCTCAAATAATTTTTATCTTCGCTAAATTTTATTCAATAACTAGATTATTAAATAAAGTATCCTAACAAATTCAAACTAAAAATAAACAAATCTAATTAAATGATAAAATAAATCCTAAAAATAAATATTCAAACTAAACAACCAAATCCTAAAACAAATTTCAAAATAACTGTGATCCTAATCCTAAAATTTCTGATGATATCATGTGCTAGCATCGGGATCTGTGTTGGCATCGACTCCAGGATCTTGGATCCCAAGGCTTGGGCTGGGTTGAGCTTCAGGTTCTGGGCTGGACTTTTGGGTTGGGCTTCAGGCTTGGACTGGGCTGGGCTTCTAGATTGAACTGGGCTGCTTCAGATTCTGGACCGATGTCCCCATCACATAGTCATTCTATGATAACCAAGGAAATCAAGGTAGGACTTTGACATGGAATTCAGAATCGCATCTTTTTCTAGCTACTCATATAAGAAAAATCCAAGTTTACTCAGGACTCGATCTATTCGATTATATATAATATATGATCAATAACCAATGTCCCTTCTCTCATACTGGTATTAAAAATGGTACAAGATGTTTGAACCTTTCAATATCATCGAGAGTGCCAAAGAGTTTTTTCAATACTTGAAGTATATCCTCCGGTTGAGTATCCTTGAATTTATGATTGAACTCATTATTTATGGATGTCTATATAATACAATGGACCGTGGTTCAGTCATTAAGCCACTTCTATTAAGTGTCTCGGACTAGACCACTGGTGTTCTGAGCTAGCTTCTCAGGTGCTGGATCTGTTAACACGTATAATTTCTGCTCATGCTCTAGGATCATCTTTAGCTTTCGATACCAATTATCAAAATTGAATTATGTCAACTTTTCATTGTTCAATAATGATTGGAGCAACTAAGAAGTGGTCATTTTAACTAAAAAGGAAAAAGAGAACATGGCCTACTAGTATATAAATCATTTAATCCTAAAGATTCGAACTTTAGTCTAAAGGTTCTTCTACTATTTTATATAAATTAGTAGCATCTACATCTAATTCAAAAAATTATACTAATTCCTTAACAGGTACCATAATCCACATAGATTGTATACAGGCTTGATTTTACTCGATCAACCCCTATGCATCTATTGATAGGTTCTTAACCAATTGTTTCTCTAAATAATTTTTAGTACTAATTTTATCCCAGACACCTCTTTAGTAGGCTTTTATGTCTCTATAAAAAGTCCTGATTAGGTCCAATTATTAACACGATAAGACTCAGTTCTTCTGACCAATAAATGGACAAGCCCGACTAACTGGCTTACCTGACCACCATTAAGAAAGTCATATTTGAATCATCATATTATGAATGATAATTTCAATAGTAGATAAGTACCAGGGCATTATGTCTTCAATGATTATTCAATTTATTGGACCTATTATCATCCAACTTAATGGGAGGCTATGACTTAGTTACCTCTATAACTCTATTATTTTAAGAATCTAATAATTTAGAAAATTTTATTAGATGGTCAAGAAGAGAGAATATAAGACATGAACCAATTAGTCAATAGTTCTTCCACTAACTTTACCAAGTTTATGATGAGAGTTGAAGATAAATTGGTCCAAGGACAACAGATCAATCATACTAATTAACCTTACTGTCATGGACTCGGGTCTAACCATTAAGCCAAAATCAAGTCCATTTGATTTAATATGGACTTGATCAAACTATCATTATAGAATTGATCTAGAGAATCCTTGATCTAATCCTAATCAACTTTTGGTTAGATTAAATTAATTTTTCTATTAGGTCCATATTAATCAAAATTTTAATCCTAGGTCTAACATAGTTAATTGACCTGATTCAAGCTAACCCACAGTTCAAGATTTATGAATTGGCAATAGATCTTTTATTCATAATTCTAGATCTAATCATTGATATCTTAATTCAATCAATTAATCAAGTTTAATTATGCAAAATTTATATCTAAATAATTTATGCACATCTCATATATATTAAATACTTTCGGATCTATACTATATGCTATAATTATGATGCTTAAACTTTTGTTATGATTTTTGTTCTAAACATAAAATAAAATTATAATAACTTAATTTCAGATCATAAATAATAAATTAATCAAAATTAAATCACTAGTAATTAGGCCTAAAAATTGAAACAATCTTAACGAAATTCTTTTCACCTCATTTGTTCATGGGATCGATGATATCACAACGGCGCCCCTATACATCATAGGAGACCCTATATAATAGGAAGAGAGGATTTTTAAACATTACTTTTCTCCAATGACCAATGGTTATGATGATTAATCCAACCTGAAATAGTTACTCAAATTTAAAATATATCATATATGCAAGAAACTATATTCAAATCATGTCATGCAACCTGGCACTCTGATACTATTAATGAAAATCGGGGTAGGATTTCATGCATGTATATATTTTTTTAATTCTAGTAAAAGCAAATCATATTAAAAATATTTTTAATCAAAATATTATATATTTAGATCAAATCTTAAAAGTCCATTGAGGATCAAGAACATGATATGTATAGAAAGTAAAAGCTAAAATTAAAATCAGTATATATCAATCTTGTCAATGCATACCTGTAGATCAAATCTACAAATCCTATGAGATCAGATCTTATACCTTAGTATGGGTCACTGATCTTTGCTGCTGATGAACGTTGTATTGGTGCTCTTTAGATTACCTTGCAGCCATACAGTATGTTTGGCCTTTACAGCAAGTCCACATGAAGCCATGAAAGATCAATCTTTTAGGATTGCTAGCTCCTTGCAAAGGCTACCAAATGGTTGATTTGTCTCCTTCGAAACTTCTTAGACACTCCAAGTAGATCAAGAAATAAAGCACTCGAAGAATAAAGAGGTGGAAGAAAATAAAATCAAGAAGAAGACTTTGCTCTATTTTTCTCTCCTTTCCGTTAAAAACCGAAGTGCCAAAAAGGAAGACCCATGCCCACTTTTTCTTTCACGCTAATTCTCCCTTCACAATTTTTTTCTTAATAAATCTCCCCTCAAATTTCACAATAATAGGCTCCCTTATATGCAATGCCTATAAAAAAAATAAGATTAAATTGGCATGGAGAAAAGATGAGGATAAGAGGAGATTAAGATGGAATAGGATTAGGATAAGGTTAAGAGTTTGAATCCTACTGAAAGTCCTCCAAATTGAATTTAAACTTCAATCAAATTTAAATCAAACAATCCGAATCCAAAGAGGAACGAGGGAGGGCAACAAAATCATTTTGGCATGAGAAAAATCATGGTAAAACTGAGTTCCAAGGAGAAAACCTAGGTGGTGCTAGGATTTTTAAATTGAAATTTGATTCGATCAAAATTAATTAGTCACCAAACCAAATTTGGTTAGACCTAATTAATTAACTGAACCTAATCCAATTATGTTCCAATTATCTTAATTAAATCCTAATCAAATTAGAAATTAATTAAGCTTAAGGTCTGATCAAAATAAAATTAGAACTTCTTAGTGATTAGATCATCGTATAGCCTAATTAGATAAGACTAATTGAACCCAATTTAATTACACTTGACCTAAACCTCTTTTCTCAATCAAATTAAACAAATTAGTAATCTAATTACTAATTAATCCTTCTATAATTAATTAATACTTAATTAATTATTTTTTAAATACTTGTATAAGGCTAATTATCAATTATATTATTAATTATATCCTTGAATGATTCTTAATAGTTAATCAGTCATCATGATTGGTCAAAAACTTCTATTATGTATAAGCCTATAGATTCGAATACTAAGCTGGTAGTGCAGGAATAATTTTTTGAACTAATCAATGTAACTATTTAACAATGATACCCGACACCGAATATGTTAAATGATTGCAAAGCAATATTCAAGAATCCAGTCTATGGTTACTATATAATTTATTCCTTTGACCTAATGCTCAGGATAATTTTGGAGTCAACTGTCAACTCTTAATCAATGCATTTAGAAGTGTCTCAACCTAAAAAATCCTGTGACTCCTCATAAAAATTATCTTGGCCAAGATTTTGCTAAATTGAAACATAACAAAGTATTACTCTAACACTTTAAAGTGGCCAATCCTATCTTGACTCGTACATCAACTTAAAAGTATTTGACTGCACTCAGAAACCTTCCATCATTATATTATAAATACATGTAGTCCTACACCAAAGTATAGTGAGTTGGTTGTAAGTCACCGCGGTGATCTTAGATCGGAGAGATATTTATATCCATATCCTTTTACGAGATATTTTGACAGTAGAGTACTTTACAGAATTGGTCATGGTCAGTAAAATGTATACCTATACTTACCTGCATACCATATCAGTGTCTTTACACTCCTTGACTATGAGGACAACTAACCTATATGGTACACAATGACCTATACTCGATAAACGTTATCATCCTGGATAACAATATATCATTTGATCATGAACATGTTTAAAAGCTGCATGATAAATCCTTCTTTATCGAATAGAAGTAGTTCCAAGGATTTCATCATAAAAGAGTTTAAAAGAAGATACACAAAATATGATGAACTACTAAAATAATATTTATTTATTGATAATTTATATATAAATTATAATGAACTCGGCCGTTTATAATTCAGATAATTAATTTTAGGATGCATTACTTAATAGTCGAAGGTACCATCCTTCACCATGTATCATCCTCTTAGCCTGCTGGACGGAGTGGGTAATGGGCTAGGGTAGTGCGGCATGTCTGACTTGTTGCATCAAAGATCTTATTTGCGAGGAAGAAAAAGAAGCTGTTAGTTGGTTCGGACCCTGATGTTGCTATCGAAGTCGATGCTGAGGTTGATAAATACTAGCCACTTTTTAAATCTCCGGACCTTAAGCTCATTCCGAAATGGGCTCGTTTCTCTAGGGTGAAGATTCCTGAGGGAGGAAGGAGCGTTGGTCCTTGAGCTTGTGGGTTTGGAGGATGATGCCATTGTCCTTACACTTGTTGATCGAGTTATCTGTTCTGTCCATTTTGGATTGCTGATGTCACGTCCCGAATCCAGCACCGGAATCAGCACGCGACCGGCCGCACAAACCCTAGGTTTTACCCTAGAGATCATGCAAGGCCTGGGTACACAAGAGTCACTTACTTCAAGAAAATCTCACTCATCACCAAGCCAAGTACCTGCACGACTCTGTAAAAGAAGAAAGTAGGTTGTGAGCTCTACAGCCCAGTAAGAGTTCCAAAATAATCACCAATAATAATTTACATGTATATGAAAATGTAACATTACCATAACATATGGCGAAATCAACAATTCTGATTTTATATTTAACAAAAACTTTGGAAACTTTATTTTTTTCCTTCTTATAGAATTTCCAATTATTTAACCATTATCTTTAGGGTTCTGGACTAACCACGGTCACACTCCAGCCTGTGACTGGCACACTATTGTCACACTCCAGCCTGTGACGGGCACACTGATGTCACACTTCAGCCTGTGACGGGCACACTGTTGTCACACTCCAGCCTGTGACGGGCACACAAATTGTCACACTCCAGCCTGTGACGGGCACACTGAGAAACCACGGTACCGCCGTGGCATGGCTAGTCCAAATACTAGTTCTCTTAATACTTTATCATTTCTTTTCACATAATCGGATCATGTCACTTTCCAGCGATCGCTATCACGATCAAACACTTTTCAAGATCACATGGCAAATACAAACAATACTAACAACAAACTCGATCCTTAACCCGGAAATCAAATCATGCTATCCGAAAACTACTATGCATGAAAAATATTTAATTATGCTCGAATCAAATCAGGTCATGTAAAATATATTAATAAATACGGTGATTAAGTTAGAATTCCTTACCTTCAACCGTTAATCCAAAATATCCGATATCAATCTATACCCAAAATTCATCCAAATCCTTCCTGCTCAAAAGATTGATCTCCTACAATAATAAATAAATTCATCAAGTCGGTTCCCCCCCGATTTTCTCTTCCCTCATCTTCCAAACCAAAATCCCTTCCCTCTCCCTTTCTCTCTCTCTTCTCCTCTTTCTCTTTCTTTCTTCTTCTCTTCTCTTTTCCCTTCTCTTTCTCTCTCTTCTCCTCTCTTTTATGGCTCTCAGCAGGCTCTTCCCTGCTTCCTATCGACGTCCTGTTTAAAAAGAGGAGAAAAACCCATCCAAAATCATCTCAAACGTAACATAGGAAGTTCAAAACCATTAAAATATCTCCCTAGCCGTCAGATCTGAGATTGACGTCTCAAACCACGTCCAAATCCGAATCCAAAAGCCCCTAATCAAGCCTAAACTCCTTCGGACCAATCTCAGCCGTTCAATCGGACGATCGGACGGTCCAGATCGCTCAGAAACCCCATGGACCGCCATACACCGCGAGAAACGGCTGGGAAACGCCTGGGAAACGCCCACGCGACAGCCGACTCGGGTTGGGCCGAGCCCACGCGCCCGCGCGTGCCGCGCGCGTGGGCCTGGGCCGTGCAAAGCGCGCCCACCGCGATGGGCCGAGCCGCGCACCGCGCGCCCGTGCGTCGCGCGCTCGCGCGTCGCCCGCCCGCGCGTCGCGCGCTCGCTCCCCGAGCTCCTCGCGCAGAACCATTCGCGCGCGTCATTTGGCCGGTTCGTCAAGCGGGCCGGAAAAAAAAATTTTTTTTTTCTTTTTTTTTTTTCTGGGTGTTACATTCTCCCCCCGTTAAAATAATTTTGTCCTCGAAATTAGCTTGATTGAGATCTAAATCAATGCTCCCATCATAACACTTTAAAAATCAATCACTACGCTTCCGCTGCGCACTCTGATATAATTTACTAAACTTTCTAGGTTCACTAATAAATCCAACGAAAAAAAAAAAAAAACAGAAACAGAGGAGAGGGAGGCGGAGTGGAACAGGGGATTACCTTCTTCCTCATCCGATCGAGGATTTCGCCGGAGAAGTCGGGGGAGAGAGAGAGAGATGGACGGCAACGAGGTTTAGTTGGAGTGGAACTCCGATAGGTGGAGTTCGTTTCCCAAACATCGAAGGAACCGTCGGGAGTTGTTTTTAAATCCCCTCCACCGTCGTCGACACAAATCCATCGGGCTCCCTCCACGGCAACTTCTTCCTCTCCGGCGAGCATCTAGGAGTCCGGCGAGGTCAGGTAAGGGTTCTTTTATAATTTTTTTTAAGAAAAAAGGGGGGGGGGGGGCGAACCTAATTCCGGTTGGGGACTGTGGATCCACGGGTGGCTTCGCCGCCACCGTCGCCGCTGTCCGCCGTCTGCCGAGACGTCTCCCCGGAGACCTTCTTCCTAGGTCGCCGGTAGCCGGGGGGAGGCCGGACCGGTTTGGTTCAGGCGAGGCAAGGGGAGGGGCTCTTCGGGAGAAAGAAAAAAAGGAAGAAGAGAAGAAAAAAAAAAAAAAAAAAAAACGGGGGTTTGGTTTGGGTTCGGGAGAAAGGAAAAGAAAAGAAAAGAAAAAAAAAAAATATATATATATATATAATAATAAAATATATATGTGTATATATATATATATATATATATATATATATATATATATATTGGTTCGGTCCAGAAAAAGAAAAAAAATAAAAAAAAAAAAATAAATATATAATAATAAGAGAGAAGGAAGAGAGAGAAAGAGGAGAGAGAAGGAAGAGAGAGAAAGAGGAGAGAGAAGGAGGAGAGAGAAGGAGGAGAGAGAAAGAGGAGGGAGAAGGAGGAGAGAGAAGGAGGAGAGAGAAGGAGGAGAGAGAAAGAGGAGGGAGAGGAGAGAGAAAGAGGAGAGAGAAGGATGAGAGAGAAGGAAGAGAGAGAAAATCAGCGATTGTTTTCAAGATTCGTGAAAAATTGAGAGTTTGGTTTAATTAAAATTATTTATCTGTGTAGAGAATCAGTCTTCTGAGCGAGAAGGTGTCGCACCGATTTCGGGTTCGGATTAGTACAAGTGTGGATAGTTGATTGTAAGGATTCTGACATGATCACCAGTTTATATATTATTTTATATGCATGGTTTTGATCCGAGTGCATGATCATTGGCATGCATGAATTATTGTTATATGGTGTGGTTGAGTTTTATGAAGAACAATATGATTATGATTGTTAATATTTTATATTCCGGATATCGTGTTTATCGAATAAAAGTACTATTTTGATAATTTGGACCGTGACGTCGGTCAGTGGAAGAGTTGAGATTTCATGATTGATATTGTGGTTTTATCATTATTATTGTCGATATCTCATGCGTGATGTTATAAAGAAAATTTATATCCGGATGGGTTGGACCATGATACCGGATTGCTAAATAGGTTGAACCATGAAACTGGATATCGAGTGGGTTGGACCACGATATCAGTTATTACAATGGGTTGGACCACGATATCGGCTATCGAGTGGGATGGACCACGATACCGGTTATCGAGAGATCATAAAAAAAAAAAAATGTTTCGACAAGTGTTAATGAAGTAAATACGGTATTTGGTCTAGCCATGCTACGGTTGCACCATGGTTATACAGCCTGAGCCACGGGCTTTGTACGTGGGAGCCGGCCACGGACGGATAGTACGTGGGACAGCCGAGCCACGGGCTTAGTACGTGAGCAGGACCGACCATAGTATGCATGGTCACTTTGAGGTTGCCAGTCATGGGCTGGTACATGACCGTGGCTAGACCAGAACCCTAAAGATAATGGTTAAATAATTGGTAATTCTATAAGAAGAAAAAAAATGCAAAGTTATCAAAGTTTGTAATACATGAGGCTGAAATCATTTGATTGCATTGACATATCATATTGGTATTTTATTGTTTCTGAAAATTATATTATTATTTGGAATGATCATATAGATGCCTTACTGGGCTGTATAGCTCACTTTCTATCCTTTTAAATTTTCAGAGACTCAGGACACGTGACAAGATTTGGGCTGGCGTGAGACGAAGACCTATACATGCTGTGTTAGTTAGAGTTAGAGTTTAGTTACGATTACTGATACTTGTTGTAATCAGTAGATCAATAGTTGACTGATTTGTTTATACAATATTAATTTACTTTGGATATATTTGAATTGTTGTGTACCTAGGCCTTGTATAATCTCTAGGATAAAACCTAGGGTTTGTGCGGCCGGTCACGTAGCCGTTTCCGGTATTGGATTCGGGGCGTGACAGCTGATGCTGTTTTTATTTTGATTTTGTCTAGATATTGCTTCTAAATCTTAAGAAAAAATAATGATAAATCCCCCCCTCCCCCCAAAGAAGGAAAAAAATCTAGAGTAACTAGAAAAGCATAAACTAAGATTAGTTAATATGTTAAGATAGTTAATGAAACCAAGGAATAGGACAATTCTGGCTTCATTAACAAATGTAATAAATAAGAGGTTGCAATTCAAAGTGGGTGCTCCAAAATTAAAGCAAGCCAAAGGTATTATTATATTCACGCCCTTAGTCCGATGAAAGGTTTGTCAGCATCACCCCTCCAAGATCACTAATTATAAGGGTTTTCTTGCCAAAAAGAAAAGATCACCAGTGTTGCACAGAATGCGAGAGGAAAAAACAAAACAAAACAAAAACATACACACGAAGGTTTCCTTCCAAAGATACGTGCATGACTGCCACTTAATTTGCTCAAACTAAAGTGCTTGAAAGAGCCAAGACGCAAGAAGTCCTGATCTGCCATCACTTCCCACAGCTTTCTTGACCCTCTTCTTGTCCTCCTCCGGCTGCTTTCTGGTTGGCAAAGCCAAAGAGAAGTTCAAGAAAGCCGTGGAAAGGCATGACATGGACTTGGAACTTTGGAAGGAGGATTCTCCCAACTCCGATCCCCTCTTCATCCTCTCCCATCTCCATCCTTTTATAAGGAGCTTGAGACTCTAGAACTGTGATGAGTAGAGTGTGCTAACGTCCGTTTAAAGCGCTGGGTGCTGTAAAAAAAAAAATGTAGGGAAGCAAACAGAAGGCAATGACTTGCAATGAGAACAAAAATTTACCTGCGGTTAAAATTTAGTTAGGAACATAGAGAGGAGCAGAGGGGTGGAAGCAAACACATAGCTCTCTCGGAACTCTCTCCCTGGACCACTCCTGCCCTATCATTAGCCATCAGCCGTCCGATGCAGAATTTACATATAACAAGTAGAGAGAGAAAGAGACCCACCGGCCTCATATTGGCCATGAGGAGCAGAGAGCAAGGCAGGTTTGGATGATCTGGAGGAGAGATGGAAGGTGATGAGAGAGTGAGTTTTGGGATAATTTATCTTGGGATCGAACTCCTTGACATGGGGTGAGGTTAAGGTGGAGAAATATTAGTTGTTAAAAAAAAGAAAAAAAAAAGAGGAATGGTTTCATCCTATGTCCACGGTAGACCTAGTCCAGTAATAATTTCTCAACTAGCTGGATCGGAGCAAAAACCAAATCTTAACATCCTCCAGGTGTGATGTGTTGCATATACATGCATGTCACTCTAGTGGAATGTCTCGCTACAGTAATTATAAAAAATAACAAAGAAGTTTTGCCGACGTTTTTCTTTAGCGTCGTTAACTCTTTCAGCGTACAAGTGCTTTTTAAAAATATCAGAAAAAAAATATCTATTCCGGTGTTTATAAGCATCGGAATTCAAAAGTTGTCAATGCTTCTCAAAATCGCCGGAAAAAGACTTGGTTTGCCGACACTTTCTTTTTGCGTTGGGAAAAGATGGATATAACGATGCTTTAAAGCATCGGAAATTTTCGATTACTTCCCCCCCCCGAGCCCTAGCCCCCATTTCGTTCGTTCGCACCGCACCGCCTCCAGCAACCCCTCCTCTTCCTCCTCGATCCATCTCCTTTGTTCGTATCAGCGATCGTCGTCTCCGCGCTTTTCCGGTCATCTCCGCGTTTCTCCGGTCATCTCCGGGCTTCTCCGATCATCTCCGGGCTTCTCCATTTGTCTTCGATCGGGCTTCTTGTCTCCGGGTTTCTCTGGTCATCTCCGGGCTTCTCGTCTTCGGGCTTCTCCAGTCAGCTCCGGGCTTCTCCATTCCTCTTCGAGCTTCTCGTCTCCTGGTTTCTACGGTCGTCTCCGGGCTTCTCGTCTTCGGGCTTCTCCGGTCAGCTTCAGGCTTCTCATCTCTGGGCTCTCCATTTCCTCCGTGAATCACTGTCATCTCTGGCTAAGATAATATGTACTCTTCCCCCATCTGTGAATCACTGTAATATTAGAAAATTTTAAATTTTATATGTTTTTAATTTTTATGCTTTTTTCTCTGTGATTTATGCTTTTTATATGTTTTTCACTGTAATATTAGAAGATTTTTAATTTTATATATTTAGGGATTAGGGTTTAAATCAGGGTGCACCTTTGCAGGCAATGATCCATGGTATGACAAAACCTATATATTTCAGTCCTTTAGTTAATATAAAATAATATATCCCGATACATCAGTTAATATATATGATACTAAAATATCCATTAAAATTGTTTAATCTAACCTTTAAAAACCTTAAATTAATATCTTAACTGTAATAGAAGATGATCCAGCTTTGTTTTATTAACCAAGATCTAAATCCTAGTTCTTTTCTATACTTTTCTAGATTTTCGACCTGGTTGGAAATGAAATTCTGAAATCTTGGTTGATGGACAGATTGAGCATGTTCCCATAAATGTAATACAATTTTATAAGAATTGATATTTGTTACCTCAAATATGGTCATAACGTATACCAATGCCCTGCCATATTAAATAATTATTATAGCTAGGTTAGTTTGATGGGTTTAAATTTTATCCTTTACATGGAAAATGATTGATCTTCTTTTTCATTGAATAGCTTTTTTTTTTTGCATAGCTTCTAAAATTCTCCAATTTTTTCTATCTATCAATATAAATTATAAAATATACAGATATTACTAAGTTTGAATCGAGTCAAATCGGATCAAGTTCAAATTCAATAAATCCATATCCGACCTGAAAAAGGAACCGGTCCAATTTTAAGATCCGATCCGGATCCATGGGTCTTTGAAAAGAAAATGGATCAGATCAGATCTAAACAAGTTGGATCAGGTCGTATCACATGTCAATTCAATCCATTTATAGTCTTAGCTAGAAGTAGTTTGATCCATAAATAGCAAGGCTTGCATTTTAGCCATAGGTGACCTTGAATTGGACACAAGGCCAGCCTAGATTTGAGCATGAATTTGACCTAGAATTGACCTTAACTTATTTTGTTCTAACAATTTAGGCTAAAATCAAAACCAAATTCTCGATGTTTCTATTTAGAGCAATTGCCAATGTTTTTTCAAGAGTTTTTGTATGCAATGCTGCTTCATGCTTGCTTGGATTTTCTCCTCCTCCGAAATTATTCAATAAAGACTAAAAAAATCCCTCCTTGTTATAATATTTTTTATGTTTTACATATATATATATATATATATATATATATATATATATATATATATATATATATATTATTCCAAACAATTCCCAAATATTAAACTTTTTAACAATATGCTTCTATAATTCCTATGCTATTATCATTTGGAGCTTATTTGAATGAATTTATTATTTAGATTTTAGGGTTTAGGGTTTAGGACGTTGGGGTTTAGGGTTTAAATGGAAGAAAATTGAAAAAAAAAATGAACAAGAACTTATCTCGGGTAAGGAGATAAGGGAGAGACATGTTCGGAGTCGCCATTGGTCCATCATAGAGGGAGATCCCACCTACCATAATAAATAAAAATTAAAAAAAAAGAAAAGGAAAAGAAAACTAGGATTCTAAGCTCCAAGTTGCCCTACCTTCGATACAAAGAATAATAGAAAGTATAATGCTACCGGGCCCAACCACGGTACCAAAATGAAAAGCTAGAGAGAGGGAGGAGGAAGAGGAGGAGAACAAGAAGAATGAACAAGAGGAAGTGGGGTATGAGAATTAAATTGCCTTCATGTATTAGTTTGTCAAACAATATGTAAGGTTTATCCCCATCCATAACCCAAATATGCTTTACATGTTTTGTTGTCTTTTTGTTATCAGGTGCTTGATTGCTTCGAGGGTAAAGAGGGTTTCTACCCTATTTTGAAATTGGTTTAAGGTTTATATATGGAGGCTATGATGATTTCGGATGTATGTTTTCCTGATTCAATAATTTCTAATGGCTGCAATCTTGGATGGCCATCTTTTGTAGGCAACCAATTGTAGTTGTTTTGATTTAGTTGATGGATGTATGTTTTGCTGATTCAACAATTTCTAATGCCTATAATCTTGGATGGCCTTCTTTTGTAGGCAACCGATTGTAGTCGTTTTGATTTAGTTGCGGATTAAATAGTAGATCTGAGCCTCCTAGTTATTTTTCTTTATTTATTTTCTTTTTCTTAGTAGATTATTTATGTTTCTTTATAAATTTCTTGGTATATACCTGTATTTTACTGAATATGTTATGCTTTAAGATTTGTTTAGTATTGCATAGCTTTCATTTTAAAACCATCAATAGCTTTGTTATGATCAATAATAATTTCTAAAATATTTTTTACAAAACTTGCATTGCATAGAAACATAGACCTGTCAATTGATTAAAGTACATATTCTACAATATCCATACATTTATTTTATTTTTGTACGGATGGGAGAAATATGTACAGTGGTCAATTGATTGTTCAGTTTGGACAGTTTGAGAATTGCAAATAATTTTATAGGTGCTTACAGTAATCAAGCGATATGGATAGAGTTCCAGATATATTTCGGACAGTATTTTCTTTTAGTTCTCCTCATACATTTTTAGTTGTATGGGGAAAACTAAAGAGAAATGCTGCCAAAATTTTTCTGGAACTTCTATTGCGTATCATTTGATTACTGTAAATGACCTATGTAATTAATGCAATTCTTGAATGGGATAGGACCTCTTTACCTATTAGTTTGTGATAGGGTATATTTATTAGTTAATCTATGTTATTTTTCATATATTTTAAATAAAAAATTACTTAGTGCATTGTTATTAACTAAAACTTTTTTTGGTATTTAGATAACTTGAAAGTTGGATCATTTTATTTTAAAATGGATAAAAGCTGGATAAAAAACAAAGAAATACCAACGAATATTTAAATGGAGTTCGTGATTTCATTAAATTCGATATGGACAAAAGTAGTTTGAATGGAAAGATTTCTTGTCCATGCCGACGATGTGTTAACAGTCACTATCTAGATTCACAAATAGTAGAAGAACATTTGATATGGAATGGTTTTGCAAGAGGTTATACTCAGTGAACTTTTCATGGAGAACTTATGTTGCCAGAATCAAGTAATCAACCATCGTCTGATCCTGGATCCAGTAATATGCAAGAGAATCTAGTAGGAGATGATGATATATCGGGTTTGATCACAGATGCTTTTTGACATGGTGTTTAAAACTTTGTAGGTTCAAGTGGTATACATGAAACAACGGGAATGTGTGAAAGTTCTACAATCATTGAACAAACATATATCGATGAGCAGATGCAACCATCAACTTCTGAGTCAGCTTGGTATCATAATTTAATGAAAGAAGTATATGAACAATTATATCTGGGCTGTTTGAAATTTTCTAAGATCTCTTTTCTTATACATTTATTCCATATAAAATATATGAATTGATGGTCGGGTAAGAGTTTTACTATGCTTCTGAGGTTATTAAAGGATACATTTCCAGAGGGTAATGGTTTACCATCCTCTTATTATGAAGCAAAGAAAGTTGTCAACAATCAGGATCTTGGATATCAAAAAATTCATAGTTGTCTGAAAGACTGCATATTATATCATGGTGAAAATGCTGATCGAGAGTCGTGCAATGTTTGTAGATCTTCATAATGGACAAGTCATGAAGGAGATGAGGATGATGTAGTGAATGCAACATATACAATGCGGCATACAAAGAAACCGGCGAAGGTATTGCATTACTTTTCACTTATTCCTCGGTTGAGAAGGCTATATTCATCATTGTTACAGCCGTGACAATGACGTGGACAGGCTCAGGTATCGCCAAATGAGAGCAAGCCACGTGTAAGTTTCCCCACCGGATTTTGCGCCACGTCCACCTGGCTAGGAGCGGCAAAGTCCGCACCACCCTACGACTGTCTAAAGCAAACCGCCCTCGCCGAGGTCAAGCTCGGCCCGGAGTTCCTCTACCACTTCATCGGCGCCCGGGCCCGGAGGGTTCCGACCGAGTGAGGTCGGCCGAAGTCGGGCGGCCCCCTGCCGCCTCGCCAGGTGTCCACCCAGGAGGGGTCCACCTGAGCCGAGGTCGGAAGGTCCTTCGCCTTTCGCCAGGTGGCCACCCGGAGACGGGCCCACCTCGACCGAAGCCAGGCCCACCTCGGCCGAAGCCAGGCGACCCCCTGCGCCTCGCCAGGTGTCCGCCCAGGAGGGGTCCACCTGAGCCGAGGTCGGCCGGTCCTTCGCCTTTCGCCAGGTGGCCACCCGGAGACGGGCCCACCTCGGCCGAAGCCAGGCCCACCTCGGCCGAAGCCAGGCGACCCCCTACCGCCTCGCCAGGTGTCCGCCCAGGAGGGGTCCACCTGAGCCGAGGTCGGCCGATCCTTCGCCTTTCTCCAGGTGGCCACCCGGGGACGGGCCCACCTCGGCCGAAGCCAGGCGACCCCCTGCCGCCTCGCCAGGTGTCCGCCCAGGAGGGGTCCACCTGAGCCGAGGTCGGCCGATCCTTCGCCTTTCGCCAGGTGGCCACCCGGAGATGGGCCCACCTCGGTCGAAGCCAGGCGACCCCCTGCCGCCTCGCCAGGTGTCCGCCCAGGAGGGGTCCACCTGAGCCAAGGTCGGCCGATCCCTTGCCTCTCGCCAGTTGGCCCCCGGAGACGGGTCCAGCTCAGCCGAGGTCAGACCGCTCGTACGGAGAGGCCCCCGGGGAGAGAGACGGGTCCCGAGACCACCCCTCGGGCCGTACAGACCCCAGACGGCGTCCCGTACGGAGGGCGGCGGCACGCGGAACGTCACTTGCATCGGCCCGGCAGGTCCCGCAGCCGAGAGACCCGATCCTGACAGAACAGGCCCCATAAACGGATGGCGCCCACGCTCGGGGAAGGGAGCGCTCTCACAGAGCCCGAGGCCTGACGACCGGCCGCTCTGCCAGCACCGCCCTCCCTCTTTTTCTCTCCTGTCTTTGCCTTTTCCCTGCTGGGCCCGGCGGACGAGGCCGGAAAGCCGCCTGGCCTCCTTCACCAAAAAGGGAAAAGGAAGGAAAACAGGGGAGGGGAGTTTTCGAGGAGGAAAAGGACAAGCGCACGATGGAGGGAGATAAAGAGGGAAGAATCTGGGGACTACAAGGTAAGCCAATTAGCCTGGGGACAAGGGAGGAGCACCGGCACAAGGCCTTGCGTCGAGAGAGAAACCAGGGATCCCGAGAGGGGAACACTGGGCGTGAGTTCGGCAAGCAAGCCCAGCCGAAATTCCGGTCCCCAGAGCGCTTCCTTCACTAATTAACTCTCTAAATCTGGGACCCTCTCGAGGGCCCGGGTGGGAGAGTCTGTTCCTTCTCGTCGTCTACTGACTTGACCGTCGGAGCTCCCTCGCCGGGATCCCCGGCCAGGGTCTTCTAACCCCTTTTTTGCAGGTTCCTCGCGGGAAGGGAGGCTCCCTCGCCAGGCGGTCAGGAAGGATCAGCTGATCCGCGACACGGGCGTGGCGACGAGAGCGGCAACAGATTGGCGCACCAGGTAGGGGGGCAGGACACTAACCCCTAGTGGGAACCAGCTTTCTGCAGGTGTCGCGCTCTCCAGCAATGGTGGTCGCTCGTGGTCGCGAGGCGTCCACCAGCCGTGTGGGAGAAGCCCACTCCCCTCCAGGGGGCCACACCCCCGAACGGGAGCTTCCGGCTCCTCCCCCTCTTTCGCAGTAGCCTGCCCCGGTGGACGGATCCCTTGCGGCCATCGTCCAGCAGCTGCAGACCTTGACCTCAGCGGTCCGACAGCTTCAGCATCAGCAGCGGTCCCTGGTCACTCAGCCTCAGCCAGGAACTCCCGCGGCCCGAGCCGCGGGGCAGCATGGGAGCCTGCGCTCAATCCAAGGCAGGCCGTCCCATCCGCGGGCTATCTCCAACCCTCGGGGGAGCCACCAAGCTCCCGCGAAGAGAAACTATTCCGATTCGGAGGATCACGAGAGTCGATCCCCGGCCGATGGGGCCGAAACGGTGCATCGCAGTAAGCGACGCCGAGGCCAGACCTCGCACCGAGACCGATCGGCGCCCCCTTCACCTGCAGTCTCGGTGGAAGACTCCACCGACGAGGCCATCAGGCGCCAGGCCGAGAGGCGCCTAGAAGAGCATGAGCGCAAGTTGGCGGAGTTCGCCCGACGGTTCGCCGACCTGCAGAACTCGTCGGCTGGCCCGGCGGGCTACGACTCCCGCCCCCCCTTCTCTGAAGAAATCCAGGCGGAACCAATCCCGAAATGGTTCCGCATGCCGCAGGTGGACCCCTACGACGGGACCACCGACCCCCTGGACCATTTGGAGAGCTATAAAGCTCTCATGAGGGTCCAGGGCGCCACCGACGCCCTCCTGTGCATCGCCTTCCCTGCGACCCTTCGGAAGGCCGCTCGAGTCTGGTTCACCCATCTCGAGCCCGGATCCATTTGCTCCTTCCAGCAGTTGGAAGGAAAGTTCGTGGCGCACTTCGACGCCTGTCGAAAGGTGCCAAGAGAGGTGGACAGCCTCTTCTCCATCCGCCAGCAGGACCAGGAGCTGCTCCGGGACTACATCACCCGGTTCAAGACCGCAGCACTGGAGATCTACAGCTTGGACGAGCCCGTCGCCATGCTGGCCTTGAAGCGCGGACTCAAGACGTCCCGCCTAACCTATTCCCTGGACAAGAAGCCGCCCAGGACGTATTCTGAGCTCCTCCTCCGCGCCCACAAGTACATCCGAGCGGAGGAGGCCGACCGCACCCGTCGAGAGCTGGACGGGAAGACTCCAAAGAAGCCGCTCCCGAGGGACATCCCGGGAGCTCGGAGGCCCGGGCCATCTGCCGAGCTCCGCCCAAATCCAAAGCCGAGAGGCGAAGCCACTCCAGAGCGGAGGTACACCCCTCTCCTCGCACCTCGAACGAAGATCCTCATGGAAATCGAGGGCGAGCGCTACCTCTGCCGACCTCCTCCTCAGAACCCGAGAGCCGCCCGAGACAAATCGAAGTACTGCCAGTTCCATCGTGAACACGGGCACGACACGGAGGAGTGTCGCCATCTGAAGCGGGAAATTGAGGAGCTGATCAGCAGGGGTTACCTCAGGAAGTTCGTCAAGAACGAGGCCCCCTCTGAAGGGCAGCCGCTCGCGGCCCTACCGCCTGTCCCGGCGATCGACAACCGCCCAACGGAGAAGCCCGTGGGCATGATCTCGCGCGGGCCCGGTCGAGCAATGAAGAGAGCCCGGGAAGTTCCGGAGAATGTAATCCCTCCCGAGGGAGGGGAAATCAATGACAATGTAAACAACGATGCCGTGGTGGTCGAGATGACCATCGCGAAGCATCCTGTACATCGAATCATGGTGGATAGTGGAAGCTCGGCCAATGTACTTTTTTACGATGCTTTCTCTCGAATGAACTTATCTCCCGATCGGCTGAAACCAGTACACATCCCGCTGGTAGGTTTTACAGGAGACTCCATGGGGGTCGAAGGAGAGATCACTCTCCCGGTCACCGCCGGATCTCCGCCCCGGCAGGCGACCGTCATGATAACATTCACTGTCGTCAAGCTCCCTTCACCTTACAACGCCATTCTCGGGCGTCCCGGGCTCAACCAACTGGACGCCACCATCTCCACGAGGAGGCTGTTGGTGCAGTTCCCCACGCCTTTCGGGCCCGGGGAAATGAAGGGGACAATCCAACCGGTTCCGCTCTGCCTCCAGACGGTCCCAGGCACCAGGAGTGCAGAGCTCGCCCACGATATCGAAGATCTCGATCTGAGAGAGAAGGAACCCAGGGGAGGGCCCGTAGAGCGCCTGCTAACTTTCCCCCTCAGTTCGGACCCCTTGAAGACGGTGCAAGTCGGGGCCCAGCTCCCCGAGGAAGAGCGAACCCGCCTGCTGGAGTTCCTCCGAGCCAACGCTGACGTGTTCGCCTGGTCAGCGGCCGACATGCCGGGCATCCCGCCCGAGATCATCATGCACAGCCTGAACGTGGACCCAAGTTGCCGCCCGGTCCGCCAGAAGAAGAGAAGCTTCGCCATGGAAAGGCAGAAGGCGATCAACGAGGAGGTAGAAAAGCTCCTCGCCGCCGGTTTTGTCCGAGAAGTCCAATACCCCAGCTGGCTAGCAAACGTGGTCATGGTAAAGAAGAGTAGTGGTAAGTGGAGGATCTGTGTGGACTACACCGACCTCAACCGAGCCTGCCCGAAGGATAGCTTCCCTCTGCCGAAGATCGACCAGCTGGTCGACACCACATCGGGGCATCGCCTCCTGTCATTCACGGATGCCTTCTCCGGATACAACCAGATCCGGATGAACCCGGAGGACGAAGAGCGCACTACCTTCATAACTGACCGCGGGACTTTCTGCTACAGGATGATGCCCTTCGGCCTCAAGAACGCGGGGGCGACGTACCAACGTCTGGTCAATAAAGTCTTCAAAGACCAGATAGGCCGCAACATGCAGGTGTACGTGGACGACATGCTGGTAATGAGCAAACTCGATTCGGACCACGTGGCCGACCTGACGGAAACATTCGGCAACCTCCGGCGCCATCAGATGAAACTCAACCCGGCGAAGTGTGCCTTCGGCGTCTCCGCCGGGAAGTTCCTGGGGTTTATGGTGACCCAAAGAGGAATCGAGGCCAACCCGGAGAAGGTCCAGGCCATCCTGGACATGGAGCAGCCCGCCTCCAAGAAGCAGGTGCAACAATTAACCGGCCGAGTTGCGGCCCTTAGCCGTTTTATTTCCAGGTCGGTGGACCGCTGCCGTCCCTTCTTCAAGATGCTGAGGAAGATGAATGGCTTTGCTTGGACCGAGGAGTGCTAGCAGGCCTTCGAGGAGCTGAAGAAGACGCTCGCGTCCCCACCTTTGCTGTCCAGGCCCGAGGAGGGAGAGGAGCTAACCCTCTACTTGGCGGTTACCCCGGAGGTCGTCAGCTCTGTCTTGGTCCGAACCGACGACCACGGGCTCCAGCGGCCGGTGTACTATACCAGTAAACTCCTCCGAGACGCGGAGCTCAGGTATTCCCGGCCCGAGAAACTTGTTTTTGCGCTAATAGTGTCTGCCCAGCGTCTCAGGCCCTATTTCCAAGCGCACCCCATCGCTGTCTTGACGGACCAACCGCTGAAAGCGGTGCTCAGCCGACCCGATACTTCGGGACGATTGGCCAAGTGGGCACTGAAACTCAGCGAGTTCGACATTACATACCGACCGAGGTCGGCCATGAAGGCGCAGGTGCTGGCCGATTTCTTGGTCGAGTGCGCAGGCTTGGGCAAGGAGCCCGAGGAGGGCCCCCTGGCCCGGTCGATGGAGATCGGCACCGACGAGCCCGGAGAGGACGCCTGGATCCTCCATGTGGACGGGGCCTCAAACTCCGGCGGAAGCGGAGCTGGGCTCATCCTTGCCAACGGCGACGGGGTCGTCGCCGAGTGCGCACTCCGCTTCCAGTTCCCCGCAACAAACAACCAGGCGGAGTACGAGGCACTTCTTGCCGGACTGAGAGTCTCCCGCGAGCTGGGCGTGACCAACCTCAGAGCTTTCACTGACTCCCAGCTCGTGGCGGGGCAGGTGTCCGGGGAGTACGTCGCGCACGACCCCCAGATGGCGAAGTATTTGGAGCTCGTCAAGGCGGGCGCGTCCAAGTTCCGGCGCTTCAACATCTTCCACATCCCCCGCGGGGAGAACGCCCACGCGGATGCCCTCTCTCAGCTGGCAACCCTGCCGGACACGATGCTGGGACGCGCTCATGTGGAGCGACTTGAGGTCCCAAGCCTCGAAGCACCGGTGGAGGTCCATCAGGTCAGCCAGGAGCCCGGCTGGATGGACAAGTACGCTGCGTACATCACCAGCGGCACCCTGCCGGAGGACCGAGAGGCGGCTCGCCTCATCAGGAAGAAGGCCGTGCGGTTCGTCCTGATGGACGGGCAGTTATATCGAAGATCCTACTCTTACCCCCTCCTCAAGTGCATCGGACCCACAGAAGCCAAGCTTGTGCTCCAGGAGATTCACGAAGGCATCTGCGGGAACCACGTGGGGGGCAGGGCATTGGCATACAAGGCCCTCCGTCAAGGCTACTTCTGGGAGACAATGAAGGAAGACGCCGCCGACTTCGTGAAGAAGTGCGATCGGTGCCAGCGTCACGCCACGGTGCAGCGGCAACCCTCCAACCCAATCTCTCAGCTCTCAGCCCCCTGGCCGTTCGCCCAGTGGGGGATGGACCTCCTGGGCCCATTCCCGCCGGCGTCCGGTCAGCGGAAGTTCTTGATAGTGGCTATCGACTACTTCACGAAGTGGGTCGAGGCCGAGCCCTTGGCGAGAATCACCGAAGCAAACATCGCCAAGTTCTTCTGGAAGTCCATCATCTGTCGCTTCGGCCTCCCCCACACCGTGGTCACCGACAACGGACACCAGTTCGACTGTCGGGAGTTCGGAGACTTCTGCAGCGACCTCGGCATCAAGCATCGCTTCACCTCGGTGGCGCACCCTCAGACCAACGGGGAAGCCGAAGTCACGAACAGGACCATTCTTCAGGGCCTCCGCACGCGGCTAGACCAAGCCAGGGGCAGGTGGGCCGACGAGCTTCCCAGCGTTCTTTGGGCATACCACACTACCCCAAGGACGGCTACTGACGAAACTCCATTCAACCTCGTCTTCGGAGCCGAGGCAGTCATCCCGATCGAGCTCAGCCTACCCACACTGCGCGTGGAGCAATATGACGAGACAGAAAACCCGGCCAGGATGATGCTCAACCTGGACCTTCTCGAGGAAACAAGGGACAAGGCCCGAATCCGAATGGCGGCATACCGGCAGCGTGTAGCCAGATATTACAACTCCCGAGTGCGGCCGAAGGTTTTTCGTCCCGGGGACTTGGTCCTCCGACGCGCGGAAGCCTCCCAGCCACGGGAATGCGGCAAGCTTTCACCCAACTGGGAAGGCCCATATCGGGTGGCGGAAGCCCTCCCTCATGGAGCATATTACTTGGAAGAATTGGGAGGTGCCAGGTTCCCCCGGACTTGGAACTCCTCGAACCTGAGAATGTACTACCAGTGATGTAAGGCTCCCAGTTTCTATAACAAAGCTTCCCCAGTTCACACACTCCCTCCAGAACTTCGACAAGAAGGCCTGAGGCATCGAGCTCAGTCCGGAAGATCCTGGGCTTCGGCCTGGAAGGTGGCGCCGAACCCAGTTCGCCCACGCAAGCCCGGAGCACAGCTCAGCAAGCCGCGCAAGGTTTGAGGAAGCCTGCGGCATTGAGCTCAGTCCGGAAGATCCTGGGCTTCGGCCTGGAAGGTGGCGCCGAACCCAGTTCGCCCACGCAAGCCCGGAGCACAGCTCAGCAAGCCGCGCAAGGTTTGAGAAAGCCTGCGGCATTGAGCTCAGTCCGGAAGATCCTGGGCTTCGGCCTGGAAGGTGGCGCCGAACCCAGTTCGCCCACGCGAGCCCGGGGCACAGCTCAGTGAGCCGCGCAAGGCTTGAGAAAGCCTGTGGCACCAAGCTTAGTCCGGAGATCCCGAGTTTCGGTCTGGAAGACGGTGCAGAAACCGTGTTGTTCGCCCAAGCATGAAGGCAACCCAAAATCAGACCTGCTCAAGGTTTGCCTCGCTGCGACGTGGCTCAGCGGGCCCCATCCTTCGATTTGAGCAATGGAAGGACCAGGCCTGCAGTTACTTCAGGTGTTCCAGACCGACATCTCAGAAAGAAAAGAAGAGAAAAGTATAACGAAACGACGAACAAGGTTTCGATAAAGCTTGGATCTTCATTAATATAAGTAGTTGTTACAAGCTGGGAGCCCCGACAGGCCGGGACTCCCCAAAAAACAAAAACTACAAAGATAGAACAAAAAGATGGTGCCGGGTCACTGGGGCGCGGGTTCGGAACCATCTGCCGGAGGCGCGGGCGCTGCTTCCTCAACCTCTGCAGTTGCCGGCTCCTGGGGCTGTTCCGGGCCGCGGCATCGCTGGTCGACGGCGCCGCAGGCGTCGCTCTGGCCGCGCCGGGAACCCTGCTCTCGCCCCCTGGCTTCCGGCCGCCGACGACGACCCCGCTCAGGTCCAGGTGGGGGAAGAAGGCCCCCACCTTCTCCCGGCACATCCGGAACCCCTTCAGGAAGGAGTCCACGGCGGCCTCCCGGACCTCCGCCGTGAACTCGTCGGAGGCTCGGAACTTAGGGACGGCTTCTTGCGCTTCCCGCTTGGCCGCCTCCAGGAGCCCGTTGACGTAGGCGCTCCGCTCTTTCGCCGCGGCCACCTCTCGTCGGGCCTCCTCCAGCTGGCGCTCCACCCAGTTGGAGTGGGCCTGCAGGCGGGCCTTCTCCGCCGCCTCCTCCTCGGTTCGGCGCTGGTTGGAGGCCCGCTCCTCCGACAAGGAGGCCTCCAGCTCCTTGTTCCGCTCCTCGGAACGCGCCAGGTCGGACCGGAGGGCTTGCTTCTCGGCTCGCAGCTCGGCTCCCTTCTCCATCAGATCCTTCACGTCGGCCGCGAGCTTGCCGAGCTTCAGCTCCCGATCGGAGTCCCTCTTGGCATTCCCTACGAGGTAATTCCTCAGTAAGAGGACGTCGTTCCCGATCTGCAATACAAAGGCAACACCTGTCAGAGCAGAGGCAGAAAAGCCTCGAGGTTGAAAAAAAGAAAGAAGAGGAAGCTCGCACTTACCGTGAAAAGCTGAGGAAGGATGCCGAGCAGGGCGTCCGCATAGTCTCGGCCGCCCCGAGCTCGGCGGTCCCGGGCGGTGGAGGCGTACTCCATCATCTTCTCCGCCAGTCCCCTGTCGAGGATGACCGAGTCCCGGTGGGAGATCACCGGTGCCGGACCTTTCGGGCCGACCCCTGCGGCAGCTGCCCCCTCGACCGGAGCCGCAACCGACGGGCCGGCGGTTGCCACAGACGGCGCTGTCGGGCTGGCGGCAATGACAGGCCCGGAGACAGGCGGAGCGGCGGGCGCTGGAGCTCTCTCCGCGGCGCCGCCAGGCCGCGTGGCCGAAGTACCAGGAACCCCGCCCTGAGGTGGCCTGGGCGGGGAAACGGCAGCATCTGGGTCGGGCACGGTCGCCGCCACGACCTCCCGGCTCGCCTCTGTACGAGCCCTCTTCGCTGCGGGCTCGTCCACCTCCACGGCGTCCCGCTGGGCCGCCCCCTCCAGGAGGTTCTCCAAAGAAAACTTCATCCCTGCAAAATGAAAAAGACAGAAGGTCAGACAGCTCGACCTTAAAAAAAAAAAAAAAAAAAAAAAAAAAGAGAGGGGGAGGTAGAAATCAATGCGGGGCCAAATCTCACCAGTCTCACGGATGGGACTGATGCCGGCCTCATAAAGGTTCTGCTCAGAGAGCAGAACCTCGAGCGCCGGGACCACGTCACTTAGGAGCTGGGCGTAGGACTCCTGGTCCGCAGACTCCACTCGGGAATTCCGGTTCGGCGACCGGTCCGGTTCGCTCCAGGCCCAATCGACGTCGTCGACCGAGACGAAGAAAAACCGGCTCTTCCATCCCTTGACCGAGGAAGGGAGGTCGAACCGGAGACACCTAGGCCGGGGCGAGATGTACCACCAGCCGTCATCGGTGGAGCACTTCTTCAGGGTGAACAGGGCCCTGAAGAGAGAAAAACGGGCAACGAACCCGTGAAAGTGGCAGAAGACAATAAAGGAGAAAATGACCCGGATGGCATTAGGAGCCAGCTGGGCCGGGACGAGCCGGAAGTGGCTGAGGAAGGAAAGAAAGAAAGGGTGCAGAGGAAAACGAAGACCCCCGAGGAGGAAGTCTTCGTAGAAAGCAATGCGGCCGGGGCCACTCATGGTGACGCGCTCCCCGGACCGCGGAGCAAAGAGACGGATAGACCCCGGGATGCCATAGGCATCCCGGAGCAGAGAAAGGTCACCTTCGGTCATGGTAGAAGCATGACCGGAGGGACCGGCGGGAAGAGATGGCGGAGCAGGAAGAGAAGGCAAGGCAGGAAGAGAGCGGAGGGGCACGGCAGGCGCAACCGGAGGGGGCCGGATCCCCCTGGGGATGCCAATAGTGACACCCCCGGGTTGCAAACGCCGGCGGACCTCCTCTGGGATTACCTCCTCATCCGAGGAGGAAGAAGATGGAGTCCTCGACCGGGATGGACCGGCCTCGTCCGGATTGGAGGAGACATGGCGACGGTGCGCCATGGAAAAGGAAAGGACAAAGAAATCGGACAGAGAATGCGAAAGAAGGAGGGGGGGCGAAGAAGGAGAAGGAGGCACTCATCGAAAATGCACAAACGAGCGCGAGCAGCAGAAGTTGTTAGCCTGCAGCAAACCGCCCACGAAGAAAGGGAAAAGGCCTCGTTCTGGAAAGTCCCCTCCCTTTCAAACTCAGCCGACAGTAGCCGTACCCATCATTCCGCCTCCGACCACTGGATGGTCGCCACGTGGGCGCACGCCCGACACCGACGCCTCGTTAGCAGAGTAACGGCCTCTGCCTCGAAGCGACGCATTGATTACGGGCAAGTGGACGACGCGTGGCGGCTCCCCATAGGTCTTCAGCCGCATCGAGCCACGACGAGCGAGGATCGTGGCAATTATGATGCGAGATCTTCGCCTCCCCACTTCATGTCCGCATTTAATCCCGACGTCCCGTTCTACGACGTCCCGATGGAACGGCGGGCTGGGGGGCAACTGTTACAGCCGTGACAGTGACGTGGACAGGCTCAGGTATCGCCAAATGAGAGCAAGCCACGTGTAAGTTTCCCCGCCAGATTTTGCGCCACGTCCACCTGGCTAGGAGCGGCAAAGTCCGCACCACCCTACGACTGTCTAAAGCAAACCGCCCTCGCCGAGGTCAAGCTCGGCCCGGAGTTCCTCTACCACTTCATCGGCGCCCGGGCCCGGAGGGTTCCGACCGAGTGAGGTCGGCCGAAGTCGGGCGGCCCCTTGCCACCTCGCCAGGTGTCCACCCAGGAGGGGTCCACCTGAGCCGAGGTCGGAAGGTCCTTCGCCTTTCGCCAGGTGGCCACCCGGAGACGGGCCCACCTCGGCCGAAGCTAGGCCCACCTCGGCCGAAGCCAGGCGACCCCCTGCCGCCTCGCCAGGTGTCCGCCCAGGAGGGGTCCACCTGAGCCGAGGTCGGCCGGTCCTTCGCCTTTCGCCAGGTGGCCACCCGGAGACGGGCCCACCTCGGCCGAAGCCAGGCCCACCTCGGCCGAAGCCAGGCGACCCCCTGCCGCCTCGCCAGGTGTCCGCCCAGGAGGGGTCCACCTGAGCCGAGGTCGGCCGATCCTTCGCCTTTCGCCAGGTGGCCACCCGGGGATGGGCCCACCTCGGCCGAAGCCAGGCGACCCCCTGCCGCCTCGCCAGGTGTCCGCCCAGGAGGGGTCCACCTGAGCCGAGGTCGGCCGATCCTTCGCCTTTCGCCAGGTGGCCACCCGGAGACGGGCCCACCTCGGCCGAAGCCAGGCGACCCCCTGCCGCCTCGCCAGGTGTCCGCCCAGGAGGGGTCCACCTGAGCCAAGGTCGGCCGATCCCTTGCCTCTCGCCAGTTGGCCCCCGGAGACGGGTCCAGCTCAGCCGAGGTCAGACCGCTCGTACGGAGAGGCCCCCGGGGAGAGAGACGGGTCCCGAGACCACCCCTCGGGCCGTACAGACCCCAGACGGCGTCCCGTACGGAGGGCGGCGGCACGCGGAACGTCACTTGCATCGGCCCGGCAGGTCCCGCAGCCGAGAGACCCGATCCTGACAGAACAGGCCCCATAAACGGATGGCGCCCATGCTCGGGGAAGGGAGCGCTCTCACAGAGCCTGAGGCCTGACGACCGGCCGCTCTGCCAGCGCCGCCCTCCCTCTTTTTCTCTCCTGTCTTTGCCTTTTCCCTGCTGGGCCCGGCGGACGAGGCCGGAAAGCCGCCTGGCCTCCTTCACCAAAAAGGGAAAAGGAAGGAAAACAGGGGAGGGGAGTTTCCGAGGAGGAAAAGGACAAGCGCACGATGGAGGGAGATAAAGAGGGAAGAATCTGGGGACTACAAGGTAAGCCAATTAGCCTGGGGACAAGGGAGGAGCACCGGCACAAGGCCTTGCATCGAGAGAGAAACCAGGGATCCCGAGAGGGGAACACTGGGCGTGAGTTCGGCAAGCAAGCCCAGCCGAAATTCCGGTCCCCAGAGCGCTTCCTTCACCAATTAACTCTCTAAATCTGGGACCCTCTCGAGGGCCCGGGTGGGAGAGTCTGTTCCTTCTCGTCGTCTACTGACTTGACCGTCGGAGCTCCCTCGCCGGGATCCCCGGCCAGGGTCTTCTAACCCCTTTTTTGCAAGTTCCCCGCGGGAAGGGAGGCTCCCTCGCCAGGCGGTCAGGAAGGATCAGCTGATCCGCGGCACGGGCGCGGCGACGAGAGCGGCAACAATCATCAAAAATAGCTTCATTGATGAGATGGCATCATGAAGGACGTACGAAGGATAGAATGTTGAGACATCCAGCTAATAGTTTAGCATGGAAAGCATTTAATACTACGCATTCTGATTTTGCCTCTGATATTCGTAATGTTCAGTTGGATTTAGCTTTAGATGTCTTCAATCCTTTTCATACTCTAAATTCTACATACAGTACTTGGCCAGTTGTTCTGATACCATACAATTTACCATCATGGTTGTGCATGAAACAATCCTCACTTATCTTATCAATGGTTATTCCAGGTGATAAGGGTCCCGAAAATGATATTGATATTTTTCTACAACCTTTAATAGAGGAATTGAAATAGTTGTGGGAAGGTGTCGATGTAGTTGATGCTTCCAATGTTGAAACATTCAAACTACGGGCCATTTTGTTATAGACTATTAATGATTTTCCAGCATATGCCAATTTATCTGGCTGGAGTACAAAAGTTGCATGTCCTTGTTGTGCAGATTCGATACATTCAATTTGGTTAAAATATAGAAAAAAATTCTGTTATATGGCGCTCGTCGATGGTTAGAACCAAATCATCCATTTCATTTTCAGCAAGATTTATTTGATGGTACCATAGAAACGGATGTGCACCTATTTCACCTTCTGGAACTAATATTCTTAGACAAATGAATTCCATCAGTTACACATATGGTAAATCTTCAAAGTCTAATAAAAAAGAGGAAGGGATGATCAAGAAGGTTTGCCAGAAAAAATGACTACTGCTATGGTGGATGCACAGGTATTTGAAGATCCTGATAATTTTTTTGAAAATAAAAATGAGGAAGATGTACAGATAGCATCTATAACTCAGCCCAATAAACATTTATGAAATAAAAGAAGTATCTTTTTTGACTTATCTTATTGGAAACATAATCTGATTCGGCATAATCTTGATGTCATGCACATAGAGAAGAATGTATGTGATAATCTGCTTGGAACATTGTTGAATCTTGATGGAAAGACCAAAGATAACATGAAGGCCCAAATGGATTTACAAGAATTGGGTATCCAACATGATCTTTATCCCAAAATGCTTGCTAATGATAGAATTTATTTGCCTCCTGCATTTTATACCATGTCTGCTCAAGAAAAAGATAATTTTTTGACAGTATTGAAAAATATTAAAGTACCTGATGGATATGCATCTAACATTTCAAGGTGCGTGCATCTTAAAGACCGAAAAATTTTCAATCTGAAAAGTCATGATGGTCACATATTGATGCAAGATATCTTTCCAATGCTTCAAGATCATCGGTGTCTAAACAAGTTATTACAGTTATAATCAGGTTATCATCATTCTTTAAGTCATTATGTTCAAAGGTTATTGATCCTGGAGAGCTTGATCGGTTGGAGTTGGAAATTACGGTTACACTTTGTCAGATGGAGAAGATCTTTCTACCTGGATTTTTTACTATTATGGTACATCTACTCATTCACTTAGCTTCGGAAGTCAAGCTTGGTGGACCGGTACACTACAGATGGATGTATCATATTGAAAGGTATTATTGTTAATGTTTAATGTCTAGATAATTTTTAATAAAAGTAGCGTCAGGATGATGTATAAATAAAATTTTTAAATATTGTAGGTATCTTGGATGATTGAAAAATTATGTACGAAACAGAGCCTATCCAGAGGGCTCTATTACGGAAGGATATATTACTGAAGAGTGTCTGATATTTTGTTCAAGATATCTTCAAGGTGTAGATACTATGTTTAACAGACCTCAACGGCATAGTAATTTCGTAGTCAATGCAGAGTTGTATAAGTTCTTAACTGCAGGAAGATTAATGAGAAAAGTTGAAAGTATTGTATTGGACCATAAATCAATTGCACAAGAACACCGTTATGTGTTACTTCATAGTGAAATAATATCTAACTATCGAAGGTTAGCATATTTAATATATTTCAATGATTTTAAATATCATATATTATTTTTGAAACTATTTTAATAATTATATTTTTTATGTAGTGAGTTTTTAATGTCTCAGCGACAAGCTAGTCATAGCACTCAACCTAATCTAAGGATTGAGCAGCGATGGTTAGTCAAGTTATTTCCTACATGGCTTTCAAAACAGGTTTGATATATATTTAAAGAATATATGTATAGATTTCATATCGAATAACATCTTAATAATTTTTATGATTCTTTAGGTATCAACAATGATGGAGAAGAATTGTTCAGATAAATTAATAGCCCTGGCTCGAGGATCGAACAAAATTATCATCAGATATAATGGTTTCATAATCAATGGATTTAAATTTTGCACTAAAGATCATGAGAAATTTAGAAAAATACAGAATAGCGGTGTTATGGTAGAAGCTGATGGAAAGACTTATTATTGTGCACTTAAAGATATATACGAGTTAGATTACTACGGAATTTTTTAAGTCATATTATTTCGATATGATTGGGAAGATATAAACTCATCAAGAGGTTTGAAAAAAGATGCAAATGGATTTACACTTGTAAACTTTACAAGGTTGATACATAATGGTGTCTTATTGAAGGATGATCCATTTATCTTTTCTTCTCAAGCTCGTCAAGTATTTTTCGTACAAGAAGCAAAGGACAAAGATTGGGCTATTGTTATTAAGACAAAACCTCGGGACTTATATGATATGGGAAGACAACTGGAAGATGAAGATGATGATACTTATATGCATTCCATGCCATTCAATTTTGTACCAGTTGATGACGACATGCTACAATACCCTTAGTTAGGACAGAAGTTGAAGAAAATGCTAATGATTGATTCTTATTGGTATTAAATTTTATAATGTTTGCAATTTGTAGTAATTATTATGTTAAATTACTATTTATCTTCACTAATTCTATCTCTGATATAAATGATAGGTGATACAATGCCTCGCGGGTGACGCTTTCTTGGGGTGCAGTTCCAGCACTCCTGGACAGAGTCGGCAGTTCTTCTGGACAGCATGCTGAGGCTAGTACTTCAGAAGATGTTCATGCCGATCCTTCCTCTCCTTCCACACAGCATACTACTGCAGCTCCATCATCCTCGGGGCATCATGACCCTCCCGTTGATCCAGCAGATGATGAGATACATATTCAGGATAATATATTCCAATATCCTTGGTAACTTTAAATTTGATTACACTTTTTATTATAGCTTACTTTTATCTATTTCTATGCAGATGGATCGGGGAGTGTTAGACGTAGGCGCGGGCCTACAGTAGTACGTGATGTTTGGCAGATGCCCGAGGGTGAGAGGATATTGATTGAGTGCAATGAGCTGGGGCAGCCAATTAAGAAAGCCGCAAGCTTATTGAGCTTTTTTCTGGGGACGGTTGCATGGAGGCATTAGCTTTGTCCACTTAGCTATGCTAAGTGGAATGATATGCTTCCGATGTATAAAGTAGAGATTCTTCGAGTTATATAGGTAAAAAAATTATATTAAATTATTTGTTATCCTGTATAGTTCAAATATTACTGTATGTTTTATATTATTATTAATTATTTTGTTTTGTAGGGTAAGTTTGTACTTCCTCCATCCTCCCATGACTTTGTACTAAAATCTCTCAACCGAAAATGGAAAGAATATAAAGCCCAGTTGAAGATGAAGTACAAGTTGCCGGGTATGACAGAGGAGCAGGTAGTTGGTACCTGTCCTCCTGATGTACCCTCTCATCAGTGGGTAGAGTTGGTTCACTATTGGTTTACTGACAGGGGACAGGTATCTTCTAATTTATTTGAAGCAAGTTTATTAAAGAATATGGTATATTATATATGTATATACATTACTTTCTTGATATGAGTTCTCTTTTTGATTTTGCAGACATATTCTGATATTGGTAGAGCTGCACGAGCATCTCAGTCTATTCCCCACACATCAGGATCGAAGAGTTACGTGTGAGTCAGGCAGGAGTTCGTAAGTTTCTTAAACTATTTCCTTAATTTTTGTGATATAGATTAAGTAGTTCTTGTTAAGTCCTTTCAGGATATTTCAAAATTGTGTCCTAGTCTTGCAACAGATCACTTGATGACAACATCAAGTTACCTAAATACTAGGATTTAGAGGTGCTAGGATAAGTTATTTATTATAACGGTATATTTATGTATCGCGGTACATGTATATGTATCGCGGTACATGTATATGTGTCGCGGGACATATATATGTATCGTAGATGATGATGGTGATACATATATGTGTCGCGGACGATGCGGACGATGTATCGCGATACATATATGTATCATGGACGATGTATCGCGATACATATATATATCACAGACGATGTATCGTGGATGATGTATCGCAATACATATATGTATCGCGGACGATGTATCGCGATACATATATATCTTGATACTTAAATAATTTTTAAAATAGTTTGAGTTATTTGCTTAAAATTATAATATTTCTTGTAGGCCGATGAGCATGGGAGGGAACCCGGTCAGGTGGAGTTTTATTGGATGACTCATACTCATTGTTGCCGCCCAGATCGCCGTGGCTTGCAGCTCTTTACGTGGTCGGGTGTCACGCATCCGCCCACCTGGGAACGCCTCCGACGCCTCCGGACCTGCAAGGAAGCAATGTCAGGGACCCGGGCCGGGGATTCGGCGGGGACACTCCGACGGTCAAGTCAGTGACGATCCAGGGGAACAGATCCTCCTGGTCGAGCCCCTCTGGATGAGCTCCACGCTAGGAGGAGTGAATATAGTGTGGGTGGAAGATGAGGACGAGCTGGGAGTGGTGTTGGCCGAGGTGGTCTTGCCCTCCTCTCTGTCCTTCCTCCATTGTGTTGCTCTGGTTCCTCTCTTGGATTGAGAAGTATGCAATGGATGTTTTTTGGGTCAGATGCCGATACCTCTTTTTCTTACTCTGGCGGGGTTTTCTACCTTGGTTTGCTTTGGGATCTCCCCTTGCTGTCGTGTATGGTGAGGTACCGTGACGTAGACGGGACGTCTCTCCTGTTTTGACAGTTGGGGAAGCCTCCGTAGATCTCTGACATTCCTTCTACCCATCCCTCTCCTGGGAATTGACAAGGCCTCGATCGGTGGGCCACCAGTCTTGGGACCCGCACTCTTCGGTAGGGTCTTTTCTCTGGTTGTACAGCAGATCGGCGGAGGGCATGGCGCCTTGATGTGAGCTTTTCTTTCTTTCTGGAGTGAGAGACAGCCGTGGACATTAATTGCGGCATGGTTGGTGTTGTCACACGGCCCTCGGGAGTACCGTCATTATCCTCGGAGGAGAGGCATGGCTCCCCTAGTGGCTGGCGCGTTGGTTTGAATTGAGAGCCGAGCTGGAGGAGCAGGGCCCGTCTTCGGTAGACTCATCTCGGTGCTGCTTGGTAGGACGGAGGTGGACTGAGCTCGGTCGCAGAGGGGTGCCTCGTGGTAGAGGAGGCTGAGCTCGACTCCTGACCATGGGGCTTCAGGCGAGCTCGGTGTCGGGGTGCCGCCCAGCCCAGGGGACCTGAGCTCGGAGGGGCGCCTCGTGGCGGAGGAGGCTGAGCTCGACTCCTGACTACGGGGCCCGATCTCGAGGGGTCCGCCTTGGGTGGGCATTTAGACTCGGCTCCGATCTAGGTGTTATGGGCTGGCAGGAACGGACCTGGCGGAGGACGGAGCTTGCCTTCGGCAGGCAGAGGTGTTGCTTTAGGGAAGCTCAGCCCGGCGAAGGCGCTCATGTTGAAAGCTTGTCGTGGCGTTTGATGGGGGCTCCACGTCAGCTACCTCGTGCCACATCAGCATTCTGGCCACATCATTTGCCCCCCATGCCCGAGGCCCATTGACGCACGGCGCTTGGGGCGAAGGGCATAATTATGGCACTGACATGGAAAAGGAGAAATCGGGCGCAATAATGGCCAAAATCGGTGGTGCCTCGCTCTGCAGTCCTACGAGCTTGTGGGAGGACGCCACATGGCCACGCAGGGGGGGCCGTCGAGGCAGGAGCGAAAGTCGGAGCGACCGCAGTTGGATGGGTGTGTGGGCCCAATGGATGGTTGACACGCGGTGGGCCCCTTCTGGGGGCCGCAAAGGCACGGTCGGGCGTCGGCAGTTTAGGAAGGAGGGGTAAGTCTTTTTGAAGCTTACCCTCGTTCAAACTTTGCACGCCCGGCATCCCGCAAGAGCATTCTCCCTTTTCTTCCTCCCTTCCGGCCGCCGGCGACTCTTTAGAGTTCTAGCAGGTTAGCCCCCCTTTCTTCTCGTCCTCTAGGGGTCATCTTAGGATTTCTTCTGTCCCTTTCTCTCTTTTTTCTTCTTTCTTTTCTCCATGGATCGCTTCGGTCCGGAGTTCCGTCCCTCTTGCCAGGCTGAAGCCGGACCCTCCCGGCCGAGGACTCCCTCCTCCGACAACGAGGAGATGGAGGCGGCGAGGTTTGAGTTTAGTAGGAGGCCCGTCCAGGGCCTGGTGACCATCAGGGAACCCGGGTCTTCTCCTCCTGCTCCTCGAGTCCTTCTTCCTGCTCCCCTTCCTGAGCCTGAGCCTTCTCGGTCGACAGGTCCCGGAGGGATTACTTCGGTGATCACCGCTGAGGACCTCGTGTGTATCCGGGAAGCTTATGGCATCCCCGAGTCCATCCGGCTCTCCGTCCCTCGTCCCGGGGAGCGGGTTACCTCTAGTGGCCCTCGACGGATCACCCTCTACGAGGAGACCTTTGCCGGGGGTCTCCGCTTCCCTGTACATCCTTTCTTCTTTTCCTTCTTGGCCAACTACCGGCTTGTTCCTGCCCAGTTGGTCCCCAATGCCATCAGAACAAAATTTTGTTTCATCGTTCTATGCCACTTCCACGGGATTGTTGCCCGTTTTTCCTTGTTCAGGGCCTTCTTCATCCTGAAACGCCACCCTATCGAGGACGAGTGGTGGTCTCTCTCTTCCCGCCCTCGGGGCGTCAAGTTTGTGCTCCCCTCTTCATCAAAGGATGGAAGAGCAGGTTCTTCTTTGCCTCGATAGAAGGGATCGACTGGGTTTGGAGCGACGCAGATCGGTCTCCGAATAAGGACTCCTCTATCGAAGCCACTGAACTCGACTTGTACGACCTGCTCAAGTCGGCTGAGATCCCTCCGCTCGAGGTCTTGTTGTCAAAGCAGAACCTTCGCGAGGCCGGGGTCAGTTCGGCACAGGAGTCGGGTGAGTTCAACTTGACCACCCCTTTTTATTTTCTCTCTCTCTTTTTTTTTTGGGTCTGACCTTATTTCTGTCTTGGTGCAGCAATGAAGTTCTTGATGGACGAGCTGCTCTCATTCTCTGAGGAGCAGGAGCAGGCCACTGAGATTGCCGAGCCAGTGCCGAAGAAAGCCTGTACTGAGGACGGGGCGAGGCCAGTGCAGGCTAGGGCAGATGCGCCAGTGCAGGAGCGCAGATGGAAGAGGGCGGCCGAGCCTATCCCTGAGCCTTTCAAGTGGCGCGAGCCGGTAGCGGTGTCCAAGCCCGAGGTGGTTGTCCGTGCGAGGTCTGCCACCACTGCCGCCAGGTCGGCGCCCCCCACCCCGGAGGTCGCCAACACGGAGGAGGATGGGGGGGTGCAAGAAGTCAGGCCGGCGCCCCAAGTCCGGTCCGATGTAGTGCCAATCTCCCAGTTGGCACCGAGGGAGCCTTCCGCCGTTGAAGGAGCTGAATCGGCGAGAACACAGGAGAGGTACTACCGCCGAGTCCCTTTCCGGCTAGGCCCGAACGTGCCCTTGGTGAAGGACGTGAGCCTAGCAAAGCGCATGATGGACTTCTCGGTCCAGTCATGCGATAGGTGCGAGGGGAGTGGGCGACTCCTTGGTGACGTCATCACGGCGTCGTTCGCCCAACTATATGCTGTAAGTAGCTTCTCTTTACTTTGATGTCCTTTTGCCTTCCTTTGTTGCTAATTTGGATCTTCCCACTGCAGCAAGGGCGGGAGCTAATCCTTATAAGGGATTACTGCCACAACTGGACGAGGAGGGACAGAGAGCAGGGAGCCGAGCTCACGTCCCTCAAGGCAGAGGTAGGCCGGAAGGATGCAAAGGTCCAGGAGGCTGGCCAGAAGGTGAAGAGCCTCCAGACCGAAGTAGTTGATGCGGCCAGAATGAGGAAGGAGCTGGACAGTGAGCTCAAGTCCAAGCGGGCCCGGTTGAAGGAGCTTCGGGCCGAGTCAGAGGCGGCCAGAGAGAGAGCCACCTTCGCTGAGAAGAAGGTGGCTGCAACCGAGAAAAGGGCTGCCGATGCGGAGGAGAAGGCTGCTCTTTCCCACCATTCCACCGAGACCGCTGAGAAGGCACTGGCGACGGTCGTCCGTCTGTCCGAGCACCTGAAGGCGGAGCTCGAGGCGGTCCGGTGCCGGGCCGAGGCTGTAGAGAAAGTAGCTGCTGATGCTGTGGCTGCTTTCAAGGTGACCCTGGAATACCTCAAGGACTTCCGGGAAGTGGCAACGGACTCCTTCGCCAAGGGGTTCGCATACTGCCGGTCCCAGCTGTAGGGAGTTCTGTCCGGGGAGCAACTGGTCACGCTCCGAGTCCCGGGGAAGAAGGCTTCCTCTACAACGATGACGGTGGCGGCAAGGCAGGGAGCTGCTTTGGTTGAGGCTCGGGCTCCAGCGACCTCAGAAGCGCCCGGCCCCGGGGAGCCGACACCGGCGACGATGAGGGCAGCACTTGCACCGCAGCCGGAGGCAACTGATCCGGCCCCAGCGGCTCCAACAGCTGAACCTGCTCCTCCTGTAGAGGTGGAGGAGGGGGAGATCCCAGCCGTGCACCACCCGGGGAAGGAGCAAGCCCCTTAGAGTAGGATCTTTCTCTTTTTTATACTTGTACCTTCTTTTTTTTTTTGACCGGGTCACCCGGCTTGTCGGGGTCCGGAAGATAGTGTAACCAATTTCTCCAGTAATGAAATCCACTTTTGCAGTCACTGTGTCTCCATTCTTTATAGTCTAGAATGTCTCTACTCTCTCTTCTCCTCCCTTTCTTTGCCTCTTCTTCTTTTTTGGTGCAGGGAGGTCCGAGAGAGGAACCGAGGACTCCAACTGGCACGGACCCGGTGTTGAGCTTAAGGTCATGCCGGTGATGGATGTTGACCTTGGACTCAGCTGCTGAGGGGCATACCTCAGTGGTCGCCGTCTTGGAGCTGGGCTCGGAGACGTCGAAAGCTGAAATCCTTGATATTGGAAGTTGGAGTCTTGAGCCTTAGTGTCTCAGAGCCAGTCCCGAGGACATTGATGCTTGGGAATTGCGGCGCTGGGAATCTGAGTTCTAGGCCTTGGCATCCTGGAATTGGGCTCGGAGGCACTAAGTGCCTGGCGGCTTCCCAAGTCCTTTGCCGGGGAGCTGGGCTCGCCGGTGCTGGAGGGTCATCTGGTCTTTGGTGCTGGAGGGTCATCTGGTCTTTAATGCCGGGGAGCTAGGCTCGCCGGTGCCTGGGGGTTTCCCAGGTCTTTGTGCCAGAGGACTCTTCTCTAGGCTTTGGTGCCGGGGAGCTGGGCTCGCCGGTGCCTGGGGGCTTCCCAGGTCTTTGTGCCAGAGGACTCTTCTCTGGGCTTTGGTGCCGGGGAGCTGGGCTCACCGGTGCCTGGGGGCTTCCCTGGTCTATGTGCCAGAGAACTCTTCTTTGGGCTTTGTTCGGTGACGATACTGCCTGGCCCAGGGGACCTAAGCTCGGAGGGGTGCCTCATGGCGGAGGAGACTGAGCTCAACTCCTAACCACGGGGCCCGATCTCGAGGGGTCTGCCTTGGGTGGAAGTTCATGCACGGCTCCGGCCTAGGTGTCCCGGGCTAGTGGGGACTGACTTGGCGGAGGATGGTGCCCGACTTCGGCTGTTGTCGTAGAGCCGGCCCTGGGGGCATTGTTGATGATGAGCTGCGTGGTTCTGAGATGCCCTTGGCCGGAGGTCTGAGCCTCGGTCGTGAGCAGGCATCCTGGAGCTGGGCTTAGGGATGATGATTAGAATTTCTGGTGCCGGGAGCTAAGGTTCCGGACCTTGGCGTCTTGGAGCTGGGCTCGAAGAATTGGCACCGGGAGACGTCTTCCCGGATTTTGATGCCGAAGAGCTAGGCTCGCCGGTGCCTGGGGGATTCCCAAGTCTTGGTGCTGGAGGACTTTTCTCCGGGCTTTGGGTAGCGACGACACTACCCAGGCCAGGGGACCTGAGCTCGGAGGGGCGCCTCGTGGTGGAGGAGGCCGGGCTCGACTCCTGACCACAGGTCCTGACCTCGAGGGGTCCGCCTTGGTTGGGAGTTCGCGCTCGGATCTGGCCTAGGCATCCCGGGCTAGTGGGGACTGACATGGCGGAGGACGGTGCTCGGCTTCAGCTGGCACCGTTGTGCTGGGCACAGGGACGTGGTGGCCGGAGGGCTGGTCTCCGGGACTTGATGTTCTGAGGTCGTGCTTCAGGAATTGTCGCTTTGGAGCTGGGCTCGAGGATGGTGATAGCTGAGGCGACTCCCTTTCCCGGAGATCTGAGCTCCGGTCTTGGACTGGCATCCCGGAGCTGGGCTCGGGGACGTGAGAACTTGAGATGGCGCCTTGGAGTTGGGTTCGCAGGTGTATTGGTTGAGAGGATTCCCTTGGCTGGAGATCTGAGCTCCGGTCTTGGGAAAGCATCCTGGAGCTGGGCTCGGGAATGTGAGAACTGGAGATGGTGCCTTGGAGTTGGGCTCAAGGGCGCATTGGTTGAGAGAATTCCCTTTGCCGGAGATCCGAGCTCCGATCTTGGACAGGCATCCTGGAGCTGGGCTCGAGGACATGAGAACTTGAGATGGCACCTCGGAGTTGGGCTCGAAGGCGCTGAGTGCCCGGGGGCTTCCCAGGTCTTTTGCCGGGGAGCTGGGCTCGTCAGTGCCGGAGGGTCATCCGGTCTTTGGTGCCGGAGGGTTATCCGGTCTTCGAGGCCGAGGAGCTGGGCTCGTCGGTGTCTGGGGGCTTCCCAGGTCCTTCACCGGGGAGCTGGGCTCGGCGGTGCCAGAGGGTCGTCCGGTCTTTGGTGCTAGAGGGTCATCCGATCTTCGAGGCTGGGGAGCTAGGCTCGTCGGTGCTTGGGGGCTTCCCAGGTCTTCGGTGCCAGAGGGTCGTCCGGTCTTTGATGCTGGGGAGCTAGGCTCATCAATGCCTGGGGGCTTCCCAGGTCTTCGATGCCGGAGGGTCGTCCGATCTTTGATGCTGGGGAGCTAGGCTCGCCGGTGCCTGGAGGCTTTCCAGGTCTTCGGTGCCCTTGCGAGGTAAATAAACCATTGCACAGGAAAAGGACATTTATTTCAAATGGAGGGAGAACTTACACTATCGACGGTAGCTCCTCAGATTACAAGCATTCCATGTCCGGGGGGAATCTTGTTCCATCCAGGTCCTCGAGATAGTAGGCTCTCTGTAGGTGGGCCTCAGCCACTTTGTAGGGGCCTTCCTAATTCGGTGAGAGTTTACCGCACTCTCTGGGTTGAGACATCTCAGCTCAGCACGATACCAGGTCGCCAGGTCGGTAGGTCTTCAACTTCTCCCAGGCGTTATGATGTTGGGTGACCCGTTACCGGTACACTGCCATCTAAAGCCAAGCTCTAACCCTCGTTTCCTCGAGGAGGTCCAGGTTGAAGAGGGGGTGCGCCGGGCTCAACTGGAATCACTATCTCCGTGCCGAAGACGAGGTTGAATGGTGCTTTGCCTGTTGCCGTTCTGGGCATTGTGCGGTGGGCCCATAAGGCGCTCAGGAGCTTTTCCGCTCCTTGCCCCCCGGGCCTTCTTAGAGGCGCACCCAGTCCCCCAGTGTATCATCCCCACCGGCTTCTCGGTAGGGCGATTGTCGACCGTTGGGACTGGTGGAAGGGCGACGAGTGCTTGGGATTCCAACTGAGATCTGCCCCCCACATACCTTCCGAGGTAGCCCCTCTTGATGAGCTCCTCAATCTCCCACTTGAGGTCGCGGCATTCCTCAGTGTCATGACCGTGGTCACGATGGAAGCGACAGTACTTTGACTTGTCACGGGTGGCGGACGGCTTCAATGGCGGAGGGTGCCTCAAGTAGGTCTCGCCCTCGATCTCCATGAGGATCTTCGTCCTCGGGGCGAGAAGGGGAGTGAGATTCCTTTCAGGGACAGGAGTGCTCCTTGGCCCCGGTCCAGGGCGGAAGCTCGAGCGGATGGCGCCGGCTTTGTGCTCCAGGCACCTCGGCGGGTGCGAGCCTCTTCGATGGCTTCCCGTCAAGCTCACGCTAGTACGATCTGCCTCCTCGGCATGGATGTACTTCTGAGCACGAATGAGGAGCTCGAAGTAAGACTTTGGAGGCTTTTTGTCGAGCGAGTATGTCAAGTGGGAAGTCTTGAGCCCTCGCTTCAGGGCCAGTATGGCGACTGGCTCCTCCAAACAGTAGATCTCCAGGACGGCGGCCTTGAAACGAGCCATGTAATCCTGCAGCGGCTCCTGATCTTATTGCCTGATGGAAAAGAGGATGTCCGCCTCGCGTGGCATCTTCCAGCAAGTGTCGAAATGAGCCACGAACTTCTGCCCCAACTAGGCGAAGGAGTTGATGCTCTCCGGCTCGAGGCGGGAGAACCATACTCGAGCCGCCTTCCGGAGAGTAGCGGGAAAGGCGACACACAATAAAGCGTTGGTGGCTCCTTGGATCCTCATGAGGGCCCGATAATATTCCAAGTGGTTCAGGGTGTCGGCGGTCCCGTCATAAAGGTCCACCTGCGGCATGCAGAACCGACGGGGAATCGGCTCCGCCTGAATCTCTTGGAAGAACGGAGGACGGGCTTCATGGCCCACTGATTCAATAGTGGGGTCAGGCAAGTTGGCGAATCGGTGAGACAGCTCCGCCAGCTTGCGATCATGCTCCTCCAGGCGCTTCTTCGCCATGCGCCTGACGGCTTCATCCGTAGACCCCCCCCACTGAGAGGGGCGGGTAAGGCGACACGAGTGCATGGTGCCCACGATGAGGGGCCTTGCCCTCTTCCCCTGGTGGGGTCCAGATGCCCCCTGGTCAAGATGCGGTGAGCAGCTTTCTTCGTCAGTGGATCTGGCCCAGCATCGCTTTAACGGAGTCTGGTGGGTACCCTGGGGACCTGCCGTGGCCCGTGGCTGTGATGACCCTCCATGGAAGGAACGCAAGCTGTCGCGGGGCACTGTGGCATGGGCTGCGAGGGTCTCCGATTGAGATGTGTAGCCAAAGATCGATGTTGATGCTGAAGCTGGTGCACTGCTGCAGTAAGAGTATGCATCTGCTGAGCGAGTGCAGTCAGCTGGACTTCTAGTGGAAGTGGTTAAACCGGGGCAGGCGGCTCCATCTTCAGATCGTGCGGGTTCCCGTGAGAAAGGGATGCCTCCGCGCGACTGGGAGAAGCTCCCCTGGTCCGGGTGGTCACCATCTCTCAGTAGACCGGTTGAGTGGGGCTTGAACTAGATCGAGTGTCGTTCTTCCGCCCCCTACCTGGCGTGCCAATCTGTTGCCGCCCAGATCGCCATAGCCTACAGCTCTTTACGTGGTCAGGTGTCGCGCATCCGCCCACCTGGGAATGCCTCTGGCGCCTCGGGACCTACAAGGAAGCAATGTTAGGGACCCGGGCCGGGGATTCCGGTGAGGGCACTCCGATGGTCAAGTCAGTGACGATCCAGGGGAACAGATCCTCCTGGTCGAGCCCCTCTGGATGAGCTCCATGCTAGGAGGAGTGAATATAGTGTGGGTGGAAGATGAGGATGAGCTGGGAGTGGTGTTGGCCGAGGTGGTCTTGCCCTCCTCTCTGGCCTTCCTCCCTTGTGTTGCTCTAGTTCCTCTCTTGGATTGAGAAGTATGCAATGGATGTTTTTTGGGTCAGATGCTGATACCTCTTTTTCTTACTCTGGCGGGGTTTTCTACCTTGGTTTGCTTTGGGATCTCATCCTGCTGTCGTGTATGGTAAGGTACCGTGACGTAGATGAGACGTCTCTCCTGTTTTGACAGTTGGGGAAGCCTTCGTAGATCTCTGACATTCCTTTTGCCCATCCCTCTCCTAGGAACCGATAGGGCCTCGATCAATGGGCCGCCGGTCTTGGGACCCGCGCTCTCTGGTAGGATCTTTTCTCCGGTTGGACGGTAGATCAGCGGAGGGCATGGCGCCTTGATGTGAGCTTTCCTTTCTTTCTGGAGTGAGAGACGGTCGTGGGCATTAATTGCAGCATGGTTGGTGTTGTCACACGGCCCTCGGGAGTACCGTCACTGTCCTCGGAGGAGAGGCATGGCTCCCCTGATGGCTGGCCCTCGGGAGTACCATCACTGTCCTCGGAGGAGAGGCATGGCTCCCCTGGTGGCTGGCCCTCGGGAGTACCATCACTGTCCCGCTCTAGAAGCTGCCTAGGACAGGTGTCGATCCCGTATTGGAAGCAAAGTGAGTGGCAATTAATGTAAAAGGGGCGCAATGATGAGCGACCAACCCAGCCCGCTTGGTCGTCGGGCTTCGGAGGTGATTTGGGTGATGTGGTGACATTTGAGCGGTTGGTGCCATACTGGAGGCGACCCACCTGCTGCTAATCCGGCGATCACGCGGATCACGGCTAGACCGTGCTTCCTTCCATCGCATCGACTTTCATTACGTGGGGATTTGTGTCGCCTGATGCCCGGGTCGCGGTGCTCGAGGAACGATGACAACCGCTTCTCTCAAGGGCTATATAAGGTGATGTTGAGACTGTGGACGAAGCCTTTTCTGCATTCGCCTTTGGAGAGAAATTTCGGCTCACTCCAGTGTCTTCAACCTTTTAGGAAACCCAACCTTCAGGTTAGTGCCTCTCTCCTCCAAGCCCCTTAACAATGGTCTCTGGTTACCGGAGTTCCAGTTGTAGGGTAGAGGGACTGGGTCCCAACCAGATCCAGTCTGAACTAGTACGGGATTGGATAGAGGCTCTTAGGGTTACATTCAACATCTCCTCCACCCTACACATCACCGTCCTGGACTGGGAAGGGAGGGTGACCCGGCTGCCGAGCCCGGGAGCCCTCCTGGTGTACGAGGACCACCTGAAGGCCGGTCTCCGATTTTTCCTGTGTGATTTCTTCGTTCGGGTTTTCAACCTATACCGAGTCACTCCTGCATAGCTGATCCCTAATAGTATTCAAGCCATCAGCTGTTTCGCGGTCCTGTGCCAGAGGGTTGGGGTAGAACCTATGACTTTCCTCTTTGCAAACTTTTTGGTCCTCAAGAAGGACTTCCGGAGCGAGGAGTGGTGGGTGTTCAACCCCCATCCTGCGCGGAAGATAATTGGGGGTCTTCCATTGGCTATTCATGGGTGGAAGTCGAAGTTCTTCTTTATTCATAGTCTTCAGCCTTGGGGCTTCAACCCATTATGGGAGGAACCAAGGCCGATAGCTGATGGAGGGAGGGCAGTCTTGATGGCCGATCAAGTCGACTTCAACAAGTTGGAAGCGGTCGGTATCACCATGGTGAAAAAGCTACTTCAAGAGGACAGCTTCTGCTTGGCCAGAATCAGCTGTCATGAACATTTAGGTAGGGTAGGAGTTGTTGCCATCGGTCTTTTTGTTCTATCATCTACATTCTTTCTTTTCTCACTTTAATCTTGTTCTTGTAATAGGAGAAAAAATGAAGCTGGACTATGCAAGAATAGCAAAGCGGGCCGCGAGGAAGAGGGCCACCCAGTCCGCGGAGCTGACCGCGGGCGAGTGGCAGAAATAGCCGATGAAAGAATAGCCCGCAATCGTCGTGGCATCTAGCTCCGATGAGGACAATATGCCTCTGTCGGAGTAGTTGGCGGCCAGAGCATTGGGACCTCTGCCTATAGTCGGGAAGTTAGCTGTCAGACTGGAGCTGGACCCTTCAGAACCGACCAAAGTGGGGATGGTCCCTGCCTCGCCATCAGCCAAGCAGACAGAGGTGGTTTGCCTCACAGGTGAGAAGAAAGGGACAGTCGAAGGGATAGAGGCTGAAGAGGTCAGCCATGACACCTATCAACACTGGCGTGCTCTTCGGAACCCCCAGCAAGTCAGAGACCTACTAAAGGGGGCCATCACCGATGCCGAGCAAGCATAAGATGAACGAGGTGGTGAGAGGCACCTACCTCAGTCTGCTGAAGGTACTTCTGTCATCCCTTCATTTTCTCCCTTCTTCTTTTCACTTCTTGTATATGACTAACATGGTATGTTGCCTATAGCTCCTTCACGAGATCTCGATGATGGATGAGGGCCTCGACGAGATGGTCCGTGCGGCAGAGGCCTTAGCTAGGAAGGCCGAAGGACTGAAGGTGGCCAAAGCGGTGGCATTGGCATCGTAGAAGGTTGCTGAGGAAAGACTTTCGGCTAGTTTGGATGAAGTCGAGTCATTGAAGAAGCAGACAGAGGACCTGCAAACCCAGCTGATCGCGCGGGAGGTCCAGCTGAAGAAGAAGAAGGAAAGGGTTAAGTCCTTGACCCGTCGGCTGTCCGAAGAGGAGTGGTCTGCCGACGCAAAAAGGAGCACATGGTCTCACAAGGCACTGGTGAGGAAGTATCTGATCGAGCTGAAGGAGGCAAAGGAGCTAGCAGAGGAGCAGGTTCGCGATGCCGTAGCAGAATACAAGACCTCAGCCGACTTCAACGATGAAATGGAGGAGGCTGGAGCAGCGAGCTATGACTATGGCTTTGACGACTGCCTGAAGAAGGTGGTCGAAGCCTTCCCGAAGCTTGACTAGTCCTCAATATAGCTGACGCACTCGTCGGAAGAAAAAGAGGGCCTGGCCGATACTAGAGTCGATGCCTGAACCATTGCCGATGCGGGACCGGCAAAGGCCTTGGTTAAGGCTCCATATGCGGTGCAGTAGGCCGAAGCCGAAGCTCCTTCGATGAGCGGGAAAGATCTTCCTCTTTTGTAAATTCTTGGCAAGACTTAGAACCAGCTATAAAAGCCTGTCTATATATTGTACAAAAGTTTTTAATCAATGAAATAATATCTTGATGTTCATCTTCTGCTTTGTCTTGCTGTTGTTGTTGTATTTTCTTTTTTCTTCTTTTTTTTTGAATGGGCTATTTCTACCTGAAGAAGGTGGCCGACCAACAGCCCCTTATGGGGTTGCCGAGCACCCTATCGGCTTTTAACTTAACCATTTATAAAAAATATTTTTAAATGTCGAGAGGTCGGCTTAATCCGAACCTATCTCCTTTAGAATTTTTTCTAAGGGATCTTTGAACTAGCTATTTGTAGGGAAATACTTTATGTATTTAAGGATCTGACAAAGTGCTTTCCGATGGAGGTCATATTTGAGTTAGCTATGCTAAAACCCTTGCCGATCGAGATCGGACTTGAATGGGTTGCCCTAGAGCCTTTGTCGATCTGGATCGGAATTGAATGGGCTACACTAGAGCCTTTACCGATCGGGGTCGAACTTGAGTGGGCTACACTAGAACATTTGTCGATCGGGATCGGACTTGAGTGGACTGCCCTAGAGCCTTTTTTGATCGGGATCAGACTTGAGTGGGCTACACTAGAGCCTTCGTCGATCGGGATCAGACTTAAGTGGGCTACTATAGAGCCTTTACCGATCGGGATCGGACTTGAGTGGGCTGTCTTAGAGCCTTTACTGATCGGGGTTGGACTTGAGTGGGCTACACTAGAGCCTTTGCCGATCGGGGTCAGACTTAAGTAGACTACACTAGAGCCTTTGCCGATCGGGGTTGGACTTGAGTGGGCTGCCCTAGAGCCTTTGCCGATCGGGGTCGGACTTGAGTGGGCTACACTAGAGCCTTTGCTGATCGGGGTCAAACTTGAGTGGGCTACACTAGAGCCTTTGCCGATCGGGATCGAAATTGAATGGGCTACACTAGAGCCTTTGCCGATCGGTGCTGGACTTGAGTGGGCCACACTAGAGCCTTTACCGATCGAGATCGAACTTGAGTGGGCCACCCTAGAGCCTTTGCCGATCGGAGCCAGACTTGAGTGGGCTACACTAGAGCCTTTGCTGATCGGGATCGGACTTGAGTGGGCTGCCTTAGAGCCTTTCCTGATCGGGATCGGACTTGAGTGGGCTGCCCTAGAGATTTTGTCGATCGGGATCGAACTTGAGTGGGCTATACTAGACCTTTACCGATCGGGGTCGGATTTGAGTGGGCTACACTAGAGCCTTTGCCGATCGAGGTTGAACTTGAGTTGGCTATCCTAGAGCCTTTACCGATCAGGGTCGGACTTGAATGGGCTACCCTAAAGCCTTTGCCGATCGGGATCGGACTTGACTGGGCTGCCCTAAAGCCTTTGCCGATCGAGATCGGACTTGAGTGGGCTACACTAGAGCCTTTGCCGATCGGAATCGAACTTGAGTGGGTTGCCCTAGAGCCTTTGTCGATCGAGGTCAGACTTGAGTGGGCTACACTAGAGCCTTGGCCGATCAGGATCGAACTTCTTTGTAGAGTAAATTGTTGTCTTTATTGATAATATTTACAGAGGTTATTTACATTCCAAGGATGTGCCACTTGCCGTCCGTCTAGATGCTCGAGTCGGTAAGTTCTGGCCCGGATCACTTCGACTACCCGATAGGGGCCTTTCCAGTTGGGAGAGAGCTTTCCTTATTCAGTTGGCTTGAATATCTCTGATCTATGCAGAACCAAGTCTCCGACCTGGAAGTTTCGAGTGTTGACTCGAGAATTGTAATATCTTACCATTCTTTGATGATAGATCACCATCCTTAGGTCTGCTTGGAATCGGGTCTCCTCGAGTAAGTCGAGGTCAGCCTTTCTTTATCTTCATAAGGATTTTCTCCCTCAGAAGGGAGAGAGGTGTGTAAGTCTCAACCTCTTGGGAAAGTCCTTCGACTTAAGGCTGCGACGTTGGACCGAGTTGGTGCCATCACTGGGAGGTCGGACTTCGGGCGCCCTATCACTCCTCCTCTTGGGAGCCGACCTTCCTTTAGCCTGGCATCGGCTTGTCGCTTGTTCTTCTGTCATGGCGTATTTTTGAACCCGGGCCAGTAGTTCAGAGTAGCTTGTCAGAAACTTTTTGTCTAGTGAGAAAGTGAGCCTAGACAATCACAGTCTCTTCTTGAAGGCCGACATAGCCACATGCTCGTTGAGGTCCAGGATCTCCATGGTCATCGAATTAAATCGGGCCATGTATTCCTGGAGGGTTTTTCCTTCCTTTTGCTGCACGAGGAAGAGGCAATCCGTGTTCCTCGATGTCCGGCTGCAGGTCCTCAAATGGGACAAAAAAGTTTTTCCAGCTGGGGAAAGGAATGAATCGTACATGGTCAGATGGTGGTGAACCACATCCGAGCCGCCTTCTTGAGTATTGCGGGGAAGGTGATGCAGTGGAGGGCGTCGGAGGTGCCCTATACCATCATGTGGGCCTTATAAGTATCCAAATGATCTAGAGGGTCGGTGGTGCCATCATAAGCATCCACCTGGGGGATCTTGAAGTGACAGGTGATAGTTTCTCCCATAATTCTGGCAGAGAATGATGGGCGGGAGTCATACGCTAGTGCTTCTTCTCCTTTTTACCAGTCGACCAATTCGACAATTTGCTCCTCCATGCATTGAAGCTTGCTGGTGTAGTCCCTCGGATCTTCATCGCATCGCTGGTCATCGTCGGAGACTGAATCCGCGGAAGAGTGTGAGGTGGACCTCACTCTTTTCTCGTCGGCATGAGTCCTTTGTGACCTTCAGGACTTCGGGGTCGCATGGGAGCGGTGTCGAGGGACTCCTTTGATGGGGCACGGGATAGGGATAGGATCGTCGGCGAGCTAAGAAGTCACCGAAGATTAGGGTATCCTATTTTTTTTCTATTTTCTGATTTCTTTATGGTGGTGACGAAGGAAAAAATAGGGATGGAGGATAACGAGGATGGACTACCATGAACCCTGAAACCCACTCTCACAGAGAGACTTCACACCTCTAGGGCATTATACCTACCACCCACCTCACTACATACAGTCTAGGGTATCTCACCTACCACCCATCTCACTACACGCGAAGCCTAGGGTATTTCACCTGCCACCCAGGTCACTCCTGGAGCCATGAGGGGGATTTCAAAGAACGTGGAGGAAAACGAAGATGGGGGGATAACTAGGGCATCACGCCCCTACGATGTCCCGAAGGACAAAGACAACATCAACACCCGCAGGTGAAGACATAATGGGCCATAGCCCTGAACAACAACAGCCAAACCAACTGACAAACCAAATCTCAAAAATTCAATTTCTTCTACCTTTTTACAATAGGAATGAGGGATTATTTATAAGCTCCATAACCCTCATTTGAATTTGAATACAGGATAGGGATAACTCAAATTTAAATACAAGATAGGATAAGATAAGCCTATCCATATCTCAATCCTAACCAACAAAATCCTAATTTAAATTTCAAATAAAAGATAAATCCTAAATTTATTTTTCAAATTTATTTGCTGCTCCGAAATTTGTGCTGCTCCGAGATTCGTGCAGGCTGATGTCCCCATCATTCTCCTGAGGTGGGGAAAAACTCGACTCCGTCGAGTCAGGCTAGCTCAGGCTCAAGATGCACATGACTTGTAGAATGATTTTTTTTCTGAATTTTTTGTCTTTTTTTTCACTGATTTTCTTTTTTTTTCCTTTTTTTCTCACGGCTGGTGTTTTTTTTTTTCCCTATGCTTGAAGTCGGCTGCCAACGCTGGTTATGCCTTCACGATCGTGCGAGGCCTCTCCCAATGCTTTAACGGTCGTGCGAGAATGAGGGAAGGTCCCAGACATGGAGATCCGGCGAGCTTCCTCGGTGACGGGGTTGAGGACGAGGACGATGGCCTGGGGAATGGTGGCGCGGCCTCTCCAGAGGGTGGCAGGCGTCATGGCAGCAAGGAATCGGGCGGGTGTCCGTGAGGCATCGCGGGCGGAGATGGGGAGTCGAGCGGGTTTCGGCGGCTCTCCAGCGTCGGGCGAATCTGCGACACGGGCGTGCGGCGATGGTCTTCCGGCCTGAGACTTCGCGGGCTGCACGGGGGTGCCGGCTCGAGGGCGTTGTTGGCGGCACGGGTGTACCTGCTCGGGGGCGACGCGAGCCTTGCTTCCGGCGGCTGGTGATGGTGGAAGGGGCCCACACGGTAGATGACATCTCAGGCGGTGGGAGGGGCTTCACGGAGGGGTTCGGCTGCAGCGACAATGGTGATGCATGGGGGTCCGATTCCGATGATTGACAGCGGACAAGGGAGGAGCCTGGCGGATCCGGTGTCTTGCTGGCGGAGATGGGAGCGGAGGAGTCCTTCGGTGGGATCGACTGTGATGAAAACAGGGGATCGAAAAAGGGTTTGCTGGCTATGGTGTGCTTGGGAGAATTATTCACAGGATGTTTTGAATGACAGAGATTAAGAGGAAGAAGCAGGAGAGTTAGAGGAGGAAGAGGGAAAGAAGAATATGAGAAGAGACGGAGAGGGGGATCACGGGACGGAGGCGGAGGGGAGGCTTGATCGGAGGGGTTCGGGCGTGAACTTCTGGATCGGCTGCAGGCGACGGAGACGGTCTTCACGAGCGATGGTAGCAGGGGGTGTCAACACAGAAAAGAGTTGGGAAGAAGAAATGTACCCTAATCCGTCTGGGCTCTGATACCAAATTGATGGGGCACGGGATAGGGATAGGATCGTCGGCGAGCTAAGAAGTCACCGAAGATTAGGGTATCCTATTTTTTTTCTATTTTCTGATTTCTTTATGGTGGTGACGAAGGAAAAAATAGTGATGGAGGATAACGAGGATGGACTACCATGAACCCTGAAACCCACTCTCACAGAGAGACTTCACACCTCTAGGGCATTATACCTACCACCCACCTCACTACATGCAGTCAGGGTATCTCACCTACCACCCATCTCACTACACGCGAAGCCTAGGGTATTTCACCTGCCACCCAGGTCACTCCTGGAGCCATGAGGGGGATTTCAAAGAACGTGGAGGAAAACGAAGATGGGGGGATAACTAGGGCATCACGCCCCTACGATGTCCCGAAGGACAAAGACAACATCAACACCCGCAGGTGAAGACATAATGGGCCATAGCCCTGAACAACAACAGCCAAACCAACTGACAAACCAAATCCCAAAAATTCAATTTCTTCTACCTTTTTACAATAGGAATGAGGGGTTATTTATAAGCTCCATAACCCTCATTTGAATTTGAATACAGGATAGGGATAACTCAAATTTAAATACAAGATAGGATAAGATAAGCCTATCCATATCTCAATCCTAACCAACAAAATCCTAATTTAAATTTCAAATAAAAGATAAATCCTAAATTTATTTTTCAAATTTATTTGCTGCTCCGAAATTTGTGCTGCTCCGAGATTCATGCAGGCTGATGTCCCCATCATCCTTGCTGTCGACTTCCTTTAGCAGTAGGTGGATGACTGGTTCTGGATGCCGCGAGCGGCTGCTATCTGTCATTGGCCGCGTCTTGAAGGTTCTGAACTACGGTGGTAAGAGTGTCGATGCGGTTCAGAAGAGTCTAGAACTACTGCTATCCTAGGATGATGGTAGGCTGGGCGGCGTCGTTCTCCCAGAGAGGTTCTCCCGAGCTTGCCTGGAAGTGGCCTCTCTTGTTGGAGATTTTCTGAGCTCTTCCTTTCACCATCGTCTTGTCTAACGGTGGATCCCTCCTTTCAAAGAAGGAACACAAGGACGAAGGTTCACCGCCCTTCCTCTAGCATCAATCTGTTGCCGCTGAATCTCCCGGACCAGGCTTCCTCGACCGGGCTTGTTGGAGTGTGCGTCTCCCGGTTCATGCAAAAAAGGTCCCACGGGTCGGTGGTGTTCCGACGGGGGACACTCCGATGGCTAAGTCAGTGGGAGACTTGGAGCAACAAAATGGAGGAATCGCAAAGGAGACAGCTCGTAGGGAGGGAAGAGCCTCCTTACCTCGGGATCCCCCTTTACCTTATATATGTATGGAACTTTACCAGAATCTGTTAGGGGCTAGGCTAGAAATGGTCGATTTGCCCTTAGAGAAATCTCGGTAGTGGCCAGGTGGCACCAGGAGAGAATGGCGCTACGGGATCTACAGAGCAATGGCATCGAGATGTCAGGAATCTATTATAACAGAATTCTGGTACCAGTTGGAAGGGACCTCTAGGACCTCCGGAGCGGCCCGTTTTGGACCGATATGGGCCTGGCTGAAGTGGATCAGTCGACCTCTACGACCCATTTTGGATCGATATGGGCCTGGCTGAAGTGGATTGGTCAGACTCTGGCAGGTCGATCAGACCTCTGGCAGATCGGTCGGACCCGGTTTGGTTCGGAGGGAGGCCGGTTGTGTATAACAGATCATGTAAGTTCTATTTTTAATATATATTTAATATTTACAGTTTTACCTTTTCGTTAAAAATTTTGAATGACGAAAATATCTATTTCTTGTAAAAAAATTATGATACCCATCGGCTTGGACTAGGATATCTTATGAGTTGGATATGACACCCCGTGGTCAGGATGTCAAAAGATTGAGAAATATTTTTATCATTGAAAATTTTCTTTTATGATTACTTGTGAACAGGATTATGATATTACATGACTAAAAGATATTTTTATCATTAAATAATTTTTAATTTTTTTAATAATAAAAATATTTTTTAATCTTATGATAACATATAAATAGAATAGCAACATCCTAGCTATCTATGCTATCTACAAAAGTGTTATAATCCAAAACATGTGTATCACAATCCAAATTAATAGGTATCATAATTTTTATTTATAAAAAAAAATATTTTTATTATTTAATTTTTTAGAAAAAAATAAAACTACAGCTATCAAAATTGTTGCTTAGGCTGGTTGAACGGGTAGTTGTACGTAGGTCTTCTAGAAAAATCGGTCCATTATTATCCGGGACTATGGACCTAGAACTTGGGGAGGCGTTTAGAATATTGGATCATGGATGATGGCATGAAGGCTACCATCCGTTCATCAATGAATGGACCGTTGTTATAGTTTCACGCGGTTTTGTGGGATCAGCAGTCTCCCGCAACACGCGTTTGCTACCTTCTCTGTTGATAACCGCTCTCCTCCCGCGTCGCTTTAGAGTGACTCCACAACTCTCCCGTCTCTTCTATTCTTTTGTTGGTCCTCTTCCTCCCCTTCTCTCTCTCTCTCTCTTCTCCTCTTCCCTTGTCCTCTTCTGAAATTAACCATGACTGCCCTCCTCTTGTTTGCCATCCTCTTCACTTGTGGCCTCATCAACTCCTACTTCTTTCTCCATCCTCCAAAGCTCCTGGCATGGCTTGCTTCGTTTCTTTGCATGGCTTCCTCGCCGAAGTTAATAGAGAAAACTCCAAAGAAGAAGGATGGTAGGGAAGTTAACAACGTAGCAGCTGACAAGGCCGGCATGGAGACGATATTCTCTACGTTCGATAGAGATGGCGACGGCTTCATCACTGCGGAGGAGCTGGAGGAGTCGTTCAAGAGGTTGGGGCTCTCCAGCACGAGAAATGAGATCGTGAGCATGATGGGGAGGGTCGATGCCAATGGAGACGGCCTCATAGACATCCAGGAGTTCGGAGAGCTCTATGATTCTCTAGAGAGGAGAGGCCGAGGGGCGGGGCGAGGAGGAGGAGGAGATGCCGAGGAGAGGGTAGAGACAGGCAAAGAAGATGAGGAAGAAGAAGGGGAGGAGATGGAGTTGAGAGAGGCTTTTGATGTGTTTGATGAGAACGGGGACGGGCTGATAACGGTGGAGGAGTTGGGGCTGGTGCTGGCTTCCCTGGGACTAAAGCGAGGGGCGACGGCCGAGGACTGCCGGGATATGATAAGCAAGGTGGACTTGGATGGGGATGGCATGGTGAACTTTGGGGAGTTCAAGAGGATGATGGTGGAAGGTGGGAAGAAGCTCTTCTGATGCTAGTGTGTATCACTAATCGCCACTGCCACATATGGGGAGATCGATCGTCGATCTCTTCTTTGTCACAAGTCTGTATACCCTAAGAAACTTGTGCTAACTCTTTGCGCTCTTCCGTTTTTCCTCCCTCTTCTTTGTCACAAGTGTGTATAACCTAATAAACTTTTGCCGACTCTTCGTTCTTTTATTTTATCTTTTCTTCTCTTCTCTGTCGGTGTCAGAGTGTGTATATATATAACCTAATAAACTTATGCTGACCCTTTGTTCTTTTATTTTATCTTTTCTTCTCTGTCAGAAGTGCATGGGGGCAAATTGCCTGATTAGCTTGCAAGATATATGTCACCGTCTGTTTGGGGATTCTGAATTGGCCAACTACTTTAATCGGGACCGAGGCTTGATGGCTGTGGTATAAAGTCCTCATTTGGTGCACAGCACTCTATAAAGATGCTGCTAAGATGATGATCCAGTTGGTAGAGATTTAGTCTCATCTTTCATCATTATAGATTCAAAATATGGTAGTGATGTGTACTCACAGATGATGAAAAGGGTACGGCCGAATAGAAGGGATTTATGTATCTTCTCTTTAAAAAAAAAAAAAAAAAAAATGCTTTTGAAGGTTGTGGTTATACCCGTATAATTAAAATCTCATCTGATTCCCACTTAATCTTGGATTATCTCCGGTCTAATAGGAACTCTTAAGGCTTGCTTACCTAGATCTAACCCCTGGCTCCGATTAGACCAAACTCATATAACAAAGTTCATTCCTATGCTTTGGGTGTGGAGTAACTAGGATATGCTATATTAATTTCAAGTATGGAACCCACCTAACATCCAAATTGGACGCATTATTAGATGCTATATATATTAATTCGTTCAAAACTCATCTAAGGATCTAGCCTGATCCAACTTATAAATGAATGGGTCAGACCTAGCTAGGTGCATGTCAATATTAGATCTAAAACACTTTGGGACGAATCTAGCTCATTGATAATCCTAGACAGCAAGATCAGATCTAGTCTGCTTTCAGCCCAGCTTGGCAGAGACCATGTATCGGGTAAGTGCCAGTCATTAGACAATTAATTAATATCAAATTCTAGTGGACCATACTTGATCTATATATAGAGCCGAACTACATGTATATGAGCAAGGGTAGTTGGGAATTTCCCCTCTTTGATTAAGTGAACAGCCAGACAATCAACCTGCAGCACATTATATACACTCTGTGGACATAATAAATTATCAATTTTCCGGGAGGATATCATGTGATATTCCTGTAGGATAATTTCCGGATGGTCATGGTCAGTGACTAAACTCCCAGTATGGTTAGTTTTAAGTTCAAGGATTTTTATTTCCACACTTGTGCTATACTTTCTTGATGTAATTAGGTGGGACAAGTAAATTATAACATAGTTCGCACTTTCTTGATGTAATTAGGTGGGACAAGTAAATTATAACATAGTTTGCACAGGCAGGAGATGGTCATTGTTTGCGCGTCATCTGACGTATTAAATTAAGGACAAGTAGACATGTTAGTAGTATCATTGGAAGGTGCGGATGAGAAGTCCTACGCAACCTGATACTATTAAGATGCTGGTTAGCGGGATATAAAGGAAGATCTTGACCTCTCGGGTACATCAAGATATACCAACTGTCATGGGCTTCAAAATAATTTCTAGATTTAATCGAGTCATCAATAGAATCATGCATCGAACCTGTGATCTTGATAGTGAGACAAGGCCTCTACCAATCGGGTTACTGCCTTAACAATGCTTGACATAGTCTTTACTATAGTCTATTTTTGCTTCAGAGAAGAGGTACGTATAGAAAGACACACATTTTGATGTAAATCAAATGTGCTGGGTGGAGCTAGAATAAACACCAATTAAATCAAACAACAATAATGGAAAAAAAAAAAAGGTTCAAAATAATGAGTTAATCTCCCCTCCAAAATTAACCTGGTGAAGATGGGATTCGGATCCGGGTCCATGGTGCGACCACCCAAAGATTTTACCAGCTCAATAAACTAGCATGCACCTTCAATATTAGAGATCTATTAAATGCAGTAACATGCTTGGAAATCTCCCTGCCTTTTACCTTTCCCTGTTCGTTAGTTGTTATGTCCATTACCATCCGTTTGGCTGTGGTTTTTATGTTGTCTCTGGAGCTCTAACAGGTTACCTCTTGTATAACTTTCTGCACATATTTTTTCTTCTTTAACAAATATTAGGTGGCTAACTTCCTCCCTTCTGTTATAAACAAAAAAAAAAAAAAGAAAAAAAAAAGAAAAAAAAGAAAAAAAAGGAAAGCATGCTTGGAAATCCACCTTTTGAAATTCTTGTTGCAAAGTAGATGTTATTTTCTGTAGTGGGTACGACACTCCATGTATATACATGATGGTAAACGAGAAAAGCTACTTTACTCAACCGTCTGACGGTTCCGATCTATATTTGGGGAATGCTGGATGCAAGTTTAATTATCTCTCATTGCACTTTCATATATTTTATGACAAAGTTAAATATATTCTCTGTGCTGAACTTCTCCTTTACTACTACTGGATTACTTATATACTCTCATGTCTCTCTATTTATCGCTGAACTCATCATCTAATCATCTACTGTGTGGCTAGCTTGCTAATATACTTCCAGGCTCATATACTCTCGGGTGCTATAATATATTCTATATTCTCAAATTCTCCTTTACTGTAGCTGGACTGCTGAGATTCTCCATTACTGCTGTTGTTTTGCTCAAATATTACTCCAATGTTCTATTCAAAGAAAATTGTTTCAAATGTGATTCAACTGATTTCTGAGTACTAGGAATTATGGAAAGCTTACATGTGGTTTTAAGGGCTTTGCGGATTTCATTTATTGCAACCTTCAAAGCTCCTCAAATCAACATTCATAGAGCTTCTTCGTTTTCTGCTAAACTGTGATATCACCTGTAATCTGGAAAGTATATTCTTCGGCTGCTATATCTACTACTTTTACTTTTGTTTAAGGTGTATCTTTGGACTGCTAAGTAATTCACTTTTGATAATTTTGTATCACTGGGTTTCCTGTTCTTTTGTAATATGTTTTCTTTCTATACTGGGTCTTGTACAAACTTTGTAAACTTACTTTATACATTCTAATATAGCCTTGGCTCGAGCTTTCTTACAAAAAAAAAACGAGGAAAGCTGCCATAAATAGATGAGATAAAGATCTATGGTACAACAACGTGAAATGCAAACTGAACTTTATTGAAAGTTTTGGTATTTTGGAGGAAAAACTCAACTCAATTCCCTCCATCTAATACCTTCCAAATTCTCTCTATCCTTGTTTAGTTCTGCATTGAATTGGAGTAACATTGGAAATTGGTTTATAATGAAAACTTCTCTCCTGAACTTTGTTATAGTTTAGGCCATTTTTTATACGCATGCATGCAGCCAGGCTCGGCTTGCATGCAAACGCACCGTGACCAATTAACCATGATATGGTGAATATTTTATGTTCTATTTTAAATTTTAATTATTTTTCTTTGATCATCGATTTTATCATTTTCTTCTTTATCACCATTTGACAATTTTATTAGCGGTTGCTTAACATTAATATTCATGTTAGACTTTATTCACCAGATTAATATTTTTTGCCCATTAGATAATTAAATTTCTTTATTAATTTTGGTTTAATAATTTGGTCGTTGGATAGCCCAAATGGCTAATTCTTAGGCCTATAAATATAGCCATGGTATGGGTTGAAAGGCATAAGATAAATCAAGCTCTTCTTTTCTCTCTTTGGCTATACTACTCCCCTCCAACTTCTCTTTAGCTCTCCTACTCTTTTCCAATATTTTCTAATATTTCTCCATCAAGTTTTTTCTTTTTTCTTTTTTTTCAAATTTCATCAATTTTCCTTTACGTTGGATTGAAACTTTATTATCTTCTTCACGATCATTCCCATAATGAAAATATCTGGTTATATCTTGAGATGGAGTTCTTAAAACTAATCCTATATGCAAGTCGAGAATTACCTTAAGATAATGCACTGCATGCCTCCGAACGGATTACATTCTCTATTTTCTACAAGCTTTGCATATTGATTTAATAACTAATTATGATCATTAGTTTCTTTAAATCATAATTGAATTTCCGTAGAATTTGGGTTTTTAATACATATTCCCAATATTTTAAGACAAATCCCCCATCCAATTATTATTCAAATTCTAACAATATAAAACTATGACATTATATTTATCGAGAAAACAAAATTTGCATGTTGTTTATTTAATTCATATGCAATTACCTTTGGTAATTATATTACTTATCTCTACATATTAGTCTACTCAAATTTAATTTTTTATTTTAGATCAATTGAATAGAGATTAGTCCTTGAGTTAATCTTTTTATTTTTTCTTGATATAAATATATATAATTGAAAATATTAAATTGAAAGTTAATAATGGATCTGTAAGTCATAAAATTCTAAAAAAAATAATATATTTCTTGTGCAGCTCTTATCTCTCATTGTATTGTTCCTTAGCTTCTTCCAAAGATATCTTTCCATAAGTTTAGACTCATTTAGCCTAAAATTTGATCGATTCAATAAAAAATAATTTCTTAGATGGAAATAATAATTAGAATCCTAGTTAATTTCTCTTGGTTTCATGTCTACCAAAGAAAAATATCTTCCTTTTAAATCATGTTCCTCAGACATAGGACCAACTTTTAAATCTCCCAAAGAAACTTATTATCATTATAGGTTTAGAATATTGAGTTGTCTTTCAAATGAATTATATGAAACATGCAAGAAGTGTAAGACCTTTAAAGAATATTGGTATACTTTAGAAGAAACTTATACTAGAGATAATGAGAGAGCTATGAGGTTCATCATTTTAGACTTTCATAATTTTAAAATGGTAGACATCATACTCATAATGATTAAATTTATCAGTTCTAAAATCTAGTTTAAGAAATCCATAGAGAGAGATCTACACTTGATGAAACTTATTAAGTATCAAGTTTGATAGACAAACTTCCATCCTCTTGGTCTTAGTTTGCCTATGACCTTTGAAGATACCTATCTTCTCTCACTCTTAGATTTGTTCTGCAGTCCATTAGGATAAAGGATCAATTTAGACTTGGAGAAATTCAAGAAAACTAATTTAATGTCAAAGTTAATCTTACCGAATCTTAAAATCCTAGTCCAAATTCTAAGGGTCAAAATTTTAGATGTCATAATCTAAATTTTAGATCCAAAAGCCAAAATTATGAAGGAAAGGATAAGCTCAGATGCCAAAATCAAAAGTGTATGCCTAACAACAAAGTCCAAAGATTTAAGGAACAAGGTGATGAAAGGTTCTGCTTTGTCTATGATCAAAACAACTATCTCACACCGATGAAAGGTTCTGCTTTGTCTATGATCAAAACAACTATTTCACACCTTAGTATTTATTCAGAAAAAAGCAGAAGGTTGTTTACAAAAAGAAGAATATTGTAAAGAATCAATACCAACCTAGACTTCAAGTTAACCATCGAAGGTGAATCATCTACTCTTAGGTCAATTTCTTTTATTCCTTTAGTTAATTTAACTTATTTAGATTCAAAATGGTAGTGAGATACTTGAGCTAACAACCATGTTTATGCTGATAGGTCTTGGTTTTCATCATACCGAGGATCAAGTAGAGGAAATGTAATGGATGATGGGACATCTATCAAAGTACTACAAATAGATTGTTAACCTAAAGTTTACTTCTAGAAAGTTGTTGACTTTTTATAATGTACAGCATGTATCCGTTATTAGAAGAAATTTGTTAAGTAGCTCATTACTTATCCAATTAGGGTTCAATGTTATTTTATAGTTCGATGAAGTTATAGTTTCTAAAGGAGATATACTTATTGAAAAAGACTGTGTCGAAGGGACTTTTTAAACTGGATGTAATTCCTCCTATCAATCTTAATAAATTTTAGTTAATTTTTCATAATCTCTTATGTTCAATTCTAAATCTTGTAAAACAGGGTATGGAAGATTAGGTCATGTTAATCTTAGATCAAGTCAAAAATTATCTGATCTTAATTTCATTCCAAAAATTAATATCGAACATATAATTTTAAATTTGAAGTTTGTGTTCAATTAAAATAACTTAGAAAATCTTTCAAGCTAGTAGCTTTCAAAGATACTCAAGTTTTTGAACTCATAATATCTATGATTTCATTAGAATACTAATCCATCGAAATAGTAATTATTATTTAACTTTTATTGATGACTATTTTAGATTTTGCTATACCTATTTTTTGAAGACTAAGGATGAAGTACTTAACAAGTTCAAGATTTATAAAGCAGAAGTTGAAAACCAACTTGAAAAAAAATTAAAATGCTAAGATCTAATCAAAGAGGTGGGTATACTTCAAATGAAATGATCATATTTTATGAATAAAATGAGATATTTCATAAAGTGACTGCTCTCTATTCACCTCAATTTAATAGTATGGCTGAACGAAAGAACTGGACTTTATTGGATATGATAAACGTTATGATCATAAGTTCAGATGTTTTGAAAAATTTTTAGGGAGAGGCTCTTCTATTCACTAATTGCATCAGTAATAGAATATGTGCCAAAGATAGAGATAATACTTTATAAACTTTAGAAATGACATCTACCTAGGCTTAGTTATTTTTGAGTCAGGGGATGCCTGATTAAAATTGAAATTCCTGTACCAAAGAAAATTAAGATATGATAAAGAATTATAGGCATTATTTTTATTGGCTACTCTCTTGATAGTAATACATATAGATTTCTTGTTGTTAATACTAAAATCCCTTCAATTTTGAATGATATCATTATTGAATCTAGAGATGCAACTTTTTTTCAAAATATCTTTCCTTTTAAAAGTCACATTTCTGAATCAATCATTGATCTTCTATCTTCATCTGATTTGCCATCATCATCTATTTCTGCTTTAGTAGAATTAACCATTGAATTTGAGTTTAGAAGTACTGCGTTTGGCACATCGATTTGGTCTAGAAGAAGACCTAGACCATGCCCATAGCAGACCTAGGCCTGGCCCACGAGAACCCAACCATGGTAGACCCAGATGCAACTTGAAGGCATGCACAGGCCCACACGGAAGAAGGTTCGCAAGCCTGCATGGACATGCAGGGGCATAGCCCAGGCCAAAGCAGCCCATATGCATGGATGCACAAAAGCACGGACACATGGGCACACAACCTGGCCCATAACATGCAGTGCACGTGCATGGTCCACGGGACCGCATTTCACATGAACTAGGTGGTTTCTACATGCATTTCACACGGTCCATGTACGTGGATATGCACAGGCACCATGTGGCACATAGAGATTGGGTTAGTGTAGTGGCGGTTCATGCGGGAGCGGTCTTAGCACAGCTCATGGGCATTTTGGAAAAGTTTAGGATTGTTTGGACTCCATTTTTTTATCCAGTTTGAGCCTTTGGATTTGTGTCAAAGTACTCTTTGACATAGAGACCTATACATAGTCTTATGAATTTATAAAAAGAGAGATGTGAGCCAAAGAGGCCAGGTATGTGGATCGAAAGGGCTTCCAAAAGGTGTGGCAGTAACAGGGAAAGCCTGTAAAGACTAGAGAGTCTCTTTAGGAGTTGAGAGCTTTATGAGAGATTTGAAATTTCTTGTTGAGAGAAATTATACGGGATTGAAAGTGCGAGTTCTTATTTTATAATTGATTATTTTTTCATAGTGAAATCTTGCATGCCCGATTAAATTATTTTTCTATTCTATTTTTTTTCTTCCTTTTCTTGCGGCATTAATAATGACATCATAATCTGGACACAGAGATCTATATTCCATACGAAGGATTTCTCAATAAGTGGTATCAATATAGGTGGTACCACAATAAGAAGGAGCAAAAGAATTATTATTGAAAAAAACTTTGATGAATACTTTTTTACTTTCCTAATAGAAGATACTCCATCTTCTTACTAACAAGCCATGATCTCACTTGATGCTCCTTTGTGGAAGAAGGTGATAAATAGTGAAATTGAATTGATTATTAAAAATAATACTTCGATTGTCATTGATTTATCTCCTGGAAACAAATCATTAGGTTATAAGTGGATCTTTAAAAAGAAGATAAGGATTGATGGAACTATAGAGAAGTTTAAGGCTAGGCTTGTTGCTTAACGTTTTGAACAAAACTCCAAAATTAATTTTTTCTCGATACATATTCATATATAGTACATATTCCTACTATTCAAGTTTTTCTAGCTTTAACTTCTATCCATAAGTGCTCAGTTCATCAATAGCTTTAGCTTCCATTTATAAGTACACAGTTCACCAAATGGATGCTAAGACTACCTTCTTGTATGAAAATCTTAAAGAAAAGAATTGCATGCAACAGTCTGAAGGTTTTCTATGCCAGGCTAGGAGAATAAAATTTGTAGGCTTGTTACAACTTTCTATGAGTTGAAGCAAGCTCCTAATCAATGGTATAAAAAGTTTGATCAAGTGATCCTTTCCTATGGATTTTAAATCAACGAACTAGACAATCATTTTTATCATAATGAGTTAATAATCAATTCATACTTCTTTGTTTTTATTTGATGATATTTTGATTCTTGCTCCTGATCTTGACTTATCAATAATATCAAAATTTTTTATTCCATCATTTTAGTATGAAATACTTAGATAAAGCTGATCTAATTCTTGGATGGAAATTATTCATACTTCTGATTTAATTTATTTATCTCGATCTTACTATATATATTCAAAAGTTTATTGATAAATTTTGATATGTTAATTACTCTCTATGGCTACCTCTTATAATTCATTTATCCATCTCCTGAAAAATATAGAAAAATCTATGAATCAAGAGAAATATGCTCAGATCATTGATTCTTTAATATATCTATTTAATCGAACTAGACTTGATATCGCTTATGCAATTTCTAGACTCAGTAGATATATTAGTAATCCTTATATAATTCATTGGATTGCTTTAAATAGTGTATTTAGATATCTTAAGGGTACTATTAATTTTTCCTTATATTTTATATATTATCCAAATGTACTTATGGGTTGTAGTGACTCAAATTAGATATATGATATATTAGATATCAAATCAGCTTTTGGTTATATCTTTCCTTGGAGGCAGTGCTGCTTCTTAACAATCATCTAAATAACCATTTTAGTTAGAAGTACCAATGAAAGTTAAACTTGTTATTAATTTTGCTTGTTATGAAGCTGAATGGTTAAAAAAAATTTTATCTGAGATTTTTTTAGTATCTTCTCACATTCCTCGTATTTTTGTTTATTGTGATTTAAGAGCTGCAAAGATTTTTATAAAAGAAAACTACTAAATTACTGTTACTTAGGTTGCTTGAGATTTATTTTTCCTAGTCATCTTGCAGTTGAAAAGACACGGCATTTTATACTCTAACTCGAAGTTCCCTAGTGGAAGAAATCATGGATAATCTTGATATCATCTTTTCTTGATTCTTGATTATTGCTCCATATTTAATAGGGCTGGTGCAGATTCAATGGAAAGCCTGCCCACATACTTGTAGAGTGCGGTCACTATACTTCATGAAGTCTGCATCATCATATTATTGAGCTGCAGGTCGGTGCAGAATAAGATTGCATGCTTGCCAGCAGAGTGCAGGATTTTTTTATAAATTTATTGTTGTAATTTTAACTTAAAATATGTAGATCTTTCATCAGATCGAAACATAGACTTGTACTGCATACATATATTCTGGTTGCTTTTATGTTGTTCTCGATGTAAACTTGTGTCAGTATACTACTCTAAGAAGTTTGCAAGCCAATGTAGCGACGAAATCATCGGTCATTGCTGGGGCCAGGAACTGTAGCATTCTATCCATGGTGATAGACAGAAGAAAAGTAGTTTTTTAGGATCCTGTCAGAGGACTTCGGTTCTGTAGACAAATCCGCATGTGTTCTACGTAATTCTCTTTTTCTCCATGGTTTTACTTTCATGCATGGAAAATGGATTTGCATGCATCCTTTGCACGCGATCTTCAAATTTTGGATAAATGTTCATGTTAAGATTTTATAAGAAATTCCATTATTGAGGCTCCATTCATTGCCAGTGGTTCATATCTCTTTTTATCAAAGATATCATTTATTTTGAATGTTGAATTTTCTTAGCCATCGTGGTAGAGCATTCTTGTGAACTTCAGGGGTTGATTTCACCCAACAATAAAGTTTAGGATGTGTTGTACCATGATGGCTCACCCTCTATCAGAATCGGCCCAGTCCTGCGGTCCAACTTGGCCATCCTTCTCAAGGCTCCAACTAAAGAGGTCCGACCCACCGGAGCTGAGGTCCGAACGACCCTCTCCTGCTGGGGTCTGGCCCACCGTTCTCCGTCAGAGGTCCGAACGACCCTCTCCCGTTGGGGTCTGGCCCACCGTTCTCCGTCAGAGGTCTGACCCACCGGAGCTGAGGTCCGAACGACACTCTCCTTCTGGGATCCGGTCCACCGTTCTCCGTCAGAGGTCCGACCTACTGGAGCTGAGGTCCCAACGACCCTCTCCCGCTGGGGTCTGGCCCATCACTCTTCGTTGGAGGTCCGACCGACCGACTTTCTCACGACCAACGTCCGACAGGCGAGCCTTAGCATCCAAGGTGTTCCAGAAGCACCTTTCTGTTACTGCGGGATCCTGCTATCCCAACGGCCCTGCTCCACTATTTCCACGATGCCGCCATATCTGCGCGCCACGTGGCCACTCTCCAGATTCTTCTAAGGGCAGATCGGTCATTCCCAGCCTCTTTCCTAACGGATTTTGGATTGTTCCGTGCCTATATAAGGTACCTGGGAGACCCCGTTTGAAGGTAGAACAACTCTTCCCTTTTCAGAGACTGTTCATTCCTCGATTCCTCCATTCTGTTGCCTTCAATCTCTTGCTAACTTAAGCATCGGAGGGTCTCCCACCGGAACGCCACCGGCGCCCTTGGAGATTTTTTTGCAGGTTCGCCCGGGAGAGAAGCGCTCCAGCCAATCCAGTCATCCCGGTTCCCGGTCCAGGAGTTGACGCCGTGACAGATTGGCACTAGAAGGAGGGCATGCTTTCTTCTAAAAGGAGGAATCTATCATCCCGACAAGAAAATGGCTAAGGGAAGAGCTTCGAACGTCACCGCCAGGAGGGATATCTCTCCTTCCAGGTCTGAGGAGCCTCTTAGAGAGAACGATTTTGCTGCTACCGTCCCTGCTGCTGCAGAACCTACCATCACATTGGGGTTGCAACAGTTCCAAACCTTGGTGAATCGCATTGAAACATTTACGGCTGCGGTTCAGCATTTCCAGGAAGCAGCCAACAATCGATAGCAGCTACCAGCTGCTTCCTGCACCAATCCCCCAACGACTGCTGTGGGAGGCGACGGCCTGAGATCCCTCGACATGGTTCTCGCACAGCCGCGGAGCCCCGGAGGTCCTTGGGTGATCGTGCTGACAGCAAGAGGGCGAGGTCTGCTTCGCCTTCCTATGCCGAGTCCATCCCGTTCGGCGGTTGGCTTGCCGTCAAATCTCCGACCAACTACAGCAGCAAGATCATGTGCATGGAGGAGCGCATTGCTGAAATCACCGTCCGGCAGAAGGCCGAAGGGGGACAGGTATATGACTCCCGTCCCCCGTTCTCCGAGGAGATTCTGGCGGAGATGATCCCCCGCCACTTCAAGATCTCACAGGTGGACCCTTACGATGGTACCACTGATCCGATGGACCATCTGGGCATGTACAAAGCCCATATGATGGTCCAAGGCACCTCCGACGCTCTCCATTGCATTGCCTTCCTTGCAACCCTCAAGAAAACTGCCCGGATGTGGTTCTCCGCCATCCAGCCAGGTACGATCCACTCCTCTCAACTCGAATCATTTTTTCTTTCCCATTTCAGGAGTTGCAGTCGGACTCCGAGGAATACCGACTGCCTCTTCCTCATGCTACAAAAGGAGGGAGAGACCCTCCGGGATTTCATGGCTCGTTTCAACTCAGCAGCCATGGAAGTCCTGGATTTGAATGAAGCTGTAGCAATGTCAGCCTTCAAGCGAGGGCTCCGCTCATCCAGGCTGACCTTTTTCCTGGACAAGAAGCATCCGATAAGCTATAGTGAGCTGCTGGCTAGAGTGCAGAAGTACGCCCTGGCAGAAGAACAAGCAGCCAGCCGATGTCAAGCCGAAGGAAGGCCAGCCCTGAAGAAGTGAAGCGATAAAGCTCCCAAAGTTCGACCTCCGAGCGACAGTCGGCGGTCGGCCCAACGCCGAAGTCCGAAGTTAAGGGATTTCCCCCGAAGGTTCGAGACTTATGCACCTCTATCCCTGCCAAGAGAGAAAGATCCTGATGAAGATCGAGAATGAGACCTTTCTGCAAAGGCCTCGACCAATGAGGGGCCCTCCTGCCCTAAGGAACAAAGATAAATTTTGTCGCTTCCATAGGGATCATGGGCACAGCACTGAAAAGTGCCTGTAGCTGAAGGATGCCATTGAAGATCTCATCCGGAGGGGATACCTGCGCAAGTATGTCCGACCCCATCGGGACCGGGCAGAAGCATCAAACGCCCGAAACCCTCCAGAGGAGGCGGAGCTCCCCAATTAGAGGCCAACTGGCGGGGATGTCGGCATGCTGCATCGGTGATCCGGAGGAAGTCAGGAGGACGGGACGGATATTGCTAAAAGGTCCCGGGGTTCCAATGCCATTACATTTTCTGATGAAGATCTCCTGGAAACTCATGTTTTTGAGAACGATCATGTAGTCATGTCGGCAGTCATTACCAATTACGATGTAAGGAGAATACTTATTGATAATGGAAGCTCGACAGAGGTATTGCTGTATGATGCTTTTGTGAGAATGAATTTATCCAGATCTATGCTACGGGAATCCCCAGCGCCACTGACAGGCTTCGGGGGCAACTCCGTCGGAGTGGAAGGTGAAATAATTCTCCCTGTGATAATTGGGACGGAGCCTCTCCAGAAAACTCTCCTCATCAACTTTGTGGTCGTACGGATGACCTCACCTTATAATGCTATTCTGGGCCGACCGGCCCTCAACAAATTCAAAGCCATTGTTTCAACTTACCATCTGTTGGCGAAGTTTCCGACCAGGAATGGGGTTGGAGTGATGAGAGGAGACCGTCGGATGGCTAGGCAGTGTTTGACCATTATGAATCAACAGTTAGAAGGCCATTCCATTCTGGAGCAACTTGACCCAAGGACTGAGGCCGATGGCCTTGGTCAACTAGGGGAAAAGATTCTGTTTGTTCCACTCCGAGAGGATGATCCTACTAAAGTCCTTCAGATCGAAGGCTCCCTCAGTGAAGTCCTTAAGTCAGAATTGATCAGCTTTCTTAGGAGTAACGCCGACGTCTTTGCTTGGTCGGCGTCGGACATGCCTGGGATACCGTCGGAGGTTATCACTCATAACTCAAGGTCGACCCGACCTACCGACCTATCCGACAAAAGAAGAGAAGCTTTGCTGCCGAAAGATAGAAAGCCATTGATGAGGAAGTAAAGAAGCTCCGTGATGCTGGCTTCATCAGGGAGGTCCACTACCCTGAGTGGCTAGCGAATGTGGTCATGGTGAAGAAGTCCAACGGAAAGTGGAGGATCTGTGTGGATTACACTGACCTCAATAAGGCCTATCCGAAGGATAGCTTCCCAGTACCCAAGATTGATCAACTGGTGGATGCCATGGCCGGCCACCAACTCCTCAGCTTTATGGATGCCTTTTCCAGATACAACCAAATAAAGATGCATCCGGAAGATGAGGAGAAGACTGCCTTTGTCATCGACAAAGGCCTGTATTGTTATCGGATGATGCCCTTCGGCCTGAAGAACGCTGGCGCCACCTTTCAGAGGCTGATCAACCGGGTGTTCGAAGGTCAGTTGGGTAGGAACATGGAGGCTCATGTGGATGACATGATAGTGAAGAGTCACCATAAGGCTGACCACATCAGGGACCTGCAGGAATCCTTTGATGCACTCAGGCGCCATCGGATGAAGCTGAACCCCACGAAATACACTTTTGGGGTGACCTCTGGAAAATTCCTTGATTTTCTGGTTACACAGAGGGGAATTGAAGTGAATCCTGACAAGATAAAAACCATCATGGAGATGGTGCACCCGACCAACAAAAAGCATGTCCAAGAGCTCACCGGCCGAATCACCTCTCTCAGCCATTTTATCTCCCATTCAGCTGAGAAATCCCTGCCATTCTTCAAGACCCTGCACCAATCGAAGGGTTTTGTTTGGACTGATGAGTGTCGGTCAGCTTTCGAAGCATTAAAGGAGTACTTGAAGAACCCTCTGTTGTTGGCCAAGCCGACGGAGGGGGAGCCTTTGTACCTCTACCTTTCGGCGTCAAACGAAGTGATCTGCGCCGTCCTTGTTCGAGTCGGAGAGGACGGACAACAGAAGCCCATTTATTATATCAGCAAAGTCCTCCATGATGCCGAAACAAGGTACCCCAAGATGCAAAATTTAATATACTCTTTGGTCACATCAGCTAAGTGGCTTCGATCGTACTTCCAAGCGCATCCGATCGTAGTGCTAATCGACCAACCCCTCAAGGCAATCCTTTGCAGCCCAGATACATCCGGTCGGCTCGCCAAATGGGCCAAAAAGTTAGGGGAGTTCGACATCTCTTTCCAGCCACGATCTGCCTTGAAGGCCCAGGTAATTGCTGACTTCATTGCAGAGTGTACGTGGAAATAGGAGATGCCTCCTCGAATGGCCGAAATACCTAAAGCTGACGCTGTCTATGAAGTAGAACCAGCCTGGACTCTCCATGTGGATGGAGCGTCCAACCTTGTAGGCTGCGGGGCCGGGCTAATTCTGGCCGACCCGAACGGGGAGAACCTGGAGTATGCCTTACACTTTTTATTTCAGGTGTCAAATAACCAAGCGGAGTACGAAGCCCTCCTTGCAGGGTTGCGGATCGCCAACGAACTGGGCATCAGCCGACTTAGAGTTTTCTCCGACTCCCAGCTGGTGGTCAATCAAGTGAAGGGGGAATTTGAAGCCAGGGATCCAACCTTGGAAAAATATTTAAAAAAGGTACAAAACCTCATTCCTCAGTTCAAAATTTTTGAAATCCTCCACATACCTCGTCTGTAGAACTCTCAGGCGGACGCTCTCTCAAGGCTGGCTACGGCTGCCAGCGAGACTTCTGACTGAATCTTTGTGGAGTGTTTGCGGCACCCTAGCATTGCCGAAGAGCCGATGGAGGTCCACCAGCTAGAACATGAAGCTTCTTGGATGGATCCGATCCTTGCTTTCCTGGCCAAAGGGACTCTTCCAAAAGATTTAGCGGAGGCCAAACGGGTGCACCTGACGACCTCTAAGTACGTCATCCTTGACGGCGTCCTTTATAACCGGTCATTCTTACAGCCGCTATTGAAGTGCTTGGGGTCGGAAGATGCCGACTATGCCCTCAGAGAAGTCCATGAAGGCATATGCGGCGACCACCTCGGAGGGAGGTCCTTAGCTTACAAAATCATCCGGCAGGGATATTACTAGCCTACCATTCAGAAGGACGCGTCAGACTTCGTCCGAAGGTGCGATGCGTGTCAAAGGTCCTTCGTTATTCAGAGGAGACCCGCCAGCGAGCTGATTCTGATCACCGCCCCATGGCCGTTCGCACAGTGGGGGATAGATATCCTGGGACCCTTTCCCTCGGCCTCCGGGCAACGAAAATTTTTGCTTGTGGCTATCGACTATTTCACCAAGTGGGTGGAAGCCGAACCACTAGCACAAATAACGGAGGCTAAGGTGGAGAACTTCGTCTGGAACAATATCATCTTTCGATTCGGCATTCCCTGGACAATTATCACTGACTATGGGAGATAGTTTGACAACTCTAAATTTTAAGATTTCTGTCGGCAATACCAAATCTCTCACCGACTTACCTCGGTCAGCCACCCACAGTGCAACGGAGAAGTCGAAGTCACCAATAGAACAATCTTGCATGGGCTGAAGACCAGCTCAATGAAGCCAATGGACTTTGGGCGGAAGAGCTCTATTCAGTGTTATGGGCGTATTGGATGACCGCCAGAGCATCGACCAGTGAAACTCCGTTCAACCTCACTTACGGAAGTGAAGCCATCATCCCCATTGAAACTTCTCTCCAATCTCTCCGGATTGACCATTACACCGAACCAGCCAACTTCGAGCAGCGAAGGGCTGACCTGGACTTGCTTGAGGAAACAAGACTTCGGGCAAGCATGAAGATGGCGGTATGCCACCAAAAGATGGTGAAGTATTACAACTCGCGAGTCAAGGCACGAGCTTTCCGGATCGGAGACCTAGTCCTTCGGAAGGCCGAAATCTTGAGGCCGACCGAGAAAGGCAAGCTTTCCCCAAATCGGAAAGGACCGTATCGCATCACCGAAGTGGTTCGGGCCGGCACCATCGACTTGAATTTTTGGACAGACGGCAATTGACACGTCTGTGGAATGTAGATAACCTCCGCAAGTACTATTAATGAAGTTCAAGTTCCATTTACGAACCACTTCCGAATGTTCGACTCCGGTCGACAAAGGCTCTAGGGCAGCCCACTTCCGAAAGTCCGACTCCGGTCGGCAAAGGCTCTAAGGCAGCCCACTTCTGAAAGTCCGACTCCGGTCGGCAAAGGCTCTAGGGTAGCCCACTTTCGAAAATCCGACTTTGGTCGACAAAGGCTCTAGGGCAGCCCACTTCCAAAAGTCCGACTCCGGTCGGCAGAGGCTTTAGGACAGCCCACTTTCGAAAGTCTGACTCCAATCGACAAAGGCTCTAGGACAGCCCAATTCAGAAAGTCGACGGACCAACACTTAGGATAAATTTCTCAAGCTCGTTGCTCCGGCCTGAGCTGACATCCGACCGCTGCCTCTACTACTTCAGGGTCCGGAAAGCCGACGGACCAATACTTAGGATAAATTTCCTAAGCTTATTGCTGCGGCCTGAGCTGACATCCGACTGCTGCCTCAACTGCCTCAGGGTCCAGAAAGCCGACGGACCAACACTTAGGATAAATTTTCTAAGCTAGTTGCTCCGGCCAGAGCTGATATCCGACCGCTGCCTCAGCTGCCCTAATCTATTCTCTGTCCGGAAGGCCGACGGGCCAATACTTAGAGTGTAAATCATAAGAGAATCTAGTTCGGCCTGGGTTACTACTCAACACTTACCCTGAAGATCCGACCACTCACTCTGATATGCCGACTGGCCCATACTTAGCAAAATTTCAGAAAGGAACATATGGAATAGTATAAGAAGAAATGAGGCAGTATGAGAAGACAACAAAAGTTTTTTTTTATTATTATTATTACTACTTCAAAAAGGTTTTTACATAAACTGAAGGTCAGACCTTTACAACCAACTAGGTCTGACCTTCGGGGGTTACAACTGCGGCCACTTTGGCCCCGTCGGCTATAACTGCTGCTCCGGCCTCTTCAGCCCCTTCGGCTGCCTCTGCCTCGGCACCAGTTGGGGCGTCCGCTCCGACTTCTCCTGCGACAGTCTTTGCTGGGGCGTCGGCTGCTTGGGCAGTCGGGTTGTCCCTTCCAGAGCTCCCACCTCCGCTGGGTTCGGCGGCTGTAGGAACGCCAGATCGAGTTCTGGGAAGGCAGCGCTAACCTTTCTCAGGCACTCATCATACCCATATCCGAAGCCGACCATCCCGACTTCGTTCATTTTCTCTGTAAAATCCTCGGAGGCTTTATAATCTGCCATGGCCTTCTTGCCAGCCGTTTTCAACAAATCCTGGGCCACCTTCAGCAGGCCCTTGTATCTTTCCATCGATTCTTGATAGCCCTTCGTGCAGATGTCGAGATCGGCCAGGCGACCCTCCTCGACGGCCAGCCGACAAGTCAGGGCCTTGATTTTCTTCTTCTTGTCTTTTAGCCTGGCCTCCCGATCAGCTCTCTGGGTGAGCAAGTCTTCTATCTTCTTCTTTTGGGCCTCCAGTTCGGCCCGCAAGGGGAACACCTCGGCTGCTGCAGCCTTCAAGCCGAGCACCTCCTCCCTGGAAGCTGTCAGTGCTTCCTAGGCCGTGTCCCTTGCTTGCTCAGCCGCTTCGGCCCTCTGGGTTAGCTGCTCTTTTATGTACAGTAGTTCACCCAGCCCCTGGTCCATCAGGAGGTTGTCCTTGACGAGCTGTCGATAAACACGTACAGTTAGAGAGTTTCCAATAGTAAACTTGAAGTGAAGACAGGAAGAATGAAACTTACCCCCAAAAGATGGTAGAGAGAGCTGCTGGCTGCCTCGTTCACTGACCGCCTGTCAGTATCGGGGATGGCCCTTTGAAGTTGTTCCCTCGCCTCCTCAGCAGCATGCCAAAGCAGGCGCTCCTCTTCTTCCCCCAGGGCCCAAGCGGCCCTCTCGCCAGTGGCCAACGGCCCTTCACCCGCAGGGGCTCTCTGGGTCGTTGGGGGGATCGTTGTAGTCATCTCCAGCGACGGGGGTGCAGGGGCTGCCACCGTCCCTGCTGATGTCGAGCACCTCCCTTTTGCCTGGACGGTCGGCTGTCCTGCTGAAGAGGATCGCTCGGACACGATCACCCTTCGGCGTTCGGTTAGGGGCATGTTGTCCCCTGAGTTGACCGACACCACCGGGATGGACGGCTCTGCAGTCCGTTGCTTCTTCAGCCTTTCGGGCACTGGTTCTGCCACCCATTTCTTCGGCTCTTGTTGCGTCAGTTCTGCGATCCGGACGGCTCTCCGCTGCACCGACCGTGCCGAAAGGATAGCCCGATTCGGCTTCATTTTTCCGCCTGTCAACAACGAAAGCAAAGTTAGTAGTAGTCGCCAAGCCGATAGGAAGTAAAGAAGGAAAGGAGGGTAGCCGATCTCTCCCTACACGACTCTCGTCCTACCTAACATCGGCTGCCGGCTGAGTCCGGCCTGGTGGAGGCTGTCCTCAAAGAGCAGGGAATTGATGAATTTCGGATCCTCACCGTCCAACTTGTGAAAGTCAGCCTCGTCGGCCCTCGAGACTTTCCTTCCATGCAGGGCATCCGACCTCGGCCCCCTCCAGGTTGCCTCAAGGCCCCATGACTCCAGGCTATCTACGAAGAAGTACCTGGACTTCCATCCGTGAATAGCGGACGGAAGCCCCCCTAGGATCTTCCGGTTAGGATGGGGACTGAACATCCACCATTCCTGACTTTGGAAGTCCTGTTCAATAAAAAGAAGTTGGAGAAGAGGGTTACCATAGGCTCTATGTCAGCCTCCCGACATAGAACTATGAAGCCGTACAGGATCCTAATGCTGTTCGGCGTCAGCTGGGAAGGCGTGATCCTATAGATATTAAAGACCTAAACAAAAAAGCTATGGATCAGGAAACGAAGACCAACCTTCAGGTGGTCCTCGTACATGGGAAGGGCTCCTAAATTCAGAGGTCCGTTTACCCTACCCTCTCGGCTAGGGATGGTCAGATGTAAGGTGGACGGAATGTTGTATATGGTTCTAAGGTTCTCGACCCTCTCTCGGGTCATAGCCGACGGGATGTCGAAGGGACTAGGTTCCCTATGGCCACGAGCTACAGCCATCCTAAAATTGATTGCAGAGGAGGAAGAAGATGGGGGAAGATGAAGACGTGACTAACCTGATTTTTTGGGTCTCTAAGGGAGCCTAAAGGCAGCGCAGGGGGGAGAGGGTGGCGATTTTCTCTTCAAGCGCAAACGCAGCAGCAAGTTCCTTCTGGGTGCTGTCCTCATCCTTTTATAGGCATCTGGGGGCCGCATCCCAACACACCCCCCACATGATGAGATTCGATGCTCGTCGCTTCGGCTCCCGAGTTGGACGGGGATCCGAGGGGATGCGCCGGATCGTATCCGGCCGTGATCCGCGTGACAGACGAAGGAACGACGGATGGGTTGATCCAGCAGGGGTGCCAACCGCCCTGATGGCGCCACGTGTCCCATGTCACTTCAAGAATCCGAATGGGCAGCTGCTACGTGCCGTACCAGCCATAACTGTGCCCTAGTCCTCGCCAACCAGGCGTTGACACCTGTCCCAGGGCAAAAATCGGAGCAGGAGGCGGCCGGACGCAGCACGCCAAACCGGATTCGCCATCATTTGAAAGGCCACCGCATTTATTGCCATTTAATGCCCTCGCCCTTCGAGCCTGCGGACTTGCTCGAAGCACAAGGGCCAGGGGGACAACTGTTGTACCATGACGGCTCACCCTCTGCCAGAACCGGCCCAGTCTTGTGATCCGACTCGGCCGCCCTTCTCAAGGCTCGAACTAAAGAGGTCCAACCCACCGGAGCTGAGGTCCAAACGACCCTCTCCTGCTGGGGTCCGGCCCACCGTTCTCCGTCAGAGGTCCGACCCATCGGAGCTGAGGTCCGAACGATCCTCTCCTGCTAGGGTCCGGCCCATCGTTCTCCATCAGAGGTCCGACCCACCGAAGTTGAGGTCCCAATGACCCTCTCTCGCTGGGGTTTTGCCCATCACTCTCCATCGAAGGTCCGACCGACCGACTGTCTCATGGCCGACGTCCGACAGGAGAGTCTTAGCATCCAGGATGTTCCAGAAGCACCTTTCTGTTGCTGCGGGATCTTGATATCCCAACGGCCCTGCTCCAATATTTCCACGATGCCGCCGTATCTGCCACCACGTGGCCACTCTCCAGATTCTCCTAGGGGTAGATCGGTCTTTCACAGCCTCTCTCCTAATGGATTTTGGACTGTTCCGCGCCTATATAAGGTACCTGGGGGACCCCGTTCGATGGTAGAACAACTCTTCCCTTTCCAGAAACTGTTCATTCCTTGATTCCTCCATTCTGTTGCCTTCAATCTCCTGCTAACTTAAGCATCGGAGGGTCCCCTGCCGGAATGCCACCGGCGTCCTTGGAAACTTTTCTGCAGGTTCGCCCGGGAGAGGAGCGCTCCAGCCAATCCAGTCATCCCGGTTCCCGGTCCAGGAGTTGACGCCGCAACAGGATGTATAAATGTTTGCATGCTTAGTTGATAGCTTGAGCTGACTCCATGTTTAGTACTAACTTCATCTCAATTTTATGTGCTTTTTTTTTTTTTTTTTTTTTTTTTTTTTTTTTTTTTGCTGAAATAAAAGGGATGGGAGGAGGAAAATCTTCACTGTAGCTGTTTCCACTGGGCCCCCGCCCTGCCAAGCCATGTTCGATTCGAGTTGCTATTTTTCATAATATCTTCCCCATCCGAAGATGAGTACGTTAGCCTGATCCTACTAGGCTGCCAAAGTAGAATTCTCCCTCCCGTCAAAGTTGTGGTCTTTAGCTAATGAAATATCTATTCAGAAAACGAGCAAAGAACAATTAATCTCCTCAAGGGGAACAAAGATTTTGTTGATGGTGACTGTTCTGAGCTTTTTCCAGCTTTAAAGGACAGTAGTTGGTAAAAATTTAACTCAAATAAGTAATTTTCCATTCACGAGGCATAAACAATAGTTATCTGAATTTTTTTAAAAAAACATATACAAGTAAAAATCATTGATGTTCTTACACTTCATAGTCGAATTCATTTCCTACGTTTCCTGTCGGTTAAGCATGTAACCAAATCCTTTTTCTGCAGTCTTTCAGTTTTTTAAAGGCAGGAAAATTTCATTAGTTATTGATGAGGTTGGAAGTATTTTTGTTTCTAAATCAATCAGGATATATATCCTTATTCTAGAGAGTGGACGTAATTGACTAAAGGCTATGCATGTCCAGCTTCTAACGTCACTCAAATTATATAAAACTTCAGATTTTGGAGTGACTAGAGCTAGAAATTATCATGCCACGTTTGGTTCAAAGTATAGATTTTGGATGCTACAATTAACCTGTTTTTGAGCTTCTGCAGATACCAAAAACAAATTCACAGCTAGTAGTTGGACATGAATATTTAAATAACAAGGTTGCAAACTGTTGCCGCTCTCGTTGCCGCGCCCGTGCCACGGATCAGCCGATCCTTCCTGACCGCCTGGCGAAGGAGCCTCCCTTCCTGCGGAGAACCTGCAACAAAGGGGTTAGAAGACCCTGGCCGGGGATCCCGGCGAGGGAGCTCCAACGGTCAAGTCAGTAGACGACGAGAAGGAACAGACTCTCCCACCCGGAACCTCGAAAGGGTCCCAGATCTAGAGAGTTAATTGGTGAAGGAAGCGCTCTGGGGACCGGAATCTCGGCTGGGCCTGCTTGTCGAACTCACGCCCAGTGTTCCCCTCTCGGGATCTCTGGTTTTTCCCTCGGTGCAAGGCCTTGTGTCCGTGCTTCCTCCTTGTCCCCAGGCTAATTTGGCTTACCTTGTCATCCCCAGATTCTTCCTTCTTTATCCCCTTCCGTCGCGCGTTTGTCTTTTTCTGCCTGGGGAACCCTCCTCCCCCGTCCTCTTCTCTTTTCCCTTTTTGGTGAAGGGTGCCAGGCAGCTTTCCGACCTCGTCCGCCGGGCCCAGCAGGGAAAAGGCAAAGACAGAAGAGAAAAAGAGGGAGGGCGGCGCTGGCAGAGCGGCCGGTCGTCAGGCCTCGGGCTCCGTAAGAGCGCTCTCTTCCCCGAGCGTGGGCGCCACCCATTTATGGGGCCTGTTCCGTCAGGATCGGGTCTCTCGGCTGCGGGACCTGTCGGGCCGATGCAAGTGACGTTCTGCGTGCCGCCGCCCTCCGTACGGGACGCCGTCTGGGGTCGGTACGGCCCGAGGGATGGCCTCGGGACCTGTCTCCTTCCCCGGGGGCCTCTCCGTACGAGCGGTCTGACCTCGGCTGAGTTGGACCCATCTCCGGGGGCCAACTGGCGAGGGGCGAAGGATCTGCCGACCTCGGCTTAGGTGGACCCCTCCTGGGTGGACACCTGGCGAGGTGGCAGGAGGTCGCCTGGCTTCGGTCGAGGTGGACCCGTCTCCGGGTAGCCACCTGGCGAAGGGCGAAGGATCTGCCGACCTCGGCTTAGGTGGACCCCTCCTGGGTGGACACCTGGCGAGGTGGCAGGAGGTCGCCTGGCTTCGGCCGAGGTGGGCCCGTCTCCGGGTGGCCACCTGGCGAAAGGCGAAGGACCAGCCGACCTCGGCTTCGGTGGACCCCTCCTGGGTGGACACCTGGCGATGCGGCAGGGGGCCGCCCGACCTCGGCCGACCTCACTCGGGCGGACCCCTCCGGGCCCGGGCGCCAATGAGGTGGTAGAGGAACTCCGAGCCGAGCTCGACCTCGGCGAGGGCGGTTTGCTTCAGGCAGTCGTCGGGTGGTGCGGTATGCCGATCCTAGCTTTATGGACGTGGCGCTGACTCCGGCGGGGAAACTTACACGTGGCTTGCTCTCATTCGGCGATACCTGAGCCTGGCCACATCACTGTCATGGCTGTAACAGTTGCCCCCCAGCCCGCCGTTCCGTCGGGACACCGTAGAACGGAACGTCGGGATTAAATGCGGACATGACGTGGGGAGGCGAAGATCTTGCATCATAATTGCCACGATCCTCGCTCGTCGTGGCTCGATGCGGCTGAAGACCTATGGGGAGCCGCCACGCGTCGTCCACTTGCCCGCAATCAATGCATCGCTTCGGGGCAGAGGCCGTTACTCTGCTAACGAGGCGTCGGTGTCGGGCGTGCGCCCACGTGGCGACCATCCAGTGGTCGGAGGCGGAATGATGGGTACGGCTGCTGTCGGCTGAGTTTGAAAGGGAGGGGACTTTCCAGAACGAGGCCTTTTCCCTTGCTTCGTGGGCGGTTTGCTGCAGGCTAACAACTTCTGCTGCTCGCGCTCGTCTGTGCATTTTCGGTGAGTGCCTTCTTCTCCTTCTCTAGCCCTCCTCCTTCTTTCCCACTTCTTTTCCGATCTTTCTGTTCCTTTCTTTTCCATGGCGCGCCGTCGCCATGTCTCTTCCAACCCGGACGAGGCCGGTCCATCCCGGCCGAGGACTCCATCTTCTTCTTCCTCCTCAGGTGAGGAGGTGATTCCGGAGGAGGTCCGCCGGCGTTTGCAACCCGGGGGGATCACCATCGGCATCCCCAGGGGGATCCGGCCCCCTCCGGTTGCACCTGCCGTGCCCCTTCGTTCCCTTCCTGCCTTGCCTTCTCTTCCTGCTCCGCCATCTCTTCCCGCCGGTCCCTCCGGTCATGCTTCTACCATGACCGAAGGTGACCTTTCTCTGCTCCGGGATGCCTATGGCATCCCGGGGTCTATCCGTCTCTTTGCTCCGCGGTCCGGGGAGCGCGTCACCATGAGTGGCCCCAGCCGCATTGCTTTCTACGAAGACTTCCTCCACGGGGGTCTTCGTTTTCCTCTGCACCCTTTCTTTCTTTCCTTCCTCAGCCACTTCCGGCTCGTCCCGGCCCAGCTGGCTCCTAATGGCATCCGGGTCATCTTCTCCTTTATTGTCTTCTGCCACTTTCACGGGTTCGTTGCCCGTTTTTCTCTCTTCAGGGCCCTGTTCACCCTGAAGAAGTGCTCCACCGATGACGGCTGGTGGTACATCTCGCCCTGGCCTAGGTGTCTCCGGTTCGACCTCCCTTCCTCGGTCAAGGGATGGAAGAGCCGGTTTTTCTTCGCCTCGGTCGACGATGTCGATTGGGCCTGGAGCGAACCGGACCGGTCGCCGAACCGGAATTCCCGAGTGGAGTCTGCGGACCAGGAGTCCTACACCCAGCTCCTGAGTGACGTGGTCCCGGCGCTCGAGGTTCTGCTCTCTGAGCAGAACCTTTATGAGGCCGGCATCAGTCCCATCCGTGAGACTGGTGAGATTTGGCCCCGCATTGATTTCTGCCTCCCCCTCTTTCTTTAAGATCGAGCTGTCTGACCTTCTGTCTTTTTCATTTTGCAGGGATGAAGTTTTCTTTGGAGAACCTCCTGGAGGGGGCGGCCCAGCGGGACGTCGTGGAGGTGGATGAGCCCGCAGCGAAGAGGGCTCGTACAGAGACGAGCCGGGAGGTCGTGGCGGCGACCGTGCCCGACCCAGCTGCTGCCATTTCCCCGCCCAGGCCACCTCAGGGCGGGGTTCCTGGTACTTCGGCCACGCGACCTGGCGGCGCCGCAGAGAGAGCTCCAGCGCCCGCCGCTCCGCCTGTCTCCGGGCCTGTCATCGCCGCCAGTCCGACAGCGCCGTCTGTGGTGACCGCCGGCCCGTCGGTTGCGGCTCCGGCCGAGGGGGCAGCTGCCGCAGGGGCCGGCCCGAAAGGTCCGGCACCGGTGATCTCCCACCGGGACTCGGTCATCCTCGACAGGGGACTGGCGGAGAAGATGATGGAGTACGCCTCCACCGCCCGGGACCGCCGAGCTCGGGGCGGCCGAGACTATGCGGACGCTCTGCTCGGCATCCTTCCTCAGCTTTTCACGGTAAGTGCGAGCTTCCTCTTCTTCCTTGTTTCAACCTCGAGGCTTTCTGCCTCTGCTTTGACGTGCGTCGTTTTTGCCACTGCAGATCGGGAACGACGTCCTCTTACTGAGGAATTACCTCATAGGGAACGCCAAGAGGGACTCCGATCGGGAGCTGAAGCTCGGCAAGCTCGCGGCCGACGTGAAGGATCTGATGGAGAAGGGGGCCGAGCTGCGAGCCGAGAAGCAAGCCCTCCAGTCCGACCTGACGCGTTCCGAGGAGCGGAACAAGGAGTTGGAGGCCTCCTTGTCGGAGGAGCGGACCTCCAACCAGCGCCGGACCGAGGAGGAGGCGGCGGAGAAGGCCCGCCTGCAGGCCCACTCCCAATGGCTGGAGCGCCAGCTGGAGGAGGCCCGGCGAGAGGTGGCCGCGGCGAAGGACCGGAGTGCCTACGTCAACGGGCTCCTGGAGGCGGCCAAGCGAGAAGCACAAGAGGCCGTCCCCAAGTTCCGGGCCTCCGAAGAGTTCACGTCGGAGGTCCGGGAGGCCGCCGTGGACTCCTTCCTGAAGGGGTTCCGGATGTGCCGGAAGAAGGTGGGGGCCTTCTTCCCCCAGCTGGACCTGAGCGGGGTCGTCGTCGGCGGCAGGAAGCCAGGGGGCGAGGGCAGGGCTCCCGGCAAGGCCAAAGCGGCACCTGCGGCGCCGTCGACCAGCGATGCCGCGGCCCCGGAACAGCCCCAGGAGCCGGCCACTATAGAAGTTGAAGAAGCAGCGCCCGCGCCTCCGGCAGATGGCTCCGAACCCGCACCCCAGTGACCCGGCGCTGTCTTTTTGTTTTATCTCTATAGTTTTTGTTCTTTGGGGAGTCCCGGCCTGTCGGGGCTCCCAGCTTGTAGCGATTACTTATATTAATGAAGATCCAAGCTTTACCGAAACCTTGTTCGTCGTTTCATCTTACTTTTCTCTTCTTTTCTTTCTGAGATGTCGGTCTGGAATACCTGAAAATACTGCAGGCCTGGTCCTTCCATTGCTCAAATCGAAAGATGGGGCCCGCTGAGTCATGTCGCAGCAAGGCAAGCCTTAAGCAGGTCCAATTTTGGGTTGCCTTCATGCTCGGGCGAACAACACGGTTTCTGCACCGTCTTCCAGGCCGAAACCCGGGATCTCTGGACTAAGCTTGGTGCCGCAGGCTTTCTCAAGCTTTGCGCGGCTCACTGAGCTGTGCCCCGGGCTTGCACGGGAAAACCGGCAACGGCGCCATCTTCCAGGCTGAGGCCCAGGATCTTCCGGGCTGAGCTCGATGCCGCAGGCTTTCTCAAGCCTTGCGTGGCTTGCTGAGCTGTGCCCCGGGCTTGTGTGGGCGAACTGGGTTCGGCGCCACCTTCCAGGCCGAAGCCCAAGATCTTCCGGACTGAGCTCGATGCCGCAGGCTTTCTCAAGCCTTGCGCGGCTTGCTGAGCTATGCTCCGGGCTTGCGTGGGCGAACTGGGTTCGGCGCCACCTTCCAGGCCGAAGCCCAGGATCTTCCGGACTGAGCTCGATGCCGCAGGCTTTCTCAAGCCTTGCGCGGCTTGCTGAGCTGTGCTCCGGGCTTGCGTGGGCGAACTGGGTTCGGCGCCACCTTCCAGGCCGAAGCCCAGGATCCTCCGGACTGAGCTCGACGCCGCAGGCTTTCTCAAGCCTTGCGCGGCTTGCCGAGCTGTGCTCCGGGCTTGCATGGGCGAACTGGGTTCGGCGCCACCTTCCAGGCCGAAGCCCAGGATCCTCCGGACTGAGCTCGATGCCGCAGGCCTTCTTGTTGAAGTTAGAGGGGAGTGTTTGAAGTGGGGAAGCTTTGTTACAGAAACTGGGAGCCTTACATCACTGGTAGTACATTCTCAGGTTCGAGGAGTTCCATGTCCGGGGGAACCTGGCACCTCCCAATTCTTCCAAGTAATATGCTCCATGAGGGAGGGCTTCCGCCACCCGATATGGGCCTTCCCAGTTGGGTGCAAGCTTGCCGCATTCCCGTGGCTGGGAGGCTTCTGCGCGTCGGAGGACCAAGTCCCCGGGACGAAAAACCTTCGGCCGCACTCGGGAGTTGTAGTATCTGGCTACACGTTGCCGGTACGCCGCCATTCGGATTCGGGCCTTGTCCCTCGTCTCCTCGAGAAGGTCTAGGTTGAGCATCATCCTGGCCGGGTTTTCTGTCTCGTCGTATTGCTCCACGCACAGCGTGGGTAGGCTGAGCTTGATCGGGATGACTGCCTCGGCTCCGAAGACGAGGTTGAATGGAGTTTCATCGGTAGCCGTCCTTGGGGTGGTGTGGTATGCCCAAAGGACGCTGGGAAGCTCGTCGACCCACCTGCCCTTGGCTTGGTCCAGCCGCATGCGGAGGCCCTGAAGAATGGTCCTGTTCGTGACTTCGGCTTCCCCGTTGGTCTGAGGGTGCGCCACCGAGGTGAAGCGATGCCTGATGCCGAGGTCGCTGCAGAAATCTTCGAACTCCCAACAGTCGAACTGGCATCCATTGTCGGTGACCACGGTGTGGGGGAGGCCGAAGCGGCAGACAATGGACTTCCAGAAGAACTTGGCGACGTTTGCTTCGGTGATTCTTGCCAAGGGCTCGGCCTCGACCCACTTTGTGAAGTAGTCGACAGCCACTATCAAAAACTTCCGTTGGCCGGACGCCGGCGGGAATGCGCCCAGGAGGTCCATCCCCCACTGGGCGAACGGCCAGGGGGCTGAGAGCTGAGAGATCGGGTTGGAGGGTTGCCGCTGCACCGTGGCGTGACGCTGGCACCGATCGCACTTCTTCACGAAGTCGGCGGCGTCTTCCTTCATTGTCTCCCAGAAGTAGCCTTGACGGAGGGCCTTGTAGGCCAATGCTCTGCCCCCCACGTGGTTCCCGCAGATGCCTTCGTGAATCTCCCGGAGCACAAGCTTGGCGTCTGTGGGTCCGATGCACTTGAGGAGGGGGTAGGAGTAGGATCTTCGATACAATTGCCCGTCTATCAGGACAAATCGCGCGGCTTTTTTCCTGACGAGGCGAGCCGCCTGTCGGTCCTCCGGCAGGGTGCCGCTGACGATGTACGCAGCGTACTTGTCCATCCAGCTGGGCTCCTGGCTGACCTGATGGACCTCCACCGGTGCTTCGAGGCTTGGGACCTCAAGGCGCTCCATATGAGCGCGTCCCAGCATCGCGTCCGACAGGGTCGCCAGCCGGGAGAGGGCGTCTGCACGGGCGTTCTCCCCGCGAGGGATGTGGAAGATGTTGAAGCGGAGGAATTTGGACGCGCCCGCCTTGACGAGCTCCAAATACTTCGCCATTTGGGGGTCGTGCGCGACGTACTCTCCGGACACCTGCCCCGCTACGAGCTGGGAGTCAGTAAAAGCTCTGAGGTTGGTCACGCCCAGCTCGCGGGAGACTCTCAGTCCGGCGAGAAGTGCCTCGTACTCCGCCTGGTTATTTGTCGCGGGGAATTGGAAACGGAGTGCGCACTCGGCGACAACCCCATCGCCGTTGGCAAGGATGAGCCCAGCTCCGCTTCCGCCGGAGTTTGAGGCTCCGTCTACATGGAGGATCCAGGCGTCCTCTCCGGGCTCATCGATGCCGACCTCCATCGGCCGGGCCGGGGGGCCCTCCTCGGGCTCCTTGCCCAAGCCTGCACATTCGACCAAGAAATCGGCCAGCACTTGTGCCTTCATGGCCGACCTCGGTCGGTATGTAATGTCGAACTCGCTGAGTTTCAGTGCCCACTTGGCCAATCGTCCCGAGGTATCGGGTCGGCTGAGCACCGCTTTCAGCGGTTAATCCGTCAAGACGGCGATGGGATGCGCTTGGAAATAGGGCCTGAGACGCTGGGCAGACACTATTAGCGTAAAAACGAGTTTCTCGGGTCGGGAATACCTGATCTCCGCGTCCCGGAGAAGTTTGCTGGCATAGTACACCGGCCGCTGGAGCCCCTGGTCGTCGGTTCGGACCAAGACAGAGCTGACGGCCTCCGGGGTAACCGCCAAGTAGAGGGTAAGCTCCTCCCCCTCCTCGGGTCTGGACAGTAAAGGTGGCGATGCGAGCGTCTTGTTCAGCTCCTCGAAGGCCTGCTGGCACTCCTCGGTCCAAGCAAAGCCATTCATCTTCCTCAGCACCTTGAAGAAGGGACGGCAGCGGTCCGCCGACCTGGAAATAAAATGGCTAAGGGCCGCAACCCGGCCGGTCAGTTGCTGCACTTGCTTCTTGGAGGCTGGCTGCTCCATGTCCAGGATGGCCTGGACCTTCTCCGGGTTGGCCTCGATTCCTCTTTGGGTCACCATAAACCCTAGGAACTTCCCGGCGGAGACGCCGAAGGCGCACTTCGCCGGGTTCAGCTTCATCTGATGGTGGCGAAGGTTGCCGAATGCCTCCGTCAGGTCGGCCACGTGGTCCGAATCGAGTTTGCTCATCACCAGCATGTCGTCCACGTACACCTGCATGTTGCGGCCTATCTGGTCTTTGAAGACTTTATTGACCAGACGTTGGTACGTCGCCCCCGCGTTCTTGAGGCCGAATGGCATCATCCTGTAACAGAAAGTCCCGCGGTCAGTTATGAAGGCAGTGCGCTCTTCGTCCTCTGGGTTCATCCGGATCTGGTTGTATCCGGAGAAGGCGTCCATGAATGACAGGAGGCGATGCCCCGAGGTGGTGTCGACCAGCTGGTCGATCTTCGGCAGAGGGAAGCTGTCCTTTGGGCAAGCTCGATTGAGGTCGGTGTAGTCCACACAGATCCTCCACTTACCACTACTCTTCTTTACCATGACCACGTTTGCTAACCAGCTGGGGTATTGGACTTCTCGGACAAACCCGGCGGCGAGGAGCTTTTCTACCTCCTCATTGATCGCCTTCTGTCTCTCCATGGCGAAGCTTCTCTTCTTCTGGCGGACCGGGCGGCAATCTGAGTCCACGTTCAGGCTGTGCATGTTGATCTCGGGCGGGATGCCCGGCATGTCGGCCGCCGACCAGGCGAACATGTCAGCGTTGGCACGGAGGAACTCCAGCAGGCGGGTTCGCTCTTCCTCGGGGAGCTGGGCCCCGACTTGCACCGTCTTCAGGGGGTCCGAACCGAGGGAAAAAGTTAGCAGGCGCTCTACGGGCCCTCCCCTGGGTTCCTTCTCTCTCAGGTCGAGATCTTCGATATCGTGGGCGAGCTCTGCGCTCCTGGTGCCTGGGACTGTCTGGAGGCAGAGCGGGACCGGTTGGATCGTCCCCTTCATTTCCCCGAGCCCGGAAGGCGTGGGGAACTGCACCAGCAGCCTCCTCGTGGAGATGGTGACGTCCAGTTGGTTGAGCCCGGGACGCCCGAGAATGGCGTTGTAAGGCGAAGGGAGCTTGACGATAGTGAATGTTATCATGACGGTCGCCTGCCGAGGCGGGGATCCGGCGGTGACCGGGAGAGTGATCTCTCCTTCGACCCCCACGGAGTCCCCTGTAAAACCTACCAGTGGGATGTGCACTGGTTTCAGCTGATCGAGAGACAAGTTCATCCGAGAGAAAGCATCGTAAAAAAGTACGTCGGCCGAGCTTCCACTATCCACCATGATTCGATGTACAGGATGCTTCGCGATGGTCATCTCGACCACCACGGCATCATTGTTTACATTGTCATTAATTTCCCCTCCCTTGGGAGGGATTACATTCTCCGGGACTTCCCGGGCTCTCTTCTCTTTTCGGCCGGACCCGCGTGAGATCATGCCCACGGGCTTCTCCGTTGGGCGTTTGTCGATCGCGGGGACAGGCGGTAAGGCCGCGAGCGGCTGCCCTTCAGAGGGGACCTCGTTCTTGACGAACTTCCTGAGGTAACCCCTCTCGATCAGCTCCTCAATCTCCCGCTTCAGATGGCGACACTCCTCCGTGTCATGTCCGTGCTCGCGGTGGAACTGGCAGTACTTTGATTTGTCTCGGGCGGCTCTCGGGTTCTGAGGTGGAGGTCGGCGGAGGTAGCGCTCGCCCTCGATTTCCATGAGGATTTTCGCTCGAGGCGCGAGGAGAGGGGTGTACCTCCGCTCGGGAGTGGACTCGGCCCTCGGCCTTGGATTCGGGCGAGGGTCGGCGGACGGCCCGGGCCTCCGAGCTCCCGGGGCGTCCCTCGGAATTTGCTTCTTCGGAGTCTTCCCGTCCAGCTCTCGGCGGGTGCGGTCAGCCTCCTCCGCTCGGATGTACTTGTGGGCGCGGAGGAGGAGCTCGGAATACGTCCTGGGCGGCTTCTTGTCCAGGGAATAGGTCAGGCGGGATGTCTTGAGCCCGCGCTTCAAAGCCAGCATAGCGACGGGCTCGTCCAAGCTGTAGATCTCCAGGGCTACGGTCTTAAACCGGGTGATGTAGTCTCGGAGCAGCTCCTGGTCCTGCTGGCGGACGGAGAAGAGGCTGTCCACCTCCCTCGGCACCTTTCGACAAGCGTCGAAGTGCGCCACGAACTTTCCTTCCAACTGCTGGAAGGAGCAAATGGATCCGGGCTCGAGACGGGTGAACCAGACTCGAGCGGCCTTCCGAAGGGTCGCTGGGAAGGCGATGCACAGGAGGGCGTCGGTGGCGCCCTGGACCCTCATGAGAGCTTTATAGCTCTCCAAATGGTCCAGGGGGTCGGTGGTCCCGTCGTAGGGGTCCACCTGCGGCATGTGGAACCGTTTCGGGATCGGTTCCGCCTGGATCTCTTCAGAGAAAGGGGGGCGGGAGTCGTAGCCCGCCGGGTCAGCTGACGAGTTCTGCAGGTCGGCGAACCGTCGGGCAAACTCCGCCAACTTGCGCTCGTGCTCTTCTAGACGCCTCTCGGCCTGGCGCCTGACGGCTTCGTCGGTGGAGTCTTCCACCGAGACTGCAGGTGAAGGGGGCGCCGATCGGTCTCGGTGCGAGGTCTGGCCCCGGCGTCGCTTGCTGCGATGCGCCGTTTCGGCCCCATCGGCCGGGGATCGACTCTCGTGATCCTCCGAACCGGAATAGTTTCTCTTCGGGGGAGCTTGGTGGCTCCCTCGGGGGTTGGAGATGGCCCGCGGATGGGACGGCCTACCCCGGATTGAGCGCAGGCTCCCATGCTGCCCCGTGGCTCGTGCCGCGGGAGTCCCTGGCTGTGGCTGAGTGGCCAGGGACCGTTGCTGATGCTGAAGCTGTCGGACCGCTGAGGTCAAGGTCTGCAGCTGCTGGACGATGGCCGCAAGGGATCCGTCCACCGGGGTAGGCTGCTACGGAAGAGGAGGGGGAGCCGGAAGCTCCCGTTCGGGGGTGTGGCCCCCTGGAGGGGAGTGGGTTTCTCCCACACGGCTGGTAGACGCCTCGCGACCACGAGTGACCACCATTGCTGGAGAGCGTGACACCTGCAGAAAGCTGGTTCCCGCTAGGGGTTAGTGTCCTGTCCCCCTACCTGGCGCGTCAATCTGTTGCCGCTCTCGTCGCCGCGCCCGTGCCACGGATCAGCCGATCCTTCCTGACCGCCTGGCGAAGGAGCCTCCCTTCCTGCGGAGAACCTGCAACAAAGGGGTTAGAAGACCCTGGCCGGGGATCCCGGCGAGGGAGCTCCGACGGTCAAGTCAGTAGACGATGAGAAGGAACAGACTCTCCCACCCGGACCCTCGAAAGGGTCCCAGATCTAGAGAGTTAATTGGTGAAGGAAGCGCTCTGGGGACCGGAATCTCGGCTGGGCCTGCTTGACGAACTCACGCCCAGTGTTCCCCTCTCGGGATCTCTGGTTTTTCTCTCGGTGAAAGGCCTTGTGCCCGTGCTTCCTCCTTGTCCCCAGGCTAATTTGGCTTACCTTGTCGTCCCCAGATTCTTCCTTCTTTATCCCCTTCCGTCGCGCATTTGTCTTTTTCTGCCTCGGGAACCCTCCTCCCCCGTCCTCTTCTCTTTTCCCTTTTTGGTGAAGGGTGCCAGGCGGCTTTCCGACCTCGTCCGCCGGGCCCAGCAGGGAAAAGGCAAAGACAGAAGAGAAAAAGAGGGAGGGCGGCGCTGGCAGAGCGGCCGGTCGTCAGGCCTCGGGCTCCGTGAGAGCGCTCTCTTCCCCGAGCGTGGGCGCCACCCATTTATGGGGCCTGTTCCGTCAGGATCGGGTCTCTCGGCTGCGGGACCTGTCGGGCCGATGCAAGTGACGTTCTGCGTGCCGCCGCCCTCCGTACGGGACGCCGTCTGGGGTCGGTACGGCCCGAGGGATGGCCTCGGGACCTGTCTCCTTCCCCGGGGGCCTCTCCGTACGAGCGGTCTGACCTCGGCTGAGTTGGACCCGTCTCCGGGGGCCAACTGGCGAGGGGTGAAGGATCTGCCGACCTCGGCTTAGGTGGACCCCTCCTGGGTGGACACCTGGCGAGGTGGCAGGAGGTCGCCTGGCTTCGATCAAGGTGGACCCGTCTCCGGGTAGCCACCTGGCGAAGGGCGAAGGATCTGCCGACCTCGGCTTAGGTGGACCCCTCCTGGGTGGACACCTGGCGAGGTGGCAGGAGGTCGCCTGGCTTCGGCCGAGGTGGGCCCGTCTCCGGGTGGCCACCTGGCGAAAGGCGAAGGACCAACCGACCTCGGCTTCGGTGGACCCCTCCTGGGTGGACACCTGGCGAGGCGGCAGGGGGCCGCCCGACCTCGGCCGACCTCACTCGGGCGGACCCCTCCGGGCCCGGGCGCCAATGAGGTGGTAGAGGAACTCCGGGTCGAGCTCGACCTCGGCGAGGGCGGTTTGCTTCAGGCAGTCGTCGGGTGGTGCGGTATGCCGATCCTAGCTTTGTGGACGTGGCGCTGACTCCGGCGGGGAAACTTACACGTGGCTTGCTCTCATTCGGCGATACCTGAGCCTGGCCACGTCACTGTCATGGCTGTAACACAAACCACAATATTTTTGATAGCAATCCTTGCATGAAGAATGAACTTAATCTAATCAGGCAGAGCATCTGATCTTGAATTTGTCATGGATTGCTGATTTTGGAAGTTAGCCACTAGGATGATCAGATTCCAAGCTCCAGTAAGCCGCTAAACAATTTGCATGCTAAGCTGCGGTTTCAAGTCAGTTTCATAACTCTAGTCGAAGCCACCAAAAACAAGAACAGTAGCTGACGAAGTTGGTCCCTCTGTTCGCAAATTTGTGGTACTAACATTCTGAATTTCAAAAGCTTTCATGATATCTCACCTTTGTGAAGAAAACAACAACACCTAAATTCCTTGCTAAGTGAGGTGCGATTCAGTGAAGCTAAATCTGTCAGGTTTTTTTCACGATACTGAAACACCTCCTGTCTTTCTACAGGGCAGCTATTTATTAAAATTGTCAATGAAGGGAAATGGTTTTAAGAACATTGAAAGAAAAGAGTACTTGATGGGATCACTACTAGTCTTCTGCAGTTTATATTACTATTTGCTTAATTTTATGCTTTCCATGACATCAATGTACAAGGAGCTGGGAAACAATTTATACATTCTAAGTTTCCTTTCTTTCTGAATATTTTAATTGTTGTTGCTAAGTTATTTGAGGTGATCTGTTTGGTTTTGTCTGTACATTTCATGGGTGGTATAGGTTCTTTTCTTGGTGGACTGCCATTTTCAGCTGACCACTATCTTTTACAAAATTCTTCCATATGTTCAATAATTACAAACGAAAGCAATGTTCCTTCATCAGTTCTATAACTTCTTTTCTGGACTTGACTCTAGTCCTAGGACTCAAATTAGCATCAAAACAAATTTTCTTTCTGTGCTCTATTTTACTTGCACTGTGTAACATGTGCATAAAGAGCATTCTTCTCCTGCAAAAGTTTTTTTTTTTTTTTTGATGTGACTTCACCTGCAAAAGTTTGCCTTGTATTTTGACAGATTCTGATGGAGATGTGGCAGCCAGGGATTCATTTTCTGCAGAGAACCTCCCATCAGATGGCTTTTGATGGGTAGAGCTAAAAATCCATCAAGGCTTGTATTGGAGTTGAAGCTGTAATACCGGGCTTGGGCTGAAGTCGGCAAGCCCAGCCGACTTCAATCCAAACCGGTTTAGAAAAAAAAAATAGCTCGACGGAGACGGAACAAGGGAGGGGAGTTCGTCGAGGTTTTCGTCGGAGGACTCCGAGGGAAGAGTCGTGAGAGGTGAGGGAGGAGGTCGGCGAAGGGTCCATGAGGGTTTGGGACTCGGTGGTAGGGTTTTAATCGGTGAGGAAACGCTCAAAATTTTTTTAAAAAAAATCCCTCACCGCCACCTCTCGAGCCACCTCCACGCTCCTTCTCTCTCCGACGAGCGACCGGGAATCCCAGACGCCGCCGGTAAGTTCCTTTCCATTTAAATCAAATTTTTGGGAGAATTGTGATGTTTTTTTTTTTTAGTTTCCAGTTTAGTTTGGGGTCGTTCGTCGCCGCCGCCGCCGTTGCCATCGTCGCCGCCTGCCCTTGGTCCGTGAAGGCCCTGCGACAACCACTCCGTGGTTGCCGGCAGCTGGGGGGAGGGAGAGGCCGGATCGGCCGGATCAAGGAGGCAGGGGGGAAGGTTGTTCGGGAGAAAGAAAATAAAAGAGAAGAAAGAAAAAAAAATAATTAAAAAAAATATATAATAAAGAAAGAGGAGAGAGAAAGAGGAGAGAGAATGAAGAGAAAGAAAGAGGAGAGAGAAGGAAGAGAGAAAGAGGAGAGAGAGAGGAGAGAGAAAGAGGAGAGAGAAGGAAGAGAGAGAGAAGGAGGAGAGAGAAGGAGGAGAGAGAAGGAGGAGGAGAGAGGAAGAAGAGAGAGAATCAAGGGATTTTTTCGAGATTCATGAAATTTGGGAATTTAGTTTTTTTAATTAAATTATTTATTAATGTAGGGAATCAGTCTACTGAGCAGGAAGGCATCGCGTAAAATTCGGGTACTGACTAATATCGGATATTCTAAGAATAGCGTGTTAAGGTAAGGAATTTTGTACTGATCATTCCTTTATGCTTGAATTTATTATGGTCTGGTTTGATCTAGCATATATGTTTTATGTATTTGCACGTGTGGTACTATATAACATGGCATAGTTGTTTTCTTGAGATAGACATTGTGGTTTTATTGTCGGTATTTCATGCATGATGTTATAAAGAAAATTGATATCTGGATGGGTTGGACCATGATACCGGATTGTTAAATAGGTTGAATCATGAAACTGGATATCGAGTGGGTGGGACCACGATATCGGTTATTAAAATCGGTTGGACCACAATATCGGTTATCGAGTGGGTCGGACCACGATGCCGGTTATCGAGAGGTCATAAAAGATATGTTTTGACAAGTGTTAATGAAGTAAATATGGTTTTTGGTCTAGCCATGCTACGGTAGCACCGTGGTTATACAGCCTGAGCCATGGGCTTTGTACGTGGGAGCCGGCCACGGGCAGATAGTACGTGGGACAGCCATCCACGGGCTTAGTACATGAACAGGACCGACCATAGTATGCATGATCGCTTTGTGGTTGCCAGTCATTGGCTGGTACATGACCGTGGCTAGTCCAGAACCCTAAAGATAAAGGTTCAATAATGGGAATTCTAAAGGAAAATGTAAAAATATCAAGGTGTGTAATATATGAGGCCTAAATCATTTGATTGCATGACATAACATACTGGTACTTTATTATTTCAGAAATTTATATTATTAATTGGAATGATCTTATGGATACCTTACTGGGCTGTTAAGCTCACTTCTTACCTTTTGATTTTTCAGAGACTCAGAATGCGTGACAGGATTTGGACTGGGCGTGAGATAAATTTCCATATATGCTGAGTTCGTTAGAGTTAATTTCGGTTACTGATGTTTGTGAATCAGTAGACCGATTAGTAACGTCGACTAAATAAATGGATTGTACACTTGTTACTTGTTTGTTTATATAATATTAATTTTAATTTGATATGGTTAACTTTTGGTGTACCTAGGCCTTGCATGATCTCTAGGATAAAACCTAGAGTTTGTGCGGCCGGTCACGTAGCTGATTCCGGTGCTGGATTCGGGGCATGACAGAAGCAGCATACTGCTTTCAAGGGGTATCACATGCATGCAAAGCAAAATGTTTTTCATCTTGAACTAAATATTTTCATCCAACAATCTAAAGGTTTTATTAAAGAAAATAAGCTAGGAACATAAGGAAAATAAGCTCAAGGAACAGGGCGAAGCATTGCTTTGTGAGAAACTATGACCAAGCATGCAGTTGGAATCTAGCATGAGCCAAGAATTAAACAATTGGACATTAGCAATGTAACTCAGACAGGCTCTGCAGAACCTCACCATCCCAGCAACTTTAACAGTGATGTCGTCTAAAGTCAGACCAAAATCTGTTATTGTTAATTTTTAGATCTCCTGCTGCAGTTGCGAGAGGCTTTATCTGCTCAAAATTGGTCTAACCACCTCCTGAATATGCCTCCCTTTCGCTTCTTCACCAATGCATTAGACTGTTAATAGTTCTTGAGGAAGGGTCTACCATGCATGCGTATGGACTTGATGACAATTTTTACATAGGTGCCCGAATATATATGCACAAAATTTCCTTTCTTAGGTAGTCATTTTTCTGAAAAAATTCAACATGCTGACAGAAACTTTTTACCTGAGTAGCTACTAGTGATTGGTATGAAGTTAAATATTTGATAACAGCAGGCAACAAGATTCAGTAAACATTTATTTTCTTTGCACATTTTTGTTCGGTTAGAAAGAATTAGTAGACAACATGTCTTCTTATTATATGAAATGGAAAGAAACAAGGAAAAACATTGATTGTTATATCACTTAATGTTCAGCTTTTGAAACTTTGACCATGAAACGGATCTCTTGGTGGGCAATATCCTGGAAAAGATATAGCTTGTTTTTAGCCACTACCGAGTGTTTATATGATAATTTGAGCCAAATACCTAGTCACCCTACCTATCTATAGTCCAAAAGTTGATGGGCAACTCTTAGTGGGAAACACCAGTGTGCAACTGAATAAAGCATAGAGCACCACCCATTTGAATATTGGTTCCGTGAAGAAGGTCCTTGTTGCATGATTCTTGTTTCCGACAGGCATCAAGAATATCAATGGTCCCAATGATCTGTGTCACATGGAACTTTATATTTGTGTTGATAAGATGATGTCAAAAGCCTTGGGCATGAAAGCAGCGCATGTATGAATCATTACATGCTCCACCAGAGAAACCGGTTATAGACCAGCAAATGATAACTAGTTATGGGTTTTTCATATATTGTATCATGAGGGAACAAGCTTTCTCTAATTCAGCTTGGAAATTAGTAATCATTATGCATGCATCCAGAATAATTCAAAGCAAGGATTCAGGACATCTTATGAGATACCGGGATGGGATACCATCTCATGTCTTGGCACGTAACATCTCACCTCCTAGCATTCCAATCGGGATGTCTCGGAACATTTTCTATCTTGAATGTCTGGACGAGACGGGATGCCGGTGCATCCCATTTCATGAAAAAACTGGAACAGTTCTGTCTCGTGGGATTTAAAATTTTGATTCAAAGCTGATCTAATTTTGCACCTTATTTTTCTTTTGACAGTCACTATTAAAATGATCGAACAATAAGGTGAGTACTTCCGGATCAAATTGTTAGATGCTCTTCCAATTTTGCAATATATGCATATGCCAATATATGAGGACATTATTTTGGTATCGCATTGGAGATCCGTGCATTTATCTTTCTTGGTGTTCATTTTTTTTGTAGCTTAAATTCTGCAAAGTTTGGATCTCCACTGGGGTTACCACTGATGAAGCCAGTTCTCTCACAAATGCCAGCTAACGGGTGCGTGATCCGCATGACCCATGCATTTTTTTACCATTTTTTATTTTATTATTCAATTAATTTCAAAATTAATTATTTTAAACTGTTATTTTATTTATTTCTTATTTAATGAAATAATGGCTAGTTTGAGAGCATTTTGGAGATTTTCTCGGGGATTTTGAGCCTATAAATAGGCCTCTATCCCAGCCATATAAAACATCCAAGAATTTCAAGCTCTCTCTCTCGTATATTCCTTTATTCCATATTTTCTAAAATTCTTTCTCTCTCTCATCTTTTTTACTTTGAAAATTTTGGATCGAAGACGAGTTGATCGGCATCTGTTCGAGATCGTGTCACCGACGGTCGTTGGAGTGTTGGCTTCGGGTTGTACTTTGGAGAAGATCGTGTGATCCAATCTTTCTTTACACTGCATCATTCCTTAGACTTAATATAGTAGAAGACAGATCCATCAATGACCAGCTTTACCAATTTCAAGAGTACCTTAAGAAATTTCAAGCCAATGAAGATAAATTCTTTAAAGGATTTAAGGTCTCTATCCTTTTAGATAAAATGCCTCTTGCTTGAAATGGCTTTGTCAAAAGTCAGCTCCAAAAAACAAAGAGAGCTAATCCTGACCTAACTTTTAAACTCAATTAGGATAGAAGATCAACATAGGTCTAAAATCCAGTAAACTAGAATTCCAAGTGTCCAAGCTAACTTAATCCAACAATACCAGACCAACAACAACACTACACCAAAATCAAAACTTAGATTTCAACCAAACCACCAATACTAGTCAAACCAACCTAACCGGTTTAACCCAAACAAGTTCAAATCCTCGAATAAAACCTTTAAAGCCAATAATACTAGATCCAACAAGCCTGTCCAAGGTTCAAGTAAAAGTTCTATTTTATGTGCGGAAGGACAAATCATCTTGTAATAGACTGCTTTCATTAGAAGAAGGAGCCTCTTCGCAAACCTTTTGCTTCCTCCGGATCCCAAGTTCATGTAGTTCAATGTCTAAAAGATCTTTATAAACTTTGAAAAGGGAGGACTCCTAACTTAGAATTTTTCAAAGTATGGGGGTGCTTAGTCAAGATTAACATCCCTGAACCCAAAAGAGAAAACTAGAATCTAAGACTATAAATGCTATATTTATAGACTATGTCCAAAATAGTAATGCCTATAAATTCTTAGTATTAAAATCAGAGGTTAGTGATATAGTAATTTTTTTACTAAAAATTTTAAAAATTTCTTTAAATTATGATTATAAAGCTTTAATTGATATATTAAATCAATAGACAACTAATAAAAAGATGAATACTCATATTTTGATCAGGTATAAAACTGTTAGAAACAAAATAAAAAAAGTGATATCACCATAATTTATAAGATCAAAAAATAGCCTGACAGATCTTTAGACCAAGGGCCTTTCGAAGGCTGCGATATCTGAGACATTGAGGGGGATGGGGCTTAAGTCCACATATTAATCACCAGAGTGAACTCCTAACCCATGATTAAGGTTCAAAAGAAACGACCTTTGAGGTGATGTTTGAATGCATTAATTTGGAGTCTGTCTCCATTCCATCCATATGGTGTGGTGCTATATTGTGACGGTTAAGTTGAGCATAGCTCTTAATAGATCAAAGATTGTGAATTCTGTGAGGTACGATTTCATTGCACGTACCCTTGGAGAATCTATCTTAGTGAGAGTAGTCGTGAGGCCACGACTATGGGATCAAGACAAATTCCTAACAACTCTCATGAAAATCAAGGTAAGTGCATAGCCAAGATAGCGCTATCCCGTATTATGATCAGCTCATCTTCATACTATATATATTTTATACTAAATACCAGTTAAAACCTAGAAGGTACTTGCACTAAGCACAGTAAAAGTCTAAAAATTTTAAATTATTTACTGAATTTAATAATATTAAAATTTTAATTTTTTTATTTTATTTTTGTAGGGGATTGTTGATGTTACACAAGTTACAAAATAAAATAAAAAAACTTTCCCCCCTCACATGCAACGGGCATGCGATCCGTCCAGCCCATGCATTTTTTTACCTTTTTTTATTTTATTATTCAATTAATCTAAAAATTATTTTTTTTAAATGGTCATTTTATTTATTTCTTATTTTAGTGAAATAACGACTAGTTTGAGGGTATTTTTAAGATTTTTTTTGAGATTTTGAGCCTATAAATAGATCTCTATCCCAGCCTTACAGGGCATCCAAGAATCCTAAGCTCTTCCTTTTCTATATTATTTTGTTCCAAATTTTCTAACATTTTTTTCTCTATTACATTTTTTGCATTTTACAAATTTTGGGTTGAAGACGAGTTGATCGACGTCTGTTCGAGATCGTGCCATCGATAGGTATTAGAGTGTTGGCTTTCAAATTATATCTTAGAGGAGAACATGTGGTCTAATCTTTCTTTGCACGAGAAGGAAACCAATTTTATTTTTAGGACAGCAGTCCTATCGGCCAGATTTCCTAATTTTATTATTTTGTATTTGAATTTATATTGATACACCAAAATTATTCTGCTACACATATCATAAAAAAATATTTTTAAATATTTTTAAAATATATATATATATTTATATATTATAAATATCAAAAATTATATTTGAAATATACTATGCTTTTGTTCGAGTATGCTCTCTTTCAATCCATGGATGGTTTGACACGATTGGATGTCGTAGATGATAGGTTGCCTCTTTAGTTAACTCGGTTCCCTTTTGAACTTTCCAATAAAAAAAAAAGAAAAATTCTCATCTATTTATTTCTACTGTATTAGCAGTTCCTTTAAATCAATAGAACGATTATGCCATGGCTAATGGGATCGATGTGAACATGATGCTCTTATACTCACTAGCAGTCATTGATAAGACTGAACATTGGATCCAGTTTCTCCTGCGGAAATTTCTCCATCAGCACTCCCACATCATGAGGCATGAGCACTCCTCACCTCTCTGCTTAACAATCATGATTAACTATAATAACAATAATTAGTACATATAAATTATATGAGAGAGAACATAAATAACAAAGAAGGAATCAAGGACCTGGTGCTTCTAAATGGAAATCCCAAGAATCTCCTCTACTTTAATTTCCCGGCACCACTGTATGACTGAAAAGAAAGGAAAAGAACAAGAGGAGCAGCAGCAGCAAGTGAGCTGTTAAAAGGTGGGAGTGGAGGGAGCGTGAAGAGATGAGAAATCCCTTCTCTCATTGGGATGGAAAGCAAACATCAAACAGTTGATGGTTGGCCAAACTCCATCCAATAAAAAAAAAAGAAAAAAAAAAGAAAAGAAAAAGGGTGGAGAAAAGAAGAAAAGAGAAGGGAGGGTAAAAGGAAAGCCACTTTTTCGCATATACTTACCGCGATGATGGTGGTGACGACGACGACGACGACGACATCCTCATTCCCCACATACCCACTTCTCTCTCTTGCTTTGTTCTTCTTCTTCTTGTTTCCAAGAGTTTTCTCAGGGTCATGCTCCCACTTGTGCTTTTCGCCATGGAAGGCCTCGGATTGATGCTCTCCTCCTCCTCTTTCTATGGCCTTGATCATAAGTAGCGTTGGACGGCGAGGAGGAGAAGGAAGGGAGGAGGGATGGAGAAGAGTTGCGGGTGCTGGGCGGCGGTTGCTCGCGGGATTAGAGGGGCTTGCAGGTCTTCCAAGGCCGCCAAAGACTCGCCCAATGCCCTCCCGAAGAACAGTCTGGTCTATGATGCAGGTCCGTTTGCTCTTTTCCACTCCCAAAGATCCCTTCTTTTTGGTTTTCTCTCTCTCTCTCTCTCTCTCTCTCTCTCTCTCTCTCTCTCTCTCTCTCTCTCTCTCTCTCTCTCTCTCTCTCTCTCTCTCTCTCTCTCTCTCTCTCTCTCTCTCTCTCTCTCTTATGGTATAGAATTCGTGTCTGTTCTTGCTTATCTGATCAGTTTTGTTGCCAATACTCGCCGCAAGATAGAGCGTAGTTATCTTCCGGCAATCGAAGTTTTCTTTAGATCTGGTAAAAGTTGGTTTTTTTTGGTTTTCGTTAAAGAACAAGTGAAAAAAAAAAAACAGATAAGAGAAGTCCTTCAGTTCAAAAAATGAATACTGGGTACTAAACGAGAAGGAAAACAGGGGCCGAATTAGATCAATCTGAAAGAAGCTCTAGAAAGGGCGGTACCAGCTTCTGGTCTGAGAGGGAACTCTTTTGGTCTTCCAATCAGCCCATAGTGATTTCATCCCTCCAGCCATCCCCTGACCTTTAAAACTTCTTTAAGTGGAAGCAATGGATCCTAGAATTTGGATAGCATGAAATAGACGGGGCATGGATTCATTCCGCTGGCTGTACTCCGGGCTTTAGCATATCTTTGAAGTAAGGCTTTTTGCAAAGGGTCGGGAGGTTAATAAATGAGGCACCAATTCTAGCTGATGACAATAGGAAAGGCAACTCGAAATGCTTGACTATATTACCTTTTTCAGTTGTTCTCCATGAGATGTTTATTATTAATTGCCAGCCACATGAACCCCTTTAGCTTCTTCACAACTGGGACCTCCAAAATTGTTGTGCAAATTGACACCTAATTCCACCAAGTGGATACAAGATGTAAGAAATAAGTTTAAGGACTAGGGGATACTCGCTTTGTAACAACCAATATCAAGTAGACCTTACAAACTTGTCTGTCAAATTCCAATCATTCTCCTCATCCCTCATAAGATGTCCCCTGATTCACACTTTTGATTTGGCTACTGCTTATCATTTTGATCAATAAATGACTGAAAATATGCAATGTGTTAAAATTAGTTCCAAGTTTGCTAGCATTGCAATATCTAAAGACATGAATTGTTCTGTGCATTGAGGATTTTTCTGATTCTTTGAAATTTTCTCGTAGCATTTGGCAGCTATCAAGTCCTAGATTCATTTGTCATCTTATAAGCATGTTTAACATATGGCAGAGGCCAAATATAGCACCACAGATTCACTGTCAGTAAATCATATTTACTTCATGTGCATCCATCCCGGCTGCTTCATGAAATTTAATATCAAAGTTCTAGATGAGAAATTATATTTTCAGTCATATGGGATGATGGGTAAAGAATGTTTAAATAATTATAACTTGTATAGTAACCACATTAGTGCATTGTTGTTTGACAGAGTTGTCTTCCTGCCCGCCATTCTTTAGTGACCTTTACCAAAATTTAGTTGAAACTGTGTGAAAATTCATGCATCTAATAGATACCTGTAGCGTAATGTGACATGCTCATTTACCATTGTTAAGACACTAATTCATTGGAAACCATAAATTACGTCATATATGTCAAACTGGTATCCTTCCCTTTCAAAATTCTAAGGTTCAATTTTGCGGTATATAACTGAAGACCATTATATGCAGGGAACTGTAATTTCATGGTTTGTTAGACCATTAGTCGCATTTACCAGGTTGTTGAACTTTCACATCTGATTTCATTCTGTATCTCTTGCAACATGGTAAACTGAGATAAATGATGTTAAGACTTATAATTTAAATTGTGATGTTCTAACCTATGATTTAACACATTTGTTTCTTTTAAATGCAGCAACTGAGACAAGATATCTAAATGCTAGCAATCGTGAACTTGCTGCTCGTCATGAATCTAATTTTTCTGTGGAAACTGCTGCAAATCCAACTTCTGAAAACAAAGCATCTTGTCAGTTACTTCAGTTTACTTTTCAGGAGCTGAAGTCTGCTACTGGTAACTTCAGACCTGATAGCATTCTTGGTGAAGGTGGGTTTGGCTATGTTTTCAAGGGATGGATAGAGGAGAATGGCACAGCTCCTGCAAAACCAGGTACTGGTATTACTGTTGCAGTCAAGGGTCTGAAGCCTGATGCTCTTCAAGGTCATAGGGAATGGGTGGTAAGTGTCTTGACTGTCAAAATATTTTTGACTTTATAAAAGATGGCTGACTAACAATATATTTTTGGACTGCAGGCTGAAGTTGATTTCCTTGGGCAATTGCATCACCCTAATCTTGTTAAGCTCATAGGATACTGCATCGAAGATGACCAAAGGCTTCTTGTCTATGAGTTTATGGCTAGAGGAAGTCTTGAAAACCATCTTTTCCGAAGTGAGTATATAATGATGCCCAAAGTTGCTTTTCATTTGATACTGTAATGATTTATCACCATCGATCCTTTTCAACTATTTGGGCAAGATTTTATAGTCCTCTGATTATTCCCATCAAGCAATACATCAGTTGTCACTACAGATCCTTTTTAAATTCTTGTTGTAACTAGTGTCCATGTTATGTTAGTCTTAATTTCCTTCTGTCTCGAAGATTGTAATTTAATTTTTCCTGATCTTAAGTAGAATAAGCTGTCAATGTGTCAAAACCCCTTTGAGCTGATGAATACATGGATGGAACTGGAACACGAGTACTTACTGATAATCTGAAGTACATGGTAATGTATTTGATGAGCCTCTTAGTGTGTATTTTATGAGGTTCTTAATGGAGTGGTATATGTAGATGTGTCCTTTAACTGTTGTGCCAAATTGCAAGGAAATTCTCAACCTGCTTTCGTCCTCTTTTCTGCATTGGCTATCTTTTATTTGTACTTAAACTACTATGAAGAAATTCTTAAGCTCAAGTGATTTCTTCTCTTGTAGACCAGGTCTTCATTATGCTAAGACTTTTATAGTTTAACTATTTTTTATAAGCCTTGGTAACAAATTTTCTAATATATTTCTCTTTTAAAACTCCAAACTTTTCACAACTTTAACATTGTATTTGTGGAATGACCAACTCTTGCAGTTGATGAATTCACATGACTTTGATGATTGTGGTGGAAGAATATTTTCTTCCCATATTTCTCAAATTAAGTTTCATTTTTGTTTCTCAGATATAATCTGGCAGCAAACTTGTTATGGTTCTTAGTGTTGTTCCATGTCATTGGCATCTTATATTGGATCTGCAGGTGTTTTAGTATGTTTATTTTAGCCAAGGTTGTACATCTTGGTACCAGGTCCAATACCAGTACGTGCAATACACCACCATGATGACATGTGCTATGGGTTCTAACTTGGCAGAGCACTCATACCATGTATCAGTATGGTTCCATGTTCCACTGTGATGTGCTGGTTCCCTACTGGTAGTGTATGGTAACACCCGATAAGGACTGGTACATTTCAGTAGGTAAAACCTAGCATTGAACAGAAGGCTTCAACTTGATTTATTTATGTTTATAATTTTGAACTTTGTCCATGGTCATACTTTTTCTATGTAAAGCAATATATCAATGTTTTTTTTGGTAGAAAACAAAATGTCACTTTTTCTTACTGATGCTATGGCTGTTGAAGGGGCTCTTCCCCTACCATGGTCCAGCAGGATAAAGATTGCACTTGGTGCTGCTAAAGGACTGGCCTTCCTCCATGGAGGCACCGAACCAGTTATCTATAGGGACTTTAAGACATCTAACATTCTTCTAGATTCGGTACTTGCTTCATTTGTAACTTCTGAATTTTCAAGTGCCTAAAAGCTTCTGCATATAAATATTTAGACTTTTCCTTGTAGGAGTACAATGCAAAGCTTTCAGATTTTGGACTGGCAAAAGCTGGGCCTCAAGGAGATAAGACTCATGTTTCTACTCGAGTTGTTGGTACATATGGTTATGCTGCACCAGAGTATGTGATGACAGGTATGCATTCAAAACCCAATGTCTTCAGTGAATGATACAGAACCTAGATGCGGAGTCATAGAGATTTTCATGCAAATCTTTTGTCATGATTGACATTATTGTTTGAAAAATTTAGGTCAGATGTTGTGAACCGAATACCCACTCAAGTAGTTTAGTTTTAGATTTTCTTCACAAAATTCATGTTTGCCATGACTGCTTGAACAGGCATTCAATAATAATATCTAGAAAAGATCATACAAGTAGGCTGGCTACTAGTTTCTGTGGCTGGATCCTATTGTAGATGTACTAGTGATGAAGTTCTATAATTGTAATGCAAAATTCAGCCCTGCTAAGGGCCTGTTTGGAAAGGATAGGAATGGCACAAATCCTATAGGATCAATGGATGTTATGGGTAAAAATCCTATTTCCTTTCCTAGCTGCGGTTTGGCTGGTTGAACCATAGGATTAAAAAACAGTGGGAAGTGGCTAACCATATAGGGAAAAATAATATCCTTGGATGGTCTTTTTTTTCCTACAATCATCGGGCTCTACCTTCACGCCCCCATCATCGTGCTCCACCTCCGAAGCCAGATCAGGCTGTCACCTTCGACCTCCACTCTCCACCTTGGTAAGTTCTCTCCCTGTCATCCTTTCACCTCTGCCATTGACCAAGACCTTTAACCATTATTGGCTCATCTTCTCCGTTATCAACACCACCACCTTGCCATCACCACCACCATTAATAGCCTTCCCTTGGCTCCACCAACAAAAGCCCTTTTAACAACTTTCACGTTCATTTTAAGTACCTTGATTGAGTTGTCGACCATCTATTTGTTGTAATGCCTGGTGGAGAGTTATGTTTGTTGTAATGACAACAAAAATTTTGTTATCATATTTTTCACTGCATCGTGTCATATTTATCTCCTCTGAGCTGCTTTATTATCATATTTTTCGTAGTTATCATATTTATCTGGGTGACTGCTTTGCTGGATATGTCTAAGCATTGCTTCGCTGTGGGTAGGCCTTCTGTTTCTAGTTCTCGGTAATTCCTCGATCAGTTATGTTGTAAGAACCAGCTTCATTGGACTGCATCTTGCCAATATTTTCAGTGGCTTCTTACAATGCCTCTGTTTTTAGCTATGATTTTTGGGTTTTTATAACGCCTCTGTTTTTAGCAACATGAAAACCTGCCTCAATGTAATCTGTTTGCTTATGAGGCAATGGATTACTTTGTTGTAAATTACAAAATAATGTCACTACAGATCATCATGGGATAACTGATTACAAATATTGTTGCTTGTACTGAAGTTTTCAAACTGAGTTCACATGCTGTCCAAGCTTTGTCTTGAAACTTCACCTGATTTGGCGACCCCCTTGTATTTTCACTTTAACATCTAATCAGACTCCTCTAGTGAATGTGCAACTGCCATTGCAGATTTCTTGCAAGACAGTTGTCAAATTAACTTATGGAAAAGTGTGCTTGCTCATCTGTTGCTTCATTTCACCACAGCCACCCTTGAGATATTGTGGAACAAGAAGCGCTGCATCCTGGTATGGTTCTCTAGGAGAGTACATTATTCAGCTAACTAAACCGACAACAAAACTAAAGACATCCAGCATAGCTTCTTAACCCACATCCTTGTGTTTGGATTTGAGTAATATTCATTGAATATGCTCCTAGCATCCCTCTTTTGTGGCATGTTAGTTACTACTTGAAAACCTACTTATTGCTCTTTTAGTTGTATGTTCTTTAATTTTCGGATTAGTTTGAGCTATGCACCTGACATGATTCTAGGTTTGCTCCTGTATCAGTCATTACTTGTATGCAATGCCTTTTTTAGTTACCAGATTATGATACATTTTGGTTCATTCATTGATGCTATCCTGAATTACAGTCTGTTTTTATTTGATCTTCCATTCTAAATTGTTTCCCATCTGAGAGTCACATTTGTCATTCTCTATCTCTTTCTTCCTACCTCTATTGCAAGCTCTTATGTACCCTCTGTTTGTGGCATGCAAATCAATAATTTTGATACTTAAAACTATGTCAGATTAATTCATCTACCTAATTGTTGGCAATGCTGAAAAGGGTAAAACAATGGGTAGAGAGAGAAAGGGGAAGAGGAAGGAGGGAGGGAGAATCCTAATTTGTTATCCAAACATAGGATAGGATTATTTTTATGGGATTTTTCTCCTAATACGATTTTATGTATGATCCTATAGGATCAAAACCCGCATCCCATCATGAATTCTATCCTAAGGTTATAAATTCTAGGCACCCAAACAGGCACTAAAGGATATTGAATCTGAGTTGAAGGATCTATCAAGAGAGTGGAAAGATGACTGAGGGAAGAAGTATGTTAGATTTTGGAGTGGATCTCTGTGATTTAGTATCCTCCTAATTATGCAAGTCTTATTGACATAAGGGAATGCAAAAAGAAGATTTAACAAATCTAAGATGGCAAACTCTTTTTGGGTACCGTTTCTTTCCACCCTCAACCAAACTTTCTAACTAATATATGAAGTGCATGAATGTATTCTACCTTAGATTATGTGAACAGTGGTAATCTCATGTGTTAGAGTATGGAGCAGGTAGTGTAGCAGTCCCTTTTGACAAGTAATGAAGATCAGCAAAAGCACAAATCATTTGCTTTCACTGTACATGACTTGATGAGGGCTACCTATGACAAGTTGCTTCCTATCATCTGCTGTTTTGACTACTGCTTGCAGACCTGGGTTTTTGAGCGAGCTTTCACACCAATTGCTCATTTTAGCACTCTGATGTAGAAGGGAAGGAAACCATCAAGGAATAGGCCTGTCTACCCTAGAGAAGTGACAGCAAATAATATGTCAACTTGCTTATATTTGATCAAAAATCATTCAAGGGCTCACATGAAACTTAAATGATGATGCATGCTAGTCGTGGTTGTAAGTTTTTAATAGATGTGACCTCATATAGTTGTGATGCCTTCAACTTATTCTTTAAAACACTGCATACACAGAACTCTCCTTGTTTCAGTTGATGCCTTCAACTTATTCTTTAAAACACTGCATACACAGAACTCTCCATGTTTCAGTTGATGCCTACAACTTATTCTTTATAACACTGCATACATAGAAATCTCCATGTTTCGGTTAATGCCTTCAACTTATTCTTTAAAACACGGCATACACAGAACTCTCCATGTTTCAGTTGATGCCTTCAACTTATTCTTTAAAACACTGCACACAGAGAACTCTCCGTGTTTCTGTATCTCTGAATTAACTGAAAGTTAGCATCTGGAACATCTAAGAGATAATTTATGACGCATTTCAACCTCTAGTCTTTATAACATATATAATTGATATTAAATATGACTATCAGATTCTCCGATCCTGAAAGTTTTGAGCACTTTACAACACTCATTCATGGTCACCTTGGATATGTGCCTTTCATGTAATATTCATTGCTCATTGTTGGTGTTCTTCCTTATTTTTTTGATTGCTACAAGAAGATTGATTGGAAAAAAAACACCATATCAAAATGCTACTCAGGTCACTTGACATCTAAGAGTGATGTCTACAGTTTCGGTGTTGTATTACTTGAGATTTTAACTGGTCGAAGATCTATGGACAAAAAGCGACCTAATGGGGAACAAAATCTTGTGGCATGGGCTAGACCATATTTAGGGGATAGGCGAAGGCTTTACCAACTAGTAGATCCTCGCCTGGAGCTTAACTATTCAATTAAAGGAGTGCAGAAGGTTGCTCAAATAGCCTACCACTGCCTCAGCAGGGATCCTAAAACACGCCCTTCAATGGATGAGGTTGTGAAGGATCTCATACCACTGCAAGATCTAAATGATCGGGCTTCCTTGTCGTTTCGCTCCCGTTCATCTCAGCGAGGTCAGTAAACCTAGGATCAAGACAATAAAGGTCTGGTTTTTGTGCGCATAAATCTAGGCGACTAATACTTCAGAGGACTAATCTTTTTTGTCATTTAATGTAGGTAAGGTGCACCACTGATGATGGTTTTGATATGCTTTCGGATTGCAGTTTCAAGGTTTCCTGGTTGCCAGGTTTTCAACCTAATAAAGTGGATGAGAACCAAGCATTAAGACGGGCTGCACCTCAGATATTAGAAGACTAACTTATCACCCTTTAGAAGGTACCATGGATGTTTTCTAAAGCTTGTTTTATTGAATTAGCCATGTTGTGTGTATGATCAAAGAACATGACATATTGTAACTCTCAAGTTGCACATATCGAAGGGGGAAGAAGTACAAATATCCACAAACAACTTGTTGACCTGGAGAGCCAAGATATGGCCACTTCTGTGTTTCAAGCTTGTATTAGTTATCATATTTCTATGCCTGTTGTTTATTGGATGCCTTAGGATTATTGTCGTGTTTGATTAGGTGAAATTTGTGGGAAGCTCCTCCACTTCGAAAGTTGATTTCTGATCAGTTTCCAACAACTGATTTTGGTTAGTGGATTTAGAGAAATCATGAGAAAAGATGCCATAAAACATATATCCTGATAATATTACAATATACAATATATTTTTTATTTATTAACCGGAGAACTATTAAATTTAATTAGTCTGCCTCCTTTTCTTAATTTCTTTCAAAGGCCGAGCCTGCAACAAGAGAAGGCTGAGTCTGAGTAACTCACCCTGGCTAAATTGTATTCAAGATAAATCGCTGATGAGCAGTTTAATTTTGTGAATTATTCAGCAATTTTTCAAAAAAATCAGAGACTTATATGACTAGGTTCCAACCATAAATGAGAAATTGAAAGGCATCTGATATCTTGTTATATCATCGATTATTAAGCATTAAGCTCTTATGCCAGTCTCTCCATTGAAAGTGTAAATTAAAGGGAGTGCAATGGAGATGCAAGTGGTCACAATCCAGTGAAGGATGAGCACATCAGAATTTTTATTGTTTGTCAGATACAGCATGTCGCTATATCACAGGATGAGATTACTCATGTGAAAATGTGATATATCAAATGTGAACTTACACATTATGATCACCAAAATCTTCCTTCATTTACTGTCAATCAAAGACCACAGCCAACAGATGCTTAAAAGCTCACAGTGCAATCCATCTTCTTGAAATCAAGAGAACTTCTTGGTAGACTAGGTGTTAAGTATATGAGAGTAAAAAAAAACATATGATGGAAAATTTAGCCAATAATACTTTCACTTTCTCGAAATACATAAAAATAGGACTTCAACAAAGATGGTGAAGCCAAAACTGGAGCACTGATCAACAGGATAACCAGCCATATCAACATCAGTATGAGCTTTGAACTTGAGAAAAGGATTGTGCATGCATGATAAGCAACAAATGTCATAATGGTCCATGGACGAATTACAATGCATTAGATGGTTGTCTCTAATGTGATGTGCATGAACAATGCATGAGAAAGTGACATGGGTATGATAACAAACAAAGATGTTTCTAGGATCCTTCAGAGGCTTGTCATTAGCTGAAAGAAGCTTCAGATAAAGGTTTGTTGCAGTAACAGGAGTCTGCATGTGAAGTAGACAATCACAATTAATGTAATCGCATGTCAATCATTGTTAGCGCAATAATTATCAGAGAAAATACCAAAAAAGAGGAAGCTGGGAAGATTAAGGAGACCATACTTTTTCTCGATCAAAAAGTGACGGTGTTACTTTAAATATGAAATTTTAGAAAATTCATCATAACTTCTTAATATTATCAGCCTACAAGAATTATGATGCTGAAGACCATCATGTGAAGAGTGAGTGAACAAGTTTTGCAATCTGCAAAAGCATCTCAAAAGCCTGTAGCATTCTTGAAGAAATATAATAAGAGTGAACTAATTAAATTTAAAGCACCACAATTATAAGGTCATGAAATGGAGAATGGCTGGAAAATATATACTATTTAAATGCCTTACCAGCATGCTTACCTTCAGCTACATCATGTGGAGAGAAAATGTTGAAGTATTGGGTTTTCTTAGCCATGAAGTCCCTTTTTATTTTTATTTTATTTTTTTTTTATTTATTATTTTTTTAATGCATAAGCAGATGCAATCATGCGCAAGGGTAATATATTTTTCTAAGTAAAATATAATGCTTTTTTCTCAAACTTTTTGGGCCCATCTGGTGTCCATGATCAGGGATTTAAGTCCCGACAGAATGTCTCGTGGAATATCAAGACAAGTACCATCTCATGTATAGGACGTTCCACCAGTATTCCAGCATCCCAGGATGTTTTGGAATATTTTCTGTTTCGAGTATCGGAATGGGACAGGATGCTGATGCATCCGGTTTAATGAAAAAATCGGGACAGTCCTGTCCCACGAAATTTAAAATCTTGCCGATAACTCATGCAAGTTGGATTGGTATGGTATAGCTCTATATTAATATATGGTACATGATTGGGAATGCATCAAGCACCTCCAAATTGTACAGGTGCCGAGTCTTTGAGATATAGATTATTGCCATAACCATTGATTTATGCAAGAATTTGACCATATATTAGAAGTAAAATGCAATAAGTTCCTTCGAGGGTTTTCCTAAATCTCACCGTTTTTTCAGTTTTCTAATTTGTTATATATGTTAATAATGTTGCTCTACGTGGTGTTTAATTTTATGAATATCAAGATTGTTTCTCAACTATTTAGGTATATTCATGGTTTTACATGCTATTTACCGCCGGTTGTTAACCTTTTGACATCCATGCAACTTTTTAATCCATGATACATTTTTATTTTTCAATCTCAAAAAGAAAAAAGAAAAAAAAAAAGTATAAAATCAGTTTTATCAAGTGAATCATTCATTGAAAAACGTTGCCAAATTTTTGTACCAAATATAGAAGTTTTTTTCCAACCCATCCATAATTTCTTGTTATCATAAAAGAATGACATGGCTCCCGTAACCCATCTTCTCTTCCTTGCACCGTCCAATCACTTCAAGGCTACAATGTTTATCTTGCACATCGCAACTTTTTTGCTGAGGGGTACTTATACTTCTCAATTGGAAGCTAATACCTTGGTTGGGACCTGGGAGAAGAAAATAAGCGAAAAAAAAAAAAATGAAAAGTGTTAATTTTTTTTTTCTTAGTTGGGATGTTTTAGAAAAGAAAAGAAAGGGAAAAAGAAAAAACAAAAAAAAAAAAGTATGAAAATGAATTCATTTAAATCTGTTATTTTTTTTTTTTCAAATTGAGTAAAATTTGAGAACAAGGAATTGGAGTTAAGGGTTTGGTTGGAAGTTTGGAGAAGAAAAGAAAAGAAAGGAACGATGAGAAGAAAAAATAAAAGAAATGAAAAGAAAGGGAAGGAATTTTGTTTATCTCCTCTTGATTGGCGGTTTAACATAAGAAAAGAAATAAGTTCTTCTTTTCTTAGTTGGAAGTAGAAGAAAAAAATGAAAAAAAGAAAATGATATATATATTTTTAATTTTTATAGGCATGATATGAAAATTATAAAAAATTTTACTTACTTTTAATTCTTATTCTTTTAATTCCGGATGTTCTGTGAAAGAAAAAAAATTACAGATTTGAAAGGATTTATTTTTCCTTCATTTTATTTATTTTTCTTCCTTTCTTTATTTTTCCTTTCTTTTCTTTTCTAAAAGATTCGTAATCAAGAGAGAGGATTAACTTTTTTTCTATTCTTTTCTTTTCTTTTCTATTCCCTTCTTTAATTTAGAATCTAAGTAAAATATTTTATAATCCCCGTCTTATCCATCTTTTCTATATCATTTTCTTTATTTTCTTCCTTTCTATTTTTCTTCTATTTCTAACAAAGAAAAGAAAAAAAAACTTCTTCTTATTGATTAAACTTTCGATCAAAATGAAAGAAATATATATATATATATATATATATATATTCTCTAAACCCCCTGTCAAGTCCTAAGTACCAGGTCGAGCCAGGTAATTAAGATTCTCATGCTTGGTTTGTTATGCCCATGGAATGTTCAAAGTGACAAGAGTAATCAGAATAGGACTCACTTGCCATGCATGTCAAGCTTAAACGGGTTTATCAGCCATCTAAACCAAGTTTTTTTTTTAAAAAATTTTTTCTTGCAAAAACATAATGCCCAGATTGGCTCATTTACAATACAAGATTTTATTTAGTTAGGATTCCCTACGTATTAAATGTATATTAAAAAATAAAATTTACATGATTCAATTAGGTTGAACGATTTTTTTTTTATAGAAAAAAAGGAGAGGAGTTAGATCCTGGGCATGGTCATCTTTAAACGGTCTCCTAACTCCAGCCAGGATACATAGTGCATATTAATTTTTTCGCAGCCATTTCTCATCTGAAGGTGAGTACGTCAACCTGATTATCACCTACATCAACCGAGTCAACAGGATATAAATACCAGTTGATTGTAAAAAAAATCTCATAATCAACTACACCACTCGTCAGCGACTTTTTTTATTTTTTTAATGCGGTGCGGTAAAACTTTCTCCAGCATTTTATTAGACACGACCTACACCATCCAGAGAGAGATATACAGCGATTCATTAGACACCATCTTCTCTGGGAGGGAGATGGCGTCTCCCGCGGCCACGCGGAATATTCGCCCATGGCCACGTGGTGCACTCGGTGTGGTGTATAATTTATTAATTTCTCCCTCTTTCACGGTCAAGCGATCCCCAGAAGCCGGCTCTTTTGAATCCAACTTCGAAAAACCGAGAATCGGTGGTTTTCTTATCGGCGGAGACCTTGGAAACGAAGGTCCGCCTTCCTCCTTTTTCTCTCTCTCGAGGGCGGGCGGAGATCGGCGATCCGATGGCGTCCAAGAGCGTGCTGCTGCCGGTGTCCGATCCCTCGCGGGGCGGCGGGGACGAAGATGGCCTCTTCAAGGGCTCCGCCATGTCGAAGCGAGGCGCCTACGCCGCCCTCTCCTACATGGGCTGCTCTGGTCTCCCTCATTTAGCCCCTCTTTCAAATCAAATCCCTTCTTTTGTGCTGTTATCTTTGCATTCTCGTTATCTTATCTCTTAATCTCTTAACAGTTCGTGCTTTTAATCGATTCTTTAGTCGACATATAGCATGAATGTAACGATGAGCTTTGACTAATCAATGGCTTCTGAAATCTACAAGGGGAACGGGTTTTTTTTTGTATATTTAATTTTAAAATTGATTTGTTAACCCCTTAGAAGGTTGGGTTTTTGATTCTATAATTGCCCCTCAGTATAAATTTTCGAGAATGTGAAAATAAAAAGAAAGAGGAGGGTAAGTCAATTAACTTTACTGGTAGCCCCACAAGCAACTGCTCAGTGTTCAAGATACGGATGTGATTTTTATTTTGGGAATAGCTAAAAGATTCCCAATTTTTAAATTCTCAACCACCGGTGATTTTTGCTTTCTTGTGACGTGATCTTTAGCTTGGAAGCTATTATGCCAATTTGCAGTAATTTCTCTTTTATGAGTTGGTTTAGGAGAAGTACTTGGATTGCCCTACCGAATATTTTCGATGGGATAATTGAATATCATGGAGATTTCGGTCATTCAGGCAGCTTTGGGACATGATATGGTTTTGGTGTTCTTCCCTTCAAAGTCTCAACAGCTGATAACTTTTGTTCTTTGGGAAATGATCTGAAGCTTATGAACTACCATGGAAACCAAGTGGAGAATGCTGTTGCTTTGTTTTGGAGTTCTCTACCCCATGTTCAAATGCATCAGAGAATTCAAAAGAGCATTTTATCCTGTCCATGTGCTAAGGAATTGCATTTGTGTCGATACTAGTACATGCAAAATCCTGAAGATTGACCATGGTAACCCTTGCTATTAGGGTATCTTGTCCAGCTTTATTTAAGTAATAACCTTCATAGTTAAATAGCTGGTTTAGAGCAAAAAGTAATATGAATCTGCTAAACAATGACATGAAAACCATGGAGATGTCTGTCCAAGTGAGGGTATTGTTTGAGTTGTCCTCTTCTGCTAATTGGAGTTGATTGAAGTGTGCAATTGCAATTTACCCCTATTCCAACTATTTGGAGTGCTCATGCGATGATTATAGAATCCAGTAGTTATGCTAACTGAAGAATTATATAGGCTACAAAAATGCTTGGGGTTTTGATTCAGGATTTGCATATTGTTGGATACGTGAAAGGAAGTTTCTTTAACCAATTGCGTTGGTTGTTGATATGGTATGTGGTGCAGAGATGTCAGAATTTCCACAGGAAACATAACTGAAAGGTCCTACTGAATATTGATTCCTTGAACAAGAATCGCAACATTGGAAATTTGGTTGGACTTGAGAATATGAAATTACAACTGAGACTGAAGAAACTAGGTGGTGATTTCTTTCTCGTGTTCTATGGTTGACTTATATTGTTATGACTTTTCTGCTAGACTGGATCATTTCTGCATGACTACTGTTTATGCAATGTATACACCCAAATATAAGTGTCACATCTTTTTAGTTTTTTTACTTATCGAGTATTTGGCAGATCGGAGAAATTTAGGTAGGGCGGCCTCTTTCATCCTTGGTAGTGAAAAATAGCTAAAGCTATTCCTGTAAATGTCAAGTCATGATGGACGGTCAAACTCATGAAAGCAAATTCTTACAACTCCTGTGGTCCCCCCCAGGGAGAAAAGAAGAAAAGAAAAATGTAGAACAAACTCTTCTGGTAACTGGAAGCAAAGAACGTGCGTTTTGGTAGAAATAGCAACTGTAAACTAGTGCAGAAGTTTCTGGTATTTTGAAGATCGTACTTTAGTTATCTTTTTCGTCATTTGTATGATTGGTATGGAAGGTGATCTAGTAATTTGGCCAGGTAGCCATACTGATGATTTAGTACCATTTGAACCAGTCAAAAACATCCATATCCTTCATGGTAAGATGATTATTAAAAAAAGTAGGAAGAGAAGAGATGATGAGATGCAGGAAAAGGGATTTAGCATGCTTTTTTTTCTTAAGACATGCACATAAATATGTTCCCCCCCAAGAATATCAGTCCCTTCCACTTATCTCTCTTCTTCTTTTATAATTTGGTTATAAATGCAAAATATTTAGATTACTTTTATGTGTTTCTTACAGCATATAATTTACATAGATCATCAAAATTTGACTGCCACCCTGCTTTCTAGCAATATGGAAAGGTTACAAAGTGGCTAAAAGCCTTGGTTATATTTGTTTTAAGTATCCATAAAACCCAAGGATTAAAATATTATTTGCTGGTGTCATGCTGGTCTGGAACTGGTATGTACACATTGTGCTGTGCATTGCTAGTTCTTGGCATGCATTAGCACCATAACATGTCTTGTGATAGCACAGAGCCGCTCCATGCCAATTCTGTATCCTCATAAGGCACTGGCAGGTACTTTCTGACTTTGCATACCAGCACTTTCTTCTATGCTGGTACCAACTGATCAACCACCACATTCGAGGCCTTTTCATCTTTAGTTGTTAATAAGAGAGACAATCAACAGGAGCATGAACATAATTGTTGCATCAACCAAATCGGTTGGTTAATAGCACACTGATTGGTGTAAATGGAATGAGGATTTTAGCAAGGACATAAACATCATAGTCTTTTTTCATATGTTTCAAAGATGGAAAAGGACTAAATATGCTATACCTTTGCCTTATGGGAGTAATCTCCACTTTTATAAATAAGTGGCCTTCAAATGCAAAATAACTGAATAAATGACCTCTTGAAGGTAGAAAACACAAAAATGATGAGAAAAGGAGTGAAAAAAATAGGCAAAAACAAAGAGGAGATGGAGAAAAAGAAGGAACAGGGGAGCCAAAAGATAGGAAGGAATATGAAGAGAATGTTATGCTGAATGATCAGTCAGCGTGCCTCATTTTTTGATCTAAACTCATGGACAAGGAGGTGGTCAAGTGACTAAAATGCCACTGACCCATATACTGCACGGTCATAAAAATTACACCATTCTCAAATCATGGGCACAAAAATGGTAAATAAACACTATGATGTAAAGGAACATACTTGAACAAATTTGTATGTTTCAAGAACTATCTTCTTCTTATCAAAAACAAAAAAAAGAACTATCTTCTTAAGTAAAATGTACTAATATAGTAATTTAGATTTATTATCTTTTTTGTTTTCTTTTTTCTTTTGTATCATCTTACCTTGACTTTTGTTGGTGGATCTGCATTTTTGCAGTACTTCTTGTGATGTTCAACAAAGCAGCCCTGTCTTCATATAATTTCCCTTGTGCTAATGTTATAACTCTCTTTCAGGTATCTTTATTCTTCCTGCACTCCTGTTTTCAGTGAGTGATGCATCTCCAAAATTTTTATTGAATGTCGTATTATGTGATTTTAAATTATGTATATTGTCAATGACTTGGAATATATAGTGTACAACATGCTCGTTGCAACATCTGTACTTGTTGTTACAGTCATATGTAGAACTAGTGCTAGTAAAATAAGCTTGCACTCCAATGTAGTTAAATATGTATGTTGCCGTTTTGTCTTTATGAGTACTAACTTGCTAATGAAAAGCAAAGCCCTTGGAATGGGAAGATGCTCTACTTCCCTGGTCCCCTTTCATTTCCTTTCTGTGTAAAGTCAAGACCCATTCACAATTAAATTCATTTTTGACTTGCACTGCTGATGCACAAACCATCAAAACTAGTTTCGCACATTTGATCCTTAATAGTCCCTGCACATATCTCTCTCTCTGTGTGGTTCTAGCCTTCATAGTTTACAAAAATTCAACTCAATGTTCGCATCTCTGTGTGTGTGTGGTTGGGCACTCATGTATGATTCTAGCCTTCATAGTTTACAAACATTCAACTCAATGTTCGCATCTCAGCTACATTTATCTTCTTTGACCCTTTCAGTGCCTTTTTTTTAGCCCTTATAATTAGGTTTTCTGATAACTATTCAATAAATATTCCTAAAAATCCTGTTGCTATATCCAACTATCGCATAACAATTTAAAGATACATTTTCTTTTCTTTTGTTTGCTTTCTTCTATTTGAGTTATTTTTCTCTACGATATTATATAAGTTAGGATAAAGGTTGTAGAAAATATTTGTTTGTAAACTCTGATCCCTCAGTTCTTACTAGATTTGCAACTCCACCTTCATTTTCTATAGAATACCAACTTATACATATTTCATATACTTGTTAACAATCTTTGAACCTTAACCTTCATCACTTTGTTATTCTTGATACAACTCCAATTATGTATTCACCCGTATGCCAGTCTTATTAACCAACACCTCATCATGCATGACATCTAAGAAGTGGCTTTCACTTGAAAATTAATGAGTGTCACATCTATAATGATATATGGAAGGAAGTTACAGTAAGCTGACATTTTGGTGAAGGCCTATTCCCTTTTAAGGACTCCTTGTTCTCTACTTGAGTATCTCATGCACTTGTCATTACCCTCTAAATGTAGGCAATGGCCTGAATCATGCAATACATGAAATTGCATAAAGCTCCATATTCATGATCATCTCTCAGGAGTGTCTAAGGAACATATCAAATAAAATGTTTTAAGGTCCAATTTTAATCATCACAGAAGGGCTTTCTTGTGCTGGAGTTTAACATAAGAATTTTATTGAAAATTTAAGTGGTTGAGAGAGTTTTAGGAGTTTTCTGGGGCTTTGGACTTTTACATGGTTATTACTGTGACAACAATGCTCAAATTCTAGATGCCAGATTTGGCAATAAACAAGTCCATCTCACATGACAAGTCTTTGAAATTGTCAATTTCTTGAGAGTTACTAATGCATGTAGTCATGTATTGCCTAGCCTATGATGTGGTCTCTATTTACTATTTATTCTGCTCTACTATATATACATAGATACGACACTTTCAGCTTAAAAAAAAACTTGATATTGATCAGAAATTATAAAGAAAGGCATAAATGTGCTTTTTTTTCAGTAGCACATTTTAGTAAGATATAGCCCTTGTTGAGAACACATGGTGATTCATCTGATAATGCCAACTTGATGTGAAGGTGTTAAGGTTATTTCTATGATCTAGAATGTTCAAGAGAGAGATACAGATAACTATGCTCTGTCATCATTTTTTACAAAAAAGTTGTGGATACTAGAAGTTAATAAATCAATTAAATACTTTACGCTGTCTCTTACCATCACACAAATCTATTGCTTCTTACTCTTCCTTTTTTTTTTACTTGTATTTTTGCAGATGATAACTTCAACATGCATTCTTTATGCAATGAAACGCTGGAAAATCATTTCATTTACAGTTGGGGAACCATATACTGCATCTGGTACAGCAAGCTTTGTACCACTTGAGACTTTATTGCATACTCTTCCACTTTCATTAGCATATTTGCTTTACATGGTATGTAGTATGTACTGCAATTCAAAAATTAGTGCATGTCAATTTCCTTTAATGTTTTGATTCACCAGTCCTTGAGTTGTAAATAATGTCTGGCATGCCTGGTTTGGGAATAGCTGGCTTCCATGGAATCTGTGCGTGGGGTAAATGTTCCAATGTACGCTACCCTTAGACGTACAACTGTGGTGTTTACAATGATTGTGGAGTATCTATTGACCAGGCAAAAGTACTCATCTTCTGTTGTTGGCAGGTAAGCGACCGTTTAAATATATGTCGTGTAGTCAAGTACTTTGAAAGTATAATAAGGCATTTTATTAATGCTTTTGTCGCTCTAAGATTGTTATGCTCTAGTCACTGAGTCAATGTGTTGCTGCATGAGGCTCCTCAACATGAAATTTTGTGTAACTTGCTGTGTTCCTTCACAGATAGTTGTGTACTTCAAGTCTTCAAGGCTGAGAGCCTATTGCACACTGCACTTTACATGAGTTCTTCTGAGATAACAATATTCGATACTTGATTATTTGGAACACAGTTATTTTTCAGTAGGCCCCCAGTCTTTTGACTATTTTTTCTTTCAGCTAGAAGACCTAACTAGGACAATCATCTTTGCAGTGGTCACTTTTGAATGCTCCGTATCATGATGAAACTGTTTTATTTTTCAACACATATTTTTCACTTTCTGATTTGTTTCCTGATGGCATAACCAAGGGTTTTATCAGTGTGGCATTGATTGTTTTTGGAGCATTTGTTGCTGGAGCTCGGGACTTATCCTTCAATGCCTATGGCTATTCCATTGTCTTTATAGCCAATATCACAACTGCAATTTATCTTGCAACTATAGCCCGTATTGGTAGTATCTACATACTCACATTCTTTCTCTATTTCTCAGTAATGTGGCTTTATGTTCACACTGTTGTTTATATCTTCCATTTTCAGGAAAGTCCAGCGGTCTCAATAGCTTTGGTCTCATGTGGTGCAATGGTGATCATGGCCTTGCCCTGAGTTTTGAATGTTGTTTTGGCTGTGTAATCAGTAAACTTCCAAATCAACTGTAAATTAACTTAACCCTTACTGTCACTGAATTTCAGGATTAGTCTGTGGACCAATTTTGTTCTTCTGGACATATATTCGGGGTGATTTGGAGCTGGCAATGAATTTTCTTCATCTTTATTCTCCTGGATTTCAGGTAGGTTCAAGTTTCTTTCACAAAACTATGTATGCACACTTGTCTGAAACTATGTATGTAAATGTGTATGTTTGTGTGTACATATATAGGATTGGAAAATTCTTCTCATTAATTTGTTAAAAAGAAGTATGGACTGATCCATCACCACTTCCCATGGCTACTATACTGCCTCCATTCTGCTACCCTGGGCACCATCAGGAGCACATCCTCCATAGCTGTTGAACTAGCCCTATTCCAGTAGGTATGCTCATCTTCTTCAAGGACTATCCCCACAGGAGTGTTATTGATAGTTGACTTCAACTGTTCCTTCTGTATCAACAGTAGCTTTCGTGTCCTCTCTCCCTGTCACTTGAACCAGTACAGTGTAGATCACAGCTTCGCGATGTTGATTACTGCATTGCTGCATGCTATTTGAAGTTCCTCATTTTGAAATTTAATATGCATGCTCAAGTGTGTATAGCCATTTAAGATGCCAAGCCAATAGGGATAGTTGGAGCCCATAGGTCTGCTTCATGCATGCATCTTTGCAATGCTTGATATCATTGGTGGTAACATCAGACCTGAGGATTTGTCGCATTATATTGTAAGAGCTCTTCTCCAGTATTTGGTTAGAAGGTTTATTAATTTTGTAGTGCCAGTTTCTACCCTTCCATGCTTCCCACCTTCCACTAATTTTTATAATTTTCTTGTACTGGGTAAGAGATTAGCTTCTTGAGTTAAAGGGAATTCATTTTATGGTCACCCTTTCTTTCTGTCTATTTGTTTCTCTTTCTCTTGGATCCTCTGATGCCGTTTGCTAGTTCTAAATGAGATGATTAGAATGACCCGATGAGCTGTCAGTTATGGAAGGCATTTACTGTCGGTAATTTTAGTTCAAATTGGAGGATGGTTAGTCTGTGACCCTAGTCATATCCACATGTGGAGATTGCAAATAATGCAGTTTTCTTTGGAAGATTGATTATGGACTCCAACTTTACAATTCAATTAGCATATCTGGTCTTGCCTTAAGTCATTTCTTTTATATATATTTCTGACAAATTATTACACAAGTTTCCAACCGGGTTACACTGAAGTGTCCTTTGTTTATTTCAAAGGAAGCTTTAAGCACTTGTAGGGCACTTGTTTGTGGATAAAAATCCTGGTGAATCATTTGTATGCATCTAGTAGATGAAGTGGATCCTAATTCGTAATCTATACAATAGCCATTCTACTGTAACATGTAGAAAAACATGTTTTGCAAAAATATTTAAATGGGGAACCTACTAACTGTAGTGCATTTCTTTGTTCAACTTCTGCAGGCTGTGATGCTCCTTTCCTGTATAATGGCATTTTTCTTAAACTACAGCATCTTTTTGAACACAACCTTGAATTCTGCAGTCACCCAGACCATCTGTGGTAATCTAAAGGTTTGAGTTTCCCACTAAATAGCCATTTATGTTTTGGTTTTCAATCGTTCATGAAAGTTTTGCCAATAGATATTCTGATCTTCCCATTACAATAGGATCTCTTTACCATTGGATTTGGCTGGTTAGTGTTTGGTGGACTTCCCTTTGATCTGGTGAGTTTGAATTGCTAATTCATTTTGTTGAAAGCGATTCCCATTTTTCTCTGACGATGATTTGAAAATTTCATGCCATCTTCTCTCCAGCTCAACGTTATTGGCCAGGGTCTTGGTTTTGTCGGTTCTGGCATGTATGCCTACTGCAAACTGAAGGGGAGGTAGTCATTGATCAGCTAATAGCTATTTATTGTGAAAGTTATCCCTGTATGGAGCTTAAGGTTGCCTTATGGAGTGCTAATGGCTACCCACTGGTGCGGGGATTATTGGGGTGATCTCACAAGATTATTTTTTGAAGCGGCTTCACGAAGTAATTATTGAAGCCAAATTCTTGGTCATACCATAGAGGGGGATAGTTTTTTTTTGTATATGTTGTTTATTTCTTTTGATCAAATCAATATATCTATGTACTGAAAAAAGGAACATGATCAAAGGGGTAGAAGACATCTGTATTTGTTTGACCAAGAGATGGAACATGTCGAACTGTTGATCAGTTGACTCGTAGGTTCGGTGTTCCAGGTGATTGGTAGAATTTCAGTTTGCTGACCAAGAGATAGAAGTCTTTTAGATTTGTGTTTCAGTAGTTCATCATGGTAATTCAGCAACATGATGCAATTGAGTTTTTTTTCTTTTCCCCCCTTTATTCTTCAGCTTTTAATCATCTTTTCTGTAAATAACACCAATTCCTTTGGAATGGCCCTTGTAGTTGCTGTGGAGGACATTTTCATACAGGGTTTGCTGTTATGGCAGTTATGCTGTTGTTCTGATCACACCTGTTATGCTACAATGGTCGGCAGTTTTAATATTAGCTTGACTTGTTTCTAGCGTAGGCATTCCACCTCTTCTTGTTGAGCTTCCCCCAAGTCCTGGCACCACCCAGTTTAAAGCACTGGCCTTTGCCATCATGAGTCGGATCCGGTATTATCCTCTGGCTGACCGCTCTATCCATAACCTCAGCCCTCGTCAGATTCTGGCTTTGCCAAAGCTTCCGGAGTCGAAGCCATGCCCTTCTCCTCGCATTCTCAGCATCCACATGCTTTGCTTTGTACTGCGGGACTCTCGGTTGAGGGCTCCTGTTCTAGTGTCTCACCAAACTCTTCCCTCAAGAGAGAGAGAGAGAGAGAGAGAGAGAGAGAGAGAGAGAGAGACCCAAGTCATGAGGTTCGCCGCTATGTCCTTGTAGGGCTGCTCTGTTTGGATTCAGGTCGCACCTTGTTCTTCAATTTCAGTGCATATGTGAATCTAATACTGCTACTCCCTTTTCCTCTGCAATTGAAAGGTTGGACTAACTTTCCAGAGGTCTCCTTATGTTTGACTGGGAAAAACAATGTCGTGCATTAAATTTTCACAGGGTATGTTAGAAGAAAGAAAATTAAACAATGCAGGTCGACAACTCCAGCCTGATGCAGTGCATAAACATTAATCTTGCAATTTGTATAAAGCAGGTCAAGCTATAGGGTACTCCAACGGCAAAGACAGATGAAGCTCAGGACTTGAGCTATTCTCTGGCAAAGAAGTATGGAGAAGAATTTGAATTTAAGAGACAAGGGACTGCCATTAGTTTGATGGAATTTGATTTCGGTTACAATTTAATCCCTCACTAGCACAAAAATACTGAAGAGGTTGAAAAGATGCATCCTTGATAAGTGGGACAAACTTTGGCAAATTCTCAAGGAAGGATATGTTGTTGATGCCAAGAATTATAGACACCACAGTATTTTATCCAGTAAATGTTTTACAAAGGTCGAATTTTGATGTTACCGACCTTCATAAATTATAATACTATTACAGTATTGTATAATCCTATTATCATATAATAATATAATATAATAGATTATAATATAACATATTAATATAATATGATCTTATTATTAAATATAATTATATTAGATTATATTTTTATAATTTAATAATACCATAATAGATTATATTATATATTTTTAATATATTATAATTAATATTATAATATAATATTATATTTATAGTATAATAATATGATATGATATGATATAAAATATAATTATAATATTTATTGATAGGTATTTTAGCCATCAAAAAAAATTATTTATAGCAAAAATGCTTTTTAACATTAGCTAGAAAGTATTTTTTAAGAAAAGCTCCCGAACAAAAGTTTTTTCAAATAGGCATTTTAGCATTCTGGCAAAGCCAATATAGCTTTCCAGTTTTTACCAAATATCACTATACCATCCAAAAATATTTTTGGAAGATCAAAAAGTACTATATCCGACACTTCAAAAGCTTAGCCGAGCAAGACTTAGGCTCTGTTTGGCATTGTTGTTGGAAGTAAAGTTTTTAAAACTTTTGAAAGTAGAGCTTTTAGAAGGAGAGCTTTTATAAAACACTGTTTACTATTTGATAACCATATTTATAAAATGCTTTGAAACTTTAATATATGTTTGGTAATTAAAATAAAATAAATACATTTAGTATGATAAAATGATAATCAAAGATATTACATGATATTATATAATATTATATATTAAAATATAATTATAATTATAATTATAATATATAATATAATATGATATAATATAATTGATTATAATCTAATCTAATAAAAGATTATAATATAACAAATTATATTATAATATTTCAATGTTAGAATATTATAATATTATTTAATATTATTATATTATATTTATAGTATAATAATATAATATAATATGATATAAAATATAATAATGAGATTTTGTTGGTGGGTATTTTGGTTATCTAAAAATTTTATTTAAATTAAAATAACTTTTTGGCTAGAAAGTATTTTTTGGAAAGAAGCTCCGTAATAAAACTTTTTTCAAATGCATCTTTTTAGTTCTTTTGGTAAAATTAAATAATTTTTTTATTTTTTATCAAATATTATTGTATCATCCAAAATTTCTTTTGAAGAATCGGATAGTACTTTCTGGCACTCTAAAAATTTAGCCAAATAGAATCTTAGTCCATCTATTTCCAGAGAGCAATGAAATTATAAGCTAAATTTATATTGAAATTATAAGCTAAATTTATATTTTAAATCTTACAAGGTAGCATCAGAGGACATAAAAGCGCTGTTTCTCTCTTACGTGTCTTTATTTCAATGTGCAGGGCATGTTGTAGTTTACAAATGCTAATCTTGAAGCTTTTTGCATGTTTTTAAAGCTTATCGGGCATTGAGGCTAGCTTTTCCAAACCATGCTTACCTACAATTGTACATGGATATATTCCAAGATGAGTAAGTCTTTGTGCGCCGCACGCGGTGCAGGAAATCCAACATGGCCCGCATCGCTGTTTCTTATTAGTCCACGTGTATTTTAACTGGTTTGATGGGACAAGACGGGAATCGTATGTCTGGGATTATGTTATCTGAGTATCGCTGCATCTGTAGTCATTTCAAATATAGGAAATGATCTTTTTGCCCTCTTATTTCCTGAAAAAAGATACAATTTGAAAAATGGTTCTTCTACAAACGGAAAAAAAATCTAGGAGTAAAGCGACACCCCACCTAGAGTTCCTTCCATTATTTTTGCCTACCCCAGAGTTTTCCAATTTTATGTTTTTGCTCTTCTCTTTGGTGGTCGAGAAGCCGCTGGTGAGATGGAAGTTCTCGAGCATACCATAAAATATATACCTTCGAAATCTTGAGTCAATGAAAAAAAGTGGTTTTATCTTTCAATGCAGACGGCAAATAAAAAAACATTGTAAGAAAAAAATGTAGATGGAGGAAAGAAGCACTGCACTTGTTGTTTATTCAGGAGAGGATGAGACTCCCTTAAGATCTGTTCTAAAAGAAACTACAAAACCAGAAATAGGTAAGAAAATTATATATTTTAATATAAATTTTTGAAATTTATCTCCACAAAGGGATGTCATAATATATTTTTAAAAATATTAAGTTTTTATAGTATAAAATTATGATACCATGGATAGTTTCATGATACCGTAGTTCAGAATTTATAATATCCTAGTTAAAAAACTACGGCACCCATGCAGAAATTATAAAATAAAAATTTCTAACCCATTTTATCTCTAATACATGTCATCTATGGCTTGGCTTATGATTTCCAAAATGTCATAAGATTGCCACGGATGTTATAAGATTACTTAAAATGGTCGAAACAATTTAAAAACTATGACACCCTGGTTAAAAAACTATGACACCCATGCAAAAATTATAAAATAAAAGTTTGTAACCCCTTCTACCTATAATACATGTCATCCGTGGCTTAGTTTATGATTCCTAAAGTGTCAAAAATTGTCATGGATGCTATAAGATTAATCAAAATGGCCGAAACAATATTACAATACTCCAGTATAAAAATTATGATACCCTAGTTAAAAAACTACGATACCCTTGTATAAGTGTAAAATATAAGTTTCTAACTCTTGTGCATGCAATACATGTCATCCATGGCTTGATTATGACTCCTAGAGTATCATAAATTGCCACGGATGCTATAAGATTATTCAAAATGACCGAAACAGTATTACGACACTCCAGTTTAAAACCTACGACATTCTAGTTAAAAAACTACGATATCAATGCATAAATTATAAAATAAAAGTTTATAACCCCTTCCATCTTTAATACATACCATCCGTGGCTTAGTTTATGACTTCCAGAGTACCAAAAATTTTTATGGATACTTTAAGATTACTCAAAATGGCCGAAATAGTATTACGCCATCCAAGTTCAAAAATTACGATACCTTAGTTAAAAAATTATGACACCCATGCAAAAATTATAAAATAAAAGTTCTAACCCCTTCTACCTCTAATACATGTCATCCATGGCTTAGTTTATGATTTCGATAGTGTCATAAAATTGCCATGGATGCTAGATGATTACTCAAATTGTTTGAAACATTATTATGACATCCCAGTATAAAAACTACGATATCCTAGTTGAAAAACTATGACATCATTGCAGAAAGTATAAAATATAAGTTTCTAACCCTTTGTACATGCTTCATTTTTATGCTGAGATGGCTTACATTTTTATAATAGGTAGTTAGAATTTATTGTTTAATAACTTATAATTATTTTTTACTTATTTTCAAGTGATCTTGCAATAGTTCGGTTGCTTAGAGTGAAGGCTTTGCAACTATTTAAAAATCATTGCAAGCCAGCAGTGTACGTTGAAAAAGTGTGGAGTTGGATTTTTCCAGTCTTCATTTAAAAATCATCTGGAAGACTCCATTCAGTGCATTCGTCAATATGCAGCTATTCATAGTTGATGGGCGACTTCTAGCTGAAATTATTAGATGTTACAAGGGAGGTAACAAGTTTATTTTTTATGGCAAGGAACTTACATTCGGCATTGAAGACGTGGCCCTGATTTTGGGTCTACCATGCCATGAAAACAATATTGCAATGGAAGGCCAAGATAAAATGAGAAGGTTATTTCGACGATTTGGTAGGAAATCAAATCTTCAAAATAAGGGACTGGAGAAGTTGATAGCATAACTTTATTCATCAAACATACAAGAGAATGTCGAGGACACCGTAAGACTTTGGATCGCATACATGTTTGTATTGTTCTTATCTCCAAAGTCAAATCAAGCTTGTTCAAGATATATCATCCTTTACTTAGATGACTTATCTCAGCTAGAACAAATTGACTGGGCTTCCACAATAAAGAAGTTGACTATTATGGCTCTCCCAGATGTTGCTTGTTGCTTGAGATCTGAGGAGCCAGTCCAAACCAAGAGAAGTGATAAGGATAGGAGGCAGCCAATCCTGTATGGATGTTCAGCTGCTCTGATGGTAAGAATCATTAATATGTAGCAAAAGTGTAATTACATTTATTTTAAATCTTCCATATCTTTAAATTACATGATTATTATGTACATGTTTGGTTCCTCAAGTATAGCACCTTAAGAGCCACATCACATTCAAATAAGCTACATAGGTTGTTAAAGTGGTATGATAGCCAGTTGAAGATACAGAATGTTCGGTTTGCGAACTTGCAGCCTCATGAGTTGGTAAGATAATCCAATATTTCATAAACATAATGAACAATATATCATTATCATTAATATAAAGTTATTTTGTTATTATTGTTGGCTTGCAAGTGGAGGGAGCTATTGAGCCTATGATAACAGAATGGTGACTTATTAGTAAAGAAACAGTAGCATCCCTAGAATCCGAAAATAGTTGTGCAAGCTGTGCACAGTTGAAGAATAAAGTAGAAGATATAAAGAAGAGGCTTGCCATAATTGAAACCCTTCTCAATTTATTAGTAAAAAAAGATAGCAATGCTAATAAAGAAGGGCACAAAGGGGTGGAGGGAGATGATATTGAGGATGAGGTGGAAGTCATGGGGCACGATCAACCTATGATAGAGGAAAAAGTTTATGACACCCCTGTGATTGAGGTTGAACATAGGATAGAGAAAAAATTGAAAGACACCCATGTAAGTGAGGATGCTGAGGGGGAGAAAGAAAAATCTCCAGTTCCTTCACTTATCAAGAGGGTGAAAAACTAACCTAGGCTACAGAAGGCCTTACAAATGATAACATATTTTGCTTTTGAAATAGGCCAACCCCCCCCCCCCCCCCCCCCCCAAAAAAAAAGAAGATAATGGGCACATCTCAGTCTGATGAATCAAATTTGAATCTTCAATTTGAAGATGATGAAAATTTGATCAAACCTTTTTGAAAGAAAAGATAAACTCGTAAGTTATATATATATTTTTAATTATGTATGCTACTTTATGGTCGAAAATATATAATATCCTTTATGTTTATTAATTTCAGAGAGGTCATCTATACTAATAAATTTGGAGGCACTATCACAAGAAAAAATATATTCGATCTGCTAAACAATGACATGATAGTTGATGATGTAAGTAATGGAGTATTACTTTATTTTATTCTTATTCTTTTTATATATTATCATATATTTTTTAATAATTCTTATATTAATTTTCAGAATTGTATGAAATCATGTTACTTATAATTATCAGTTTATATTGCATTGTTAGATAATTGATGCTAGGTAGGAGTTTATTAAAAATAATTGGATAGAGCATCCGGAAAGATATCATTAATGTATAATTATACCTGTAATGACTTCTAGCATGTGCCTGATATCAGTATCACCATTTCAAGAACTTGCTGGAATAGCCAAGATTATGATATTTGATAGAGTCAGTGATCAAGATAAGAAGGAATTTTGGTTTCTATTCATCATCATCAACTTAGACAATTTTCACTGCCATCTGGTTGCGGTTGACATGCAAACAAAGATATTGATGCATCTAAATTCAATAAAATATAATTCTAGGTACAAAATGAATACAAGAAAGTAGCACAAGATACTTGGACCAATGTTTCATATATTCTATGACAATGCTAAGGTGAATAATTGGTCCATGCTAAAGATTGCTGAATGCCCTTCTCAACATGCAAGATTACTAGACCGTGGATTGTATTGCTTGAAATACATGAAATTCTTTGCTTGCAGGAATAAGCCTAATAGTTGGGATTTCACAAAAAAAGATATAAGTATCTACCAGCATCAGTTAGCAGCAAGATTATTGAGAAATAGCTTGAATCAGAAGATTGATAGTGCTGTTAAAATTTAGCATGTAAAAGTAAATTTTGTTTAATGTATTTATTCTCTTCGATTTATGTACTTCTGTAATATATTACAGAAATTTGTAAGTCAATTGATATTTATATTTTAAGCATCATTCCCAAAGAAAATTTCTATAATTCATTCAAATAGTAATGTTTTGAATATCATTTTCTCATTACATGAAGTTTTTGTATTTTTGATGTTATGTTCACTTCCAGAATGTCAAATTTCTTTATTGATATGATGATGTTATAAAGAAATATTATACTTCTTGACAGGTGTCATAGTTTTCCAATTTAAATGTCATAACTATAAATCTATGATGTCGTAATCATGTTTCAATATTTACTTAAACTTTATTTGTTAGAAGTCTATCATGACATTGTAGAGTTTTAATTCAGACCACAGGTGACATGTATTACAGGCAGAAGAAGTTAGAAACTTTGATTTTATATTTTCTACAAGGATATCATAGTTTTTTTAACTAAGATGTCTTAGTTTTTAAATTGGGGTGTCGTAATATTGTTTTGGCTAGTTTGAGTAATCATCTAGCATTCATGGTAATTTTATGATACTTTGGAAGTCATAAACAAAGCCACGAATGACATATATTAGAGATAGAAGGGGTTAGAAACTTTTATTTTATAATTTTTACGTGGGTGTTGTAGTTTTTTAACTAGGATATCGTAGTTTTTAAACTTGGATATCGTAATACTATTTCGGACTATTTAATTAATCTTATAATATATGTGGTAATTTTTTAAACTCTGTAAGTCATAAACCAAATATTGGATGACATGTATTATAGACAAAAGAGATTAGAAAGTTTTATTTTACATTTTGTGCATGGGTATCATAGTTTTTTAACTAAGATGTTGTAATTTTTGAACTTGGATGTCAGGGGTTAAACACTTTTATTTTATATTTTCTGCATGGATGTCATAGTTTTTTAATTAGGGTTTCGTAATTTTTGAACTGGGATGTTATAACATTGTTTTGGCCAATTTGAGTAATCTTCTAGTATTTGTGGCAATTTTTGATAATATAGAAGTCATAAACCAAGCCACGGATGACATGTATTATAGGTAAAAGGAGATAAAAACTTTTATTTTATATTTTCTACATGGGTATCGTAATTTTTTAACCAGGATGTTGTAATTTTTGAACTGGAGTATCGTAACATTGTTTTGGCCAATTTGAGTAATCTTCTAGCATCCGTGGTATTTTTTGACACTCTGGGAGTCATTAACCAAGCCACCGATAACATGTATTATAAGTAGAAATGGTTAGAAAGTTTTATTTTATATTTTGTGCATAGGTGTCATAATTTTTTTAAGTAGAGTGTCAGTTTTTAAACTGGGGTATTGTATTATAATTTTGGCCGATGTGAGTAATCTTCTAGTATCCGTGATAATTTTTGATAATCTGGGAGTCATAAACCAAGCAACGGATGATATGTATTACAAGTAAAAGGGGTTAGAAATATTGATTTTACATTTTTTACATGGGTGTCTTAGTTTTCTAACTAGGATGTCGTAGTTTATGAACTTGGATGTCGTAATACTGTTTTGGGCTATTTAATTAATTTTATAATATCCATGATAATTTTTGATACTTTGGGAGTCATAAACTAAGCCACGGATGACATGCATTATAGGTAGAAGGGGTTATAAAGTTTTATTTTATATTTTATGTATGGATGTAATAGTTTATTAACTAGGGTATCGTAGTTTTTATATTGAAATGTCGTAATACTGTTTCGACTATTTTGAATAATTTTATAGCATCTGTGACAATTTTATGCCACTGTGGGGTCATTATGCAGAACATGGATGATGGGAAGTCCTATTAGGAATAGTTATTTACTTTACTTTTTTGTTTCATGCTGGGGTATTCTAATTTTATAAATGGATGTCATCCATTATATCAAGGAGTGTCATAATTTTGCTATCCCTGTTTTAGTCTTTGGGTACTTAAAGTAGTATTAAAATTTATATTTGAAAAAAATAGATTCAATCACATGTCCAATATATCCTATTTTAAATTTTTTTGGATAATATAAATATTTGCAAGACTACAAAAATTCAGCATTTTATATCCTCTCATGTGTTAGTTGACTGTATACATAAGCATCAAATTCATTTAAAAAAGGATCGGATGATGGTATAGTGGGTTCAATTACTTGTTATGGTACTTCCACTATATTATGGAAAGTCAACCTCTTGCTTGTTAGATGTGTGCCCTAAAAGCCAAGTTGGCATAACACATTATAATTTTAGGGCATGGATTTTGTACTTAATTCTTTTTCATAATAAAGGACAATATTATTCATATTGATGTGTCTATGAATTGTCCATGGAGTTAATGGACAATGACACATATTCTCAAGAGTTAAGAATTTGAGGAATGTGTCTTTATAGATTAACTCCTGCAAGCTCCCGATTGTTGGAACATCACAAGGACGATGATTCATCCATTAAAATCGATGCATAGATCACTTCCATTCTGGGTAGGTGAGTCACCGACCTACAGTCTAGTGACATTGGAGTGAGAGTGCAGGTAGTTGATGGAGATCAACAGTACTGAGCGTGACCAACTACGAAAAGTTATATGGATGACTACTTACTCATCGATAACTTCTTGATGCTATAGTTGTATGAATAGTTCTTTGACCTAGAGTATTTCGGCTACTCACAGTAAGGTTGCTGTAGTTTGACAGCACAATCTCATGGTTCCTATCCATACGGGACCTTGCGATGTTCGTTGGCTATGGTAAGTTTATTGTAGGAATAGGGTATTTACTCATAGGGATCTATCAACCTTAGTAGCAAGGAATAATTCTATGCAACTTATTGAGACTAAGTCCACAGAGTCTATAGCCATAGCAGGGTGATGATGAAAAGATATTTTATTGGTATCATAGTTGGACTTGAGTCGATTAAGTCTAAGCATATGACTGATAGATTTGGTGAGATTCCGTAACCAACATCAAGTCAGGGATTTTGATAGAGGAACCGAATCACACAGTAATCACACCTAGGGATTCTAATCTTATTATGCTGGGTTGCCACTATATACTGCTAGGTGTCACTGGTAGATTGTAAGAGTCCATTAGGATCGTTCTCGATTCGATGATCCTAATTAGGGTTGAGCAGAAATTATTTCTGTCCATCAAAAGGTATTTCGATGATGTATAATAGAGATTATAGCATGTCTCATTACCAGACAGAATAGGACCTGAAAGGTCACACACATTAGGGGCTTAAGTAACTAATCAGCAAATCGATTTGGACCTAATTATAATTGTTACAATTAAGAGATGACCTAATTAATTATGGATTAATTATTAATTAAATCAGATTTAATTTAATTGACCCAAATTATGTTGGGTCAATAGCCTTTGGGTTTAAATCTGGCCTTTTGATTTAAATCTGGCCTTTTGATTTGAGTATCAAATCAATTTAAAATTGGACCTGAGTCAGAGCCTAGTTGGACTGGGACTCTCTCCTCACGTCACATGGCACTCTCCCTCTCTCCTTCCACATGTCATATGGATAATGTTTGCATGATGTAAGCATAGATGATGTTTGCATGATGTAAGCATGGATGATGTAAGGGATGACATAAGCAAAGACTTCTTTAATCTTGTGCTCACCTAATCTCCTCCCCTTTTTGACTTGGTAATCCCTCATTAAATTGTCATGATCACCAAGGTTGGTGACTTGGAATGGGAAATTGACTTCATTAGAGGGATTAGAGGATAATAAAGCTTTCATGATAATGTGAAAGCATTTAAAAAGAGAAGGTTCATCTTCTCTTCTTTAAATGTGTTCATACTCACCCACCCTCATGCCATAATTGTGATGTGGCCTATATAAGGAGGGGGAGGGGAGTGGCCGGCCAAGAGATGAGTGCTTGGGTGAGTGAAGAGAAAGGGAAAAGAGGATCTCCTTCATTTGGATGGTTTCCTTCCAAATAAGGGTTTCCTTCTAAATAGTTCCTTCTTCTTCCTATTCATCCCTCCTCCTTCCCTTAAATTTTTTTCCAAGTTTGGGGAGGTTATTTAGATAAGAGGAAGGAGAGAAAAGAAGGTCCTACATCTTGCAAAGGCAAGTTTGCAAGATAGAAGCCAGTACCCGGTCCAAGTGTCGGTCAGGTGATCTTCTGAAGTAAGCCCGAGTTGTTGAAAGAGGAGGGGGCTGCAAGGATCTAGCAGTCCGATGTTCCCTACGACTCTACTATGACAAGTCCTGTGTAGATACCAGCAGAGGCCGGGCACTTGCACGACTGCAATTGAGTCCCGATCCAAAGAAGGATCTACATGGATTTCAGAGCAATCGAGGATAGCGATCCAGGTATGTAACTGTTACTTAAAATTATAATATTTTTAGATTTGATCTTGTTCTCATCCTCTAATGCATGTTTAAGAATATTATCATGAATAAATTATATTTATTTATATTGCATGCGATATAAAATTATTTTTATATCTGCTTCCGCTGCGCCAATCCGATTGAGAGGCATGATTTTTGATGTAATATATCGATCCCAGGAGGAACCTGACATTGTTTATACTACCTTTTCTTTCATTTTATACAAGAGTGTCAACGGAAGTCTTATCCATATTTTTTCTTAATCTTTTTGACTTCTTCTCGACTCCACTCATAATTCTATTCTTTCTTGGACGACTTTTCGTAGTAAGTTGGTCAGGATCTTTGATTAGAAGTTGTGTGGTTTGCTTAACTATACAGTTAGCATCTACAGCTCTTCTAAATAATGGCATAAAATCTCCCATCACTAAATTAAATACATCTTCAGACATGGAGACTATCTCTGCAAGCTTCATCATCCGATGACTCATCAAAACATATCTAAGATCAATAAAATATAACATTTGTATTAGAATTTCATGACATATGATAGGTTTATGTAAACATAAAATAAGACATCTATGACATATTAGTTAAAAAACTATGATGCAAAATGATCATAAATATATACTGAAATAGTATTACGACATTCTAGTTCAAAATTTATGACATCCTAGTTAAAAAAATACGACATCCCTGTATAAAATCATATACTAGATATTTTGATCCTCCATAACAGAAGTGTTTCAATATGTATTGCTGATATATGACATCCACATTGTAATAAAATGCTTCTGAGAAAATTTCAGTATAAACAACTTTGAAATATTAACAACTTGGTATAAAATAGAAAATGAAAGCTTTTATCCTTCGTCATAGAACATTTCAACTATATATTGGCTTGAATAAGATTGTTAAATTATGATAAAAATACCAGGAGGAAAAAATATTTCTAAAAAAAGAGTTTTCAAAGAATAACATCCTAGTTCAGAAGTTACGACATCCTAGTTAAAAGATTATGACACTCGATTATAAAATATGAAATTAAATATATTAACCCCTACTACCAGGAGAACCTATCATTTATGGACTGAGTTATGACTCCTAGGATGTGATAACATGCTACGGATGCTAAAGGATCATAAATATATGCTGAAATAGTATTACGATATCCCAATTCAAAAACTATGACATCCTAGTTAAAAAACTACGACATCCTGTACAAAATCATAAACTGGATATTTTGATCCTCCATAATATAAGTATTTCGGTATGCATTGCTGATATATGATACCCATATTATAATAAAATACTTCTAAGAAAACTTCAGTATCAAAAACTTTGAAACCTGAACAACTCGATACAAAATAAAAAATGAAAGCTTTTGTCCTCTGTCATAAGATATTTCAACCGTGCATTGGCTTGAATAAGATTGTTAGATTGTGATAAAAAGATTAGGAAAAAAAATGTTTTTTAAAAAAGAGTTTTCAAGGAACAACATCATAGTTCAGAAGTTACTACACCCTAATTAAAAGATTATGACACCTGATCATAAAATATGAAACTAAATATATTAACCTTTACTACTAGGAGAACCTATCACTTATGGACTGAGTTATGCTCCTAGGATGTTATAACATGCTACAGATGCAAAAGATCATAAATATATGCTGAAATAGTATTACGATATTATAGTTAAAAAACTATGACATCCTAGTTAAAAAATTATTCCCTGTACAAAATCATAAACCAGATGTTTTGATCCTCCATAATATAAGTATTTTAGTATACATTGCTAATATATGACATCTACATTATAATAAAATGCTTCTGAGAGAACTTTAATATCAAAGATTTCAAAACATGAACAACTCGGTACAAAATAAAAAATAAAAGCTTTTATCCTCTATCATAGGATATTTTAACAGTTCATTGGCTTGAATAAGATTGTTAGATTGTGATAAAAAGACCAGAAAAAAATATTTTTAAAAAAAGAGTTTTTAATGAACGATACTCTAGTTCAGAGTTACGACATCCTAGTTAAAAGCTTATGATACCCGATCATAAAATATGAAACAAAATATATTAACCCCTACTACCAGGAGAACCTATTACTTATGGACTAAATTATGACTCCTAGAATGTCATAACATACTACGGATGCAAAAGGATTACAAATATATGCTAAAATAATATTACGACATTCCAGTTCAAAAACTACGATATCCTAGTTATAAAACTATAACATCCCTACATAAAATCATAAACCACATATTTTGATTCTCCGTAATAGAAGTGTTTCAGTATGCATTGCTGATATATGACACTCACATTATAATAAAATGCTTCTGAGAAAATTTCAATATCAAAAACTTCGAAACATGAACAGCTCGGTACAAAACAGAAAATGAAAGCTTTTATCCTCTATCATAGGATATTTCAACCATGCATTAGCTTGAATAAGATTGTTAGATTGTGATAAAAAGACTAGGAAGAGAAAATATTTCTAAAAAAAAGTTTTCAAGGAATGACATCCTAGTTCAGAAGTTACTATATCATGATTAAAAGATTATAATATCCGATCATAAAATATGAAACTAAATATATTAACTCATACTACTAGGATAACCTATCACTTGTGAACTAAGTTATGACTCCTAGGATGTCATAACATGCTACGGATACAAAAGGATCACAAATATATGCTGAAATAGTATTACGACATTACAGTTCAAAAACTACGACATCCTAGTTATAAAACTATGACATCCATGCAGAAAACATGAAACTATATTTATTATCCCCTCCTACCAGGAATACCTATCACCTGTGGACTGAGTTATGATTCTCAGAGTATCATAAAACTTCATGGTTGCTAAAGGAGTATTATATGATTTCTTACATCATTAACTTTCTCTAACTACCAAAACAGTTGGTGTAATAAAGGAACTATAAAAAAAAACTAAACAAGATTCTATGAAGGCTTCGTTTACTTCCTATTGAAGATGTCATTTTATCTTGAAGTTATAGAAGAAGTCTTCGATGGCTTATTTCAATCTTAGATCAAAACAGAGCACTTTTTCAGAGTGAGGAAGAAGCTTATATTAATATTCGAAAGTTGATTCCTATGACAAGACTCTTAGAGCATATTTCAGAGTGAGGGAGATTCTTTCTTCAACCTTTGATTGATTTCCTGGACCAAAGCTAGAGCATGTTTTTGACTGAAATATTTAGCTAGAAGTACTAGGAACAATATTTTAGATTTACCAAAATCCAAGCAAGATGGCAGAAAAAAGTAGGCTGGAGGGAAAGGATATTTTGGTCTGCACAAAAAATTGAAAAAAAAGATGAACGGTAATTAATGAACATCATGCTCAACTTTTAACCTGTTATATACTCCATCCCGTCAAGCCAGTTAGGATACACGTGGATCAATAAGAAATAGCGGTGCGGGCCATGTTGGATTTCCTGCACCACATGCGGTGCACAAAGACTTACTCATTCCAAGATAAGTTTTCTAGGCTTCCTGTGAAATCTGACCCAATTGGCCCATTTTGGATGAAAGTCGATGCCAACTTTAATCCATAAAAAAAGGGAGACCAAACTAGAGGAGACGTGATTTCCAGCACGATCCATCTCTATGGAGGATTGAACCATCTAACGGTGGCCGGTGCGAGCGAGCCAGGCTGGTGTGATCGATTGGTGACTGTTGGAGGCTGTTCGCCAGTCCTTATCTTTCTGTTAAGCTATCCATTCAATTGTTTAAAAAAATTTCCTCTTCCTTAAACTGATTTCCACCGAGCTTTTCCCCCTCCACTATCCCTTCTTCCTCTTCTCCAACAGCCATCGAGCCAAGCCCAACTACTTAAATCCCATCACTCCTTTCTCCTTAAAGCCCCTAAACCCCCCCTTTGGTCCAAGAAATTGCAAGCCATCCAACCCTTCATCATTGGAAGCCGACATGCCGATTGCATCCTTGTTGTCGAGCCACCCCTATCCCTCCCTTTCTTTGGCCTCCCTCACAGGGAAGGCACTATTCAGCCAAGCAGAAAGAGGGAAAAAGAAAGAAGAGAGAAGAAAGTGTTGACCCCTGGAATGATTTTGATGATCACACAACATTGGAGCATGTATTTGATACTAACTCTTTACAAATATTTAAGAAGTTTTTGCAGGAATGAATTACCTTGTTTTTAAAATGGTATTCAAATTCACTTAAGAAAATTCAATTGAGCTTGTAAAGGCCCTTAGTTATGAATATTCTAATCATGAAAAATGGGCTTAAAAGTGTAAATAATTTGACAAAGAATGTAAAGTAGCTTCTAGTTGTTTCAATGATGAAGTTTTTGGGAAGCTTGAACCAAATTTTTAAAGACTTGTAAGAGCCGACTCAAAATGGCACGGCACGGAGGAAAATTCAGAGTTTCAGAACTAAGTGCCGACTCCCAGCTTAAGAGCCAACTCTTACAGAAGTATAGTTTTTGAAGTTCTGAGAACTAGAACCGACTCCCAGATCAAGAGCAGACTCCAGGTATGCATGTTTGTCAAGACTAAAAGCTTGAAGCCAAGAGCCGACTCCTAGTCCAAGAGCTGGCTCCTACAGAACTTTGTTTTTGGCATTCCTGAGATTTCGAGCCGACTCTTGGAGCTCGAGTTGGCTCGTAGAGCCATTGTGTGCACTTCCATGACTAGCTGTAGAATTTGAAATTTGAATGCCAAATCATCTCCAACGGCCATTTCACGATTTCCAAGGCCCTACAATGGTCATATCACATGAAAAACTATAAAGGGGATCATTTTTTAAGGATTAAAAAAGGAATAAAGATTTATCGCTGAATATTTTTGAAAAAAAGAAGAGCTTCCAAGTTATTCCTTCACCTACCTCAAAGAGCATTCAAGTGAGATTAAAAGCTTCACCAACTCTACCCTATCATTGAATCCACTCATTAAAGAAGGGAAGAAGCAACTTTGAAGAGCATTGAAGTGTACTTAAAGCTTGACTTCGTTTTGATCTTCATCGGCAACATCAAAACAAACTTGGTTTGTCGTAGTTGCTTATTATACATTCTTTATTTTGGTTTGCTCTCTTAGAACAGCAAGGGGCTGTATCTAGAGAGAGAGTTGAAGGTTTTAGGTGAACCTTGTAAAACCTAAGTTTGGGTTCTTGGTTTTTCCGGTTTAAAACCAAGTGTTTGGATTTTCTTTGGTAATCCCATGTAAAACCAAAGGGAGTTTGGATTTCTTTGGTGATCCCAGTAAAACCAAAGTGTATAGGTTTGGATTGTGAGCCTAGTAAAACAATTCGACTATATTCCGGTTGGAGGATATAGTGAAAATCCCAAGTGATCCTTGGGTAGTGGATGTAGGAGCCGGTTGCTCCGAACTACTCTACTTCTTGGTGTTTGTGATTGTGCTTTCATTGCTTGATTGCTTTAATTTGTTTACTTCCTCTTTGCACACTTCACTTCTACACCAAAAGAATTTCAAAGTGCATATACTTGCAAAAAGTTTTTAATCCCAATTCACCCCCTCTTGGGAAGACACCTGGGAAACAGAAAGCAAAGAAAGAAAAAAAAAAAAGAAAAGAGGTAGAAGAGAAGAGAGAGAGAGAGGAGAGAGAAGAGAAGAGAAGATAGAAAAGAGAGAGGAGAGAGAAAAGAAAAGGAAAATTAAATAAATAAAAAAATCGGGTGGGAGATCAATCTGAATCCATTTGGTTTATTTAATTTAATCTAGATTGATCCTTTGTCAATCAAACTAGATTTTCATAAATTGGGTCTAATAGCTATCTAGATTAAACCCATAACCAGACCTAGACCTAGACTTGACTAAGAGTCTCTCTCTTCATTCTAATTTTTCTTCTTCTTAAATTGAAAGTTAATTACCTAATTAATTTATTTTACCAAAGCTTTCATCATCTTTATCGATAGAGGAGTGTCAGATCTAGGGTTTAAATCACGTGTCACTGATGGAATCAATTTTTTGTAAGTTATCTCTACCCCTCATATATTTCATTATATTATTCAAAGTAAGTATCTTATGTGCTTTAAATAGACATAATTTATGAAATGTTGAATTAAATATGCATGAATATTTGAAAATTCATGGTATTTCCTTATATTGAAAAATATATTATTTATTGATTGTAGTGCTTTCTAGTTCAATTATAATCACATGAGTTAGGATCTAGTCTCCTGGAATCTAGTCTCCTTCTAGGCCTCCAATGGGATGATCACTGGCATATGACCGATGGGCAGTATATTGCAGTCAGGAGCTAGTTTACTTCTAGGCCTAGCCAGGTGGGGTGATCACTGGTACATGCTGAGAAAATATCTTTATTGTATGATATTAGAGTTAGTATCCTTTTGAACCTCCAGTGGGACAATCACTGGTACATGACTAATTAGCGGTATGTGTAGTCAAGATCTAGTTTTTTTAAAACTGGTCACATGTTGATCATGGCTGTAGTCAGAGGGACTAGGAGAGTAGAAGTGGATGGCCATCCTTGGTTATTTATGGAAATATATTGTAGTCAAATGTATATAATTAAAAATTTATATTGATTGATCTAATATATTTCATTAACTTATATTTTATGAAGAATCATTCAATTTTATATTTTATGAATTGGAGGTTGTGATAATTTGTTGGACTCGTGTAGTTTATTATATCTTTTCTTTTTTTAGATACCATGGAGTAGTCGAGGCTTGAAATCATGCTATGAGAAACTTAGAAATTGGATGAATTATTGATTTATTCCTTAAAAAGAAAAATTAATTAGACTCATTTATCATTATTTAGTAGTTAGAAAGTTGGATTAATTATTATTTATATTTTAAATGATTTAGAAATAAAAAGGTAGGCCTTGCATATTCAAGGAGATTAAATCCTAATGATATACTGCCATCTATTGTATACCCAACTTGGGCCTCAAGCTAGGGTATAATAGATTAAATGGTATCAGAGCATATGTTCAAGATTAAGAGGACTTAGATAGGGAGTGTGGCATAGAATAAGGATTTTGATTGAATATTCTGAAATAATTATTGATACTAAAAGTTTATTTTAGGTTTTTTGATAGATATATGTTGTAGTTCCTAGGATTTTGTTAAATATAAGTATAGAAGGCTTGCACAAATAAAATTTTGGCTAAGTTCTCTGAGCTTAAATTTTTGAAGAATATCATTGAGGGTGGATAATTGATAAATTTATGCATATTTTGAGTAATATAAATAAGTCGTATTATGTTGTGTTAGTATTTGATTTATTTTGGAAATAAGATCTTGGTATAATTATAGAATGTGATATAAGTTTTTGAAATTATTGAAAGTTATTATGTGGCAAATTATAGATGTGATTGGAAGAGTTTAGTTCTTTTGTTAAAAAATAGAGTAAAAATAATTAAAGAGATGAAATATTATCATAAATAGATCCAAGTTAAAGTAAATTGGTCTCTCTATTTCTAATATTCTAGTAGATTTACAAGATTATAATAAATTAGTTAAAAAAAATATATGTTTGCAATACTGAAAATAGAGAGATATTTTTTTTATTGATGAAATTGATCTTATGGTAAAATTATAAGAGCCTATGTATTGATGAAACTAAGTTACCAGTTTTTTGTAAAATCATTTTGAAGTCAAATATATGGTTTATAAGTTGATCAGGATCTTCTATCTTGGTTAGTGACTGCTACTAGAATTTCATAAATTGATTTTGAGAGGCTTTTATGAGTTTGACAAAGAAAAAAATATTCTATAGAGTTAAATTTGCTCATGATAAAGTTTGGGAGTATAAAGCTAATATTTTCAAAAGAAAAATTGATTGTGAATTGCCTAATTAATTAAGGTAATTTAGAGTTGATTTAGCTTAAATCGAGTTTAGAATTTTTTAAAAAAAGATTTTGATCATATAATGGTACAAATATAGTAATTATCTCGAGGACCAATCATAATTTAGTATGATTGGAAAGTAAGGACAAAACCTTTGCTTGAATTTTATAAAAACTTTGATCGAGGATCATAAGAAATTTTAGGATATATTGATTAGAGTTGCGCAGCGAAAGTGTAGTGGATTAAGTCATTTACAACTGATTAAACATATTAAGATTGATGAAATATATTATGATGGAAAATGGAAGCTTTTATTGATAAAGAAAAGATGATTATTGAATTTTGTTGATTATTAGATAAATCGTGATGTGGCTATGTTATTTTTCTGATAATTTTTTCAAAGTAGGCTATGATAATAAAAATATTGAGTATCTCAGGTTTAGGGTTACTTGTTCATTAATTCAACTTGATCTAAATTGTTAGGTATCTAAATAAATCATACAGTATCGATTCACTCTCTTTGATCTTAATTCTAACATAGAAATCATAATATTAATATTTTGTTTTCTTGAAATTGCCCTTATGACTCAATGTTGAGTATTGATGACCATCACAATATATTCTTTTTTATGATCACCTTCTCAACTATTAAGTGGTTCATCTTTAATCAAGGCTGGCCATTAACTTTTATGGGATCAAAACTTCACTATAGGGTTTGTGCCGAATCAATGTTAAGATCTATTCCAAATACATTTGATCTAAATCTATTTTGCTATGAGAATTTAACATCCAATTAAACACAATCCAATTTTGAATGAACATGCAATCATATCAAGATGATGATTTTAATCTTAGACATTTGATTACTTAATTAGTGCTGATCTTATTTAGTCCACATCTTAATCTTAGGTGTGATCGAATACTTTTAATAACTAATTTAGATCTGGTTATTTAAAATTAGAGGAGAAATGATATCTTAAATTATATGTTACCCTAAGGGACAAAAATTTTAGAGTTGATTGAAAGATGTCAAATTATAAAATAATCTCAGAAAGAGGCTATGCTTTGATATTAAAAAAATGTATGAGTATTGTGATTGATCTAAGTGATTGGATAGCTTACTGGCATTTGAGTGATGAGATTATATATTTTATTTGATAACTTACTGAGTTTGGATAGAATGGTAAATGTGAGTTTTGGATCAAACATCTTTAATTTTGGAAGACTTAGATTTTTTAAATTTTGATGATATTTTTTTTTGAGGGAGAATATGAAATCTGATCCAATTAGCCCATTTTGAACTAAAGTCAGCAGTCCTAGCTAACTTCAATTCACAAAAAAAGGGACTGGAACTAGGGGGCATGATCTCTTGCTCGATCTATCTCCGTGGAGGATTGAACCACCTAATGGTGGCCAATGTGAGCAAGCCGAGTCGGTGTGATCGACCAGCGACCATTGGAGGTCGTTCACTAGTCCTTATCCTTCCGTTAAGCCATCCATTTGAATTTTTTTTTAATTCTCCTTTTCCTTTAACCGATTTCCATCAAGCTCTTCCCCCTCCCCTCTCCCTTCTTCCTCCTCTCCGGCATCCATCGAGCCAAGCCCAACCGCTTAAAACCCATCACTCATTTCTCCCTAAAGCCCCTAAACCCTCCCTTTGATCCGGGAAATTGCAAGCTGTCTAACCCCCTGTTGTTGGAAGTCGGTATGCTGGCTGCATCCCTTCCATCGCCACCCCTCCCCAGTAAGCCTCTCTCCTTCTCTATCTTCCTTTACTCATTAGTGTCGCTGCCATGTCACTGAGGGGCAATGTCCCGTTCCATCTTTTTTCTTCCCTCTTGACTCCTTTATTGGTAGCCGGACCACTACTGGCTGTGTCACTTGACCCCCACCCTATTATGGCCATGGCCGTCGAGTCCCCTCCCTTTCTTTGGCCTCCCTTGCAAGGAGGGCACTGTTCAACCAAGTAGAAAGAGGGGAAAAGAAAGAAGGGAGAAGAAAGCAAAGAAAGAAGAAAAGAAAATAAAAGAAAAGAGAGGGAAGAAAGAGAAAAGAAGAAAGAGAGGAGAGAGAAGAGAGAAGAGAGGAGATAGAGAAAAGAAGGAGAGAGAAAAGAAAAGGAATAAATAAATTGGGTGGGAGATCAATCCTGAATCCATTTGGTTTATTTGATTTAATCGATACTGATCCTTTGTCAATCAAACTAGATTCTCAAAAATTGGGTCCAATAGCTATCTAGTTCAAACCCATAACCAAACCTAGGCCTAGACCTGATCAAGAGTTTCTCTTTTCATTCCAATTTTTCTTTTTCTCGAGTTGAAAGTTAATTGCCTAATTATTTTATTTTACTACTGCCTTTATCACCTTTATCGATAGAGGAGTATCGGAACTAAAGTTTGAGTCACATGTTACTGATAAAATTAATTTTCAATAAGTTATCTCAATCCCTAGTATATTTTATTATATTATTCAAAGTAATTATCTTATGTGCTTTAAATAAACATAATTTATAAAATGTTGAAATAAACATGCATGAATATTTGAAAATAGATGATATTTCATTGCATCGAAAAATATACTATTTGTTGATTGTAGTGCTCTTTAGTCCGACTATGATTACATGAATTAGGATCTAGTCTCTTTCTAGACCTTCAGTGGGACGATCATGGTACATGACCGATGGATGGTATATTGTAGTCAAAAGCTAGTTTCTTTCTGTGCCTAGCAGGCGGGGCGTTGCTTGCACATGCTGAGGAAGTATGTTTTCTCATTTGATATCAGAACTAGTATCCTTCTGGACTTCCGATGGGACTATCATCGATACATGATTGATGAGCAATATGTGTAGTCGGATCTAGTTTCTTTTATGACTAGTCACGTGTTGATCATGGCCGTAGTTAAAGGGACTAGAAGAATGAATTACCATCCTTGGTTATTTATAGAAATATATTGTAATCAAATATACATAATTGAAAAATTATGTTGATTGATCTAATATATTTCATCGACCTATATTTTATAGAGAATCATTCAATTTTATATTTTATGAATAAGAGTTGTGATAATTCAGTGAGCTCATATAACTCATTATATCTTTTCTACTTTTTCGGATCTTACGGAGTAATCGGACTTGAGATCATACTGTGAAGAATTTAAAAATTGGATGAATTATTAATTTATTCCTTAAAAAAATTGATTAAATTAAACTTATTCTTCATTATTTAATGATTAGAAAGTTTGATTAATTATTATTTATATTTTGAATGATTTGAAAATAAAAAAGATAAGCCTTACACATTCAATAAAATTAAAGTTTAAGGATATATGACCCTCTGTCATATATCCAGCTCGAGCCTTAGGCCGACACGTGACACTTCCAAACACACCGAAAACCATCCACATGCGGGTATTCCATTCTATATAAACCGCTGCAAGGAATTCCATCCGCTCGGATATCCCTTTAAAACAAAATAATGGAAGAATCATGGCAACTCGACAGTTAAAATGTGAGCCTGTTTTAAAGAACATATGCCTCACTCACCTGGCTGGTACATGGAGTATTCTGTTTATCGATGTTACAACAAATAGAAAACGAAATAACCAAGCTCTCAAGTGGTGGCCACCTGCTGCGGTCTAACCCATAGCCTTTGAGGTCACTAACAATGTAAATCACCAAGACATATACAAACATCCTTTGTAAAATATTATAACTTGCCATCATACAATTTTTCCAATCCCCTCAGCATATTTCAATATGAAGGTTACAAAAGCAAGCCACAAATGATGCAAGCCCCATGCTTTCAAAACATGCCCACTGAATATATTTGGAACCAAGGGACAACCATCAAACATTCCAACATCTACATTCAAAGATAAAAAAAAGAAGCAAAAGCAGTATTTGAACCCAAAAAAAAAGCACTCCCCATCCAACTTGAATTAAGATGACATGAAATTAATAATCATCCACGCATTACTCTCCATGCTCAACTGCTAAAAATCTAGCTAATATGTACTGCTGCTTCGGCTAATGAATTAGTTTCCTGTTTTACATCAACTCTTGAAACCTGCTCCTCGGTGATACAGTCTGAGTTGTCATCTGGACCTGACAAACTATGAGAACTCACAGTTGGTTCCGGCCTGAACATCTCATCATTTTTGAGATTTGACATCATCTCCTTGGACTCCCCTTTAAGCAAGTCCACCACCTCAAGCATCGTCGGTCTTTTCTCGAACTTGCTCTGTGCACAAATGAGAGCAACAAGCACAACCCTCTCCAATTCTGCCTCCACATAGTTCCCATTCAGTCTTGGATCTCCAATTTCCTCGAACCTCCTCTCCCTAGCCAAAGGAAGAGCCCAGTCTGTGATTGTTTTCTTGACTGATGGGCTAATCTTCTCTATGGGTCTCTTTCCACTAGCAAGCTCTAAGAGGAGTATCCCAAAACTATAGACATCGCAACTCTCTGAGGCCTTTCCAAACATAGCATACTCGGGAGCAAGATAGCCAAGTGTGCCTTTCACCTTTGTGGTAACGTGAGTTGCACCATCTGGAATGAGCTTTGCAAATCCAAAATCAGCAACTCGTGCCTGAAAATCTGAATCTAGCAAAACATTGCTTGCTTTGATGTCTCTGTGGATGATATGAGGTGTGGCGTGGTGGTGAAGGTAGCTGTCACAATAATACAGTCAGTATATTCCAGTAAGTCATGCATTAGAAATGCTTCAAGCTGTGCATCAGAGTTTGTGAACTTACGCGATACCCTCAGCCGACCCTATAGCAATAGACATTCGCCTACCCCAGTCAAGATGACATTCTGCTGAGTGCTGACCATGAAGATGTGAAAGCAGACTCAAGTTAGGCATGTAGTCATATACTATTAGGCGCTCCTGCCCTTCAGCACAGTATCCACGTAAACTCAGAAGGTTCTTATGCCTTACTCTACCCAAAACCTCAACCTCAACAGCAAATTCCATTTCAGCTTTGTTGCTCCAAACTTTCAACCTTTTAACAGCTATCTGCACTCAGGAGATCAATGGCACCAAATTTTTAGTTGATGACACAAAATAAAGTACTGTTGCAGAATAACTAACAAAATAGATAAAATTACAGAAACAAAAAACCTGAATCTAAGATAACTGCAAATTTGCAGCTAAACAAACAATAAGTGTTTTCCTTAGGAAAAAAAAAAGAGTAAATGTTGTTAATTTGAACGATGAATCCATTGCCCATATAGTTACATCAAAGATCAATTATCTTGAAAATGTGGCTATGTTAATGTCTTTAAAATAGATAAGGACTTACTGCAGACAAATTTACTGATATAGCCCAGGAGACATTCTGCTGAAGATAAAATGTATATAAAATTTGAAGAATAATAAACTTGATGGCTATGGTGAACACAATAATGATACATTCTGCTTTGCACATGTATCTTTAGGAGGAGCTGCAATTCGTGGCAAGCTGAGTCGCAGAAAGAATCCTATACCATCATCTTTAAGCTTTATACCTACAACAGTGAGTTTTATGGAAGCTTGCTTATGAAGGCATCATGATCTTAAGAAGTTCAGCTATGGTTAATTAACAGGGTAAGTTGCTTGCTCATCAGGACTTTAAATATGATAATATGATCAGGTGATGTTGAAGTTTTTCAAAGCAAGACTATCAAGGGTAAGAACTAAGAATACCATTATAGATGATCAAATATATCATAGTCTAAAAGTAATTTTACATCTATAATTAATCATGGAATATGAATTCTTATTTTCAGGAATATCATTATAGATGATCAAATATATCATAGTCTAAAACTAATTTTAGACCTATAATTAATCATGGAATATGAATTCTTATTTTCAGGCTTCTCCACTGGAAAGACTTTGTAAGACTAAACCACAATGCCCGATGATTCCAGGAGCCTAAAAGAAGAGAAATGAGGAAGAACAAAGAGAGAAAATAAGATTATTTTTTTCAAACAGACCTACAATGACCTGGGAATGGCCTTATCCCTACACAGACGATAATTGCATTTGATCCTAAAAACCAGTAGTTAATCCAGACCATCAACATAACTAAATAGATCATATTCCCAAACTATACATGTGACTAAGGAAAAAGAAACGATGGATATCTGTAATTCTCTTTTAGCTCCTTCAAGCCATTGTAGATTGGTTTAAATGATTCTATCAAGTGCATCTAATACAAGCATAAGATAGGTCTTATCGAGGTACTCCAAAATCATATTAGTTAGCCAAAACAGATGTCATAACTTATTGATTCTTGAAAGCTTTGGGTGCTACAAACAAAAAAAAGATGTAGTCTATGGGTAAAGATTCATCTAATTCTAAGCTCTCAAGTAGCCTCAACTCGCTAAAGATGCTTCTGCCATGTGGATCTCATCACCAAAAGCTAATGTGTTCAAATGCTTGCTCAACCTTTGGGATTTCATGAACTAATAGCTCAGATTATTATCAAGAATTCATACAACCAAATTGTTGGATAAAGGTTCTGGTTCATCTTGATTTATTATTGTTTGAGGCTTCAATTATATGTTTAGTGACAAACAACAAAATATCCAAACAATAGGCAAGGAATGGACCATCAACATTGGAAATGGCCAAGACTCTATTGTTCTTCTCTGAATGGTAGAATCCACTATATGCTCCCTTAAATGTTCAACGATGACAGGCTCTGGTATTTGTTTTCCTTGTGCATCATTAGCGACATGATGTCCCACCATCAGCACATGCATGGTAGACCTTCAACTCCAGGATCTTGTTCTTCAATTGTTAAGTCACTGGTGATTGATTTTCCTCAGGTTGTTGTAGAAACTTTACTCAGGAGGATCAACATGAAACAATCTCAATATACACAATTACACACCTTTAATTTATGGATCCTTAAGCAGTGGACCTCCAAACAAGGATTTTTGCTGCACAGGATCTTCAGTTGTTGAATTTTTCATATGCTTTTGGTGCATACTTCTACTACTTGCATTATGAAGATGACTCGAATTCTAAAAGGAGGTTCTTTGCCCTTTTCATCAACACAACAAGCCTTTCATGCATCATCTGTTTGAAGGGCTCATATTAATCATTTTGTTGTTAAAACTTCCTGTTGTTTCCAACAGATGTCATCATCTTGAATACATACATCACATGGCAGTCCTTTAAGTCCATGGTAAACTAGTCAAATGAGTTAACAAGTTTGTGTTGTTCCTCTAACACACGCAATAGAAGGGTCTAATCAACATACTTCAAGATTATATATGGCTTAGTTAAAGCAGACACTAAGATCTCAAATATGATCCTTCTAAGCCATGACTCTACTTGTATCCAAAAACATGGAAAATTTAAAATTAGGACCCCTATCGATAGTTGAATAACCTAAGCCAATGATCCTTTGCATCACACCTGGATAGAAAACACTTTTATAGGGTTAAACGAAAATAAGATTCGACCTCCTACGGACCTACATAAAGAAGTACATAATTTCTATCCGACTTCAACACATATAGAGAAAAAAAGATTGTGATTTTTGAGAAAACATCATAGCTCAAGGGGTGCTCTGCTTGCAAGAGTAACAATCCAAGATGAGACTGACATGAATGTATCTCGTAAGATGCAATTTGATTGTGCAAAAGCGGATCTTGTAAAAAAAAATGTTGATTTAGGCAGCTAAAACTAGTCCAAGGCTAGGCAAGATACTGGCTTGTTCCCTAAAACTGCATCAAAAACTACAAAGTGCTTGTGACATGAATCACAACCATAAGGAAATATGTGGAGGGATGACAAGTGAGAGAGGTAAGAAATATGACTTCCAACTGGAGTGAGCCTACCAAAAAAACATCATAGCTCAAGGGTTCTTTGCTTGCAAGAACAATAATCCAAGATGAGATGGATGTGAATCTAACTCATAAGATGCAATTTGATTGTGCACAAGTGGATCTTGAAAAACGAATATGTTGGTATAGGGAGCTAAAACCAGTTTAAAGCTATGCTAATTTATTCACTAAAACTACTTCAAAAACTACAACTGCTTGTGACATGCATCATAACCATAAGGAAATGTGTGTAGGGATGACAAGTGAGAGACGTGAGAAATCTGACTTCCAATTGGAGTGAGCCCACTAAAAGAAAGTGCATGCAATGATCTGGAAGACAACTGGTATGTTTAGTTAGCTCCACGATTGCTAGTTGATGTTGATAATCCATCATCTAATTATGGCCCTTGAATATGATAGGCAGCAAATTTTGAAAACTCGGTTTTAGTTTCAGTTTTAGTTGGCTCTATGTAGCTCCAATTCTGGCAATTTTGGTGATTTGGGAAGCCTAGACCCAAGTTTCAGAGTTTTGGCCAAAGTAAAGGAAGAAAACTCAAAAAAGAAAAATGAAGAATACAAGAAGCCAAGAGAAGTCATTAAACAACATTTTTGAGCATTTTGTGTCATATAGGCTTTTTTTTCATGTACTTTCAACAATTGTAGGACGAAGTTAATGTTGCAGACAAGTGCAATTCAAGTACTCCGGTGTTTTCTATAATGCACATTTGTTACTATGTACTTCTTGGACCCTTGTTATTTGGAAATATATTATTTAGCAACCATAGAGCTATCAATTGCCTAGTGCATTCAAATTTTTCTTCATTTACAATATATTGAATTTGGGCATTTCTTTCACATGTTTTTTGATGTTAACTGGCTTTTAATCAAATTCAAGTAATTATAGACTTATATGAAAAAGATATTAGATGTCTTATATTTAATTTAGTAGTTCACTTATCTGAATAAAAAACTGTAGTAAAGGCCTTTCTTGGAGTCCTTGGCTGGTCAAGTGTTATGTTTATTATTTATCCCCTCTTTAAACTCAAGGAAAAAATGGAAAAAGAATTCAGAATTAATATCATATAGCCTATATACTTAAATAAATAAAGAGATAAATCTACATGATAGTAAATACCAAAATGAAAATTAACAAAAACATTTACAACTAGTTTTAGTCAGTTTCAGCCGGAACTGGTTGAAACCATTAAAACTAGAGAAATTATTCAGTTTCATGTGAACCTAACTTAAATTGATCGGAATCTGTAAATGGGAGTCATTTTCAGTTTGATCTAGGCCAAGACAGATTTGGCTTCAGCCAAAATGTAAGACCTCGACAGGTAGAATGATGGAACCAAACGAGCTGGTACTTTCATTTGTAGCATGATTGGATATTGAAACTCTTAGATTACCCCATGTATCCTATACCTTGTAATTAGTTTTTAAGGGATGCGAAGAATTACAGATTGGGCAATTACACCCACAGCACAATTACTCACCAAGTTCATTTTTTAAGTGCCCTCTGATCACTGATCACTCTTCAAACATAGTTTGGTGTTCATACCACCAAAGATTTCATATGACTTGACAATGTAGATCACATTCCACAGAGGGGTGTCAATTATGGCGAGTGAATGATTCCATGAGCTTAATATCTGAACCTTAAGAACATCTTAGCAGAGGACAGGGACGCAACTGTGCTGGACCTGTGCCAAGGAAATCCAAAATCTTCAATGGGGAAGACTAATGACCCAACCCTAGTCAAGGATGTTATCAAGAAGAATATGGATAGGCCACAAGCTGAATTAGAACGAGAAGCAAAGGTTTAGTGCGCATCCAAGCAGGAAGTGAAGGAACACCAAAAACAAAAGAAAAATAGCATATAAAATAAGTAACAGAAAGTAGTGCAATAAAGCACAAGAATGTGCAGATATTGAAATGAACTATTTTCAACAAACATGATAGCAAGGCATCAGCCAAAGGCAAACTAAATAAAATGAACCACTTGAAAATACCAAAAGCTGGTGCTACAATCTGCTAATAGAGTAAGGGACTAGAAAAAGAGAAAAAAGGGATAAAAAAGATTGAGAAATGATTGTTTGAATCGGTTGTATTGACCACACTATTTATCAAAAGAAAAGAACAAGAAATAGATTTTATAGGATCAGTTTTAATGGAAAAATGGATTGCTAACCTGAAAATATAGGGTTGCAATTAAGAATCTCACAGCCAACTGTCAAAACTCCAACTGGGGCCAGAGAAGCTGAGGGATTCACAAGGAACTTCTCAAATTGGATAAAGGAAGAATTATATTCAGATGAGGGAGAAAAGGAAGGAAGATAGACCAGTGGCATTATTCAAGGATGATATAGACTTTTAAATGTCTGATACAAGATTTCTTTCAACAATCAGAAATTGGATCCTTGAAACTACTTAACAAGTCAAGCTGGATCCTGAAGTTTCAAATGAAGTTCCACATCATCAGTGATGGTTGTCCAGGTAATGGTTAGCCAAAATATTTGGGTGCAGAAGTTATTGGATGGCTCTGGTGGAAGTTCGCATCCAACAGCTGGACTGGCCTACCAGGCTCTAACAATCCTAAGTGATGATTGCGAAGGGCCATGATGACTCGGTTCAAGCAGGTTGTTATTTGTAAAGGAAGGGCTAGAAAAGAAAACATGAGAATTCCATTGTGACACTAGGTGGCAAGCATGCAGCTACATGGAGAAGAAAAGGAAAATATAATGTTATAATAGATAGTGCAAGTAATGATTCTAAATAAACATCAAAAAAGCAGACCTAAAAAGAGAAAAATTATGGATAATAAACCTAAATTAGTAACAAGGGATTTAAATCCGGAAACTTAGGGTTCATGAACTGATCATGAGTTCTAAATAGGATAATAAGTAGTGAAACAAGAAAAATGAAAAGATAGAAAAGAAAACATAAGCAAACTAAGAATATGAAGAGCAAAGAAAAAAAAGTGGGCTTCTCCAAAAAAAGAAAAAAGAGAAAAGAAAAGAAAAAAAGGTGGAATCATGAGGGAGCTGTTAGATCCAAGAAATATGAAGCAAAAAACATGCAATTCACTTCATAGATTAAATATGAAAAATAGGCAACCCTCAATGAAGAAAAATAAATTATAAGTTTATAACTAAGAGCAAACAAAGAATGGGGAAAGGGAAGACATTATAATAGATGTCTGATCTATACATTTTATCATTGAATAAAAATACACTATAAATTTTATTTTCTAGCCATTCTAAAGCAATCCAATGACATTGCCAAAGAAATCTGAGACTGAGAGTTGTTCCTCAGAGTAATGGGCAGCAAGTTAACATTAGCGTGGGACTGATACTGTTCCTATTATGAAAATCTGATCCAATGGCAAAGATTATGAACTAGTGGTTTGACCTTATGTGGTTCATCTTTGAAGATTGCATGATGATCCAAGAGCCCTAGTTCCAGGATCCGATACAATGAAACCTCATGGGCAAGTTGTGAAGTGAATGCATGGAGTTTGTAAGGATAAAGTCAAAAACATCTATTTATAACACTTTACATTCAAATAGCAAAAACTCATAATATAGGTGCATGTACCGACAAAAACAATTTATTTGACATCTAAAGTTCACACAACCAACATACATGTAAAAAAGATGTTGCAACTCTATTCAAGTGGTGGTGACTAGAATCTAGGACCATGATAATGTTCTCAAAAGTCTCCTGGAAAGAAATAAACATGAAGTCAACAATATGGTGCTGAATTTTAAATGATAAAGACAGGTTAGCTTTTAAAAATTATCTGTAATTTCCCTTCAAACATCATGGTAAAACATTGTGTGAACTATGACAAACCTAAATGAAAAGGAATTTAGTCCCAATAGATCCAAAATGTAAATCATGAGATATCCTTCATATTATGTTCTCTGTATGAGTTGGAATTCATCCATAGATGTACCAATACAAGCTAGAACATGCTGGATATTTCAGCTGTTGATATTCCAAGCAATTCAGCAACATGCTTGCATTACCAAGAAAGACCTGGCCATAGATCTGAAATGAAAGGTGGAAACTTAGCCACCTGAGCATGACAACTCATCTAGAAGCTCCTTAAAAATATATATTCAATTTGATGTTCATACAATGAATTTAAAAGAGATTATTTGTTGGGGCACTTAACAGTGATAACAGTGATGGTTAAAATATTTGTCAACCATTAAGAAGCATATCAAGTCATCAGCACTAACATGTTAATTGTCCCACTAATCAAATTTTGGATGGCCTTTCCATCGTTCTTATCCTTTTCGCAAACATTCTGTTGGAAGAGAAAATGACGGCACGACACAGGTTGCCAATCGAAAAAGAATATCAATGAAGAAAAATCCATCCAAAGGCAAATAATGTATTAGGAACAGTACATTTTAATTAAACAGGATCTATGTTTTCTGAAAGAAACCATTTGTCGTGTCCTGCAACTAAATTAATCCTTTCATGTAGCTACAATAACTCGTCGGGCAAGTTCTTGACATGTCCTTTGGGTGTTTAAATTAAAAGAAGCAAAGTCATTCATCCACCTTCTTGTGGTGTCTGTAAGATAAGCTTTATGTGCCGATCAGCGGCTGCTCGAAATCAAACTTTGGTAGGACAAATTCCCTTGTGTTCAAAAATCCATTTTTGGGATAGAGTAGAAGTTGTGAAAACTAAAAACATTCGATAACTTGCACAGGAAATCAATACACGATCTAAAATCCAAGTCCAAACAAACTGACAGATAAGAATCAACAAAAGAGAGAGGAACAAGAGAAACGAGCCAAAACCTGAGAACCATCCCAGAGCTGGCCCCAGTAAACGCTGCCGAACCCCCCTTCCCCGAGCTTGTTGTCATAATTGAAGTTGTTCGTCGCCGAATGCAGCTCCTTGAGAGAGAAAACCCTCCACGTCGTCGATCTCTTCTTCCTCTGCTCCCTCCTACACATTAAAGTACCTTTTTTTTACTCATAATCCAA